>JAGDYQ010000056.1:2508813-2575141 GCA_021962125.1 Bulinus truncatus
ACTTGGGATGTATGCAGTAGAGTACACTTGAGATGTGTGAAGTAGAGGACACTTGAGATGTGTGCAGTAGAGTACACTTGAGATGTGTGAAGTAGAGTACACTTGAGATGTATGCAGTAGAGTACACTTGAGATGTATGCAGTAGAGTACACTTGAGATGTGTGAAGTAAAGTACACTTGAGATGTATGCAGTAGAGTACACTTGAGATGTATGCAGTATAGTAAACTTGAGATTATGCAGTAGAGTACACATGAGATGTGTGAAGTAGAGTACACTTGAGATGTATACAGTAGAGTACACATGAGATGTATGCAGTAGAGTACACTTGAGATTATGCAGTAGAGTACACTTGAGATGTATGCAGTAGAATACACTTGAGATGTATGCGGTAGAATACACTTGAGATGTATGCAGTAGAATACACTTGAGATGTACGCAGTAGAGTACACTTGAGATGTATGCAGTGGGTTACAGTGACCTATAAAATGGGCGGCTGAGGAGATCAACCCGGGCGACACTTTACTTGCTACATAAGGAGGGCGTGGCATTTTGGATGTTTAGTGCCGTTATAACCTTAGATTAGAAACTAATTCGCATGCATTGATTCAATTTCAAATTGAATTATCTTATACCTTTTTTTGCTAATTTATATTGATCCGACGCTGATACTCATAAGCTATATATTTTTTAAAATTTTCGCCAATAGACAGAATCTGCCGTACATAGAAAAGTATAGTATCCAAAAGTCTTTTTTGGAAACAGATTTCTAATTCGTATAATTTCCGAATCAGAAATTTTATTTCAATTTAACTTTAAGGGTGTATTTGTCATTGCCGGTATGTAATGTATTTAGGTACATTGAAACTTTATATCTATTCACATTATATTAGAACGAATTAAAAGTCTGAGTTTTAATGTAAATGTAGAGAACATTACAAATGCTATAGATGAATGCTAAAAGCAAAAATCTTTTTAATGAACGTAATATGAAAATAATAAAGAGATTAATCATTTCTTGAATTAATATCAAATTTAATCTAAACTTTAAAATATTTATCCCGTTTCTAAGATGACAAAGATGCCCGTAACGTGAAAGAATCATTACAGGATATTATAGACAAAGTGTCCAAGTTAGATCAAGCTGTAGATAGCAGTAAAGAGAATTACTCAACTTTAAATGCAAAACTAATCAAATTATCCAACAAGATGTCAACAAAGATAAAAACATTGCAAGAAAAGCTTGACATACAAGACGAGAACTTTGAAACCAAATACAACACCAGATTTAATGAGATTATGGCAGAACTTCAAACAGCCAGTGATTTTATTCATACTAAGACTGAATCTTTTTCTGAAAAAAATACGGAAACTGAACAAATATTGAATTCAGAGCTAAATGTTAGGTGTACAAATATTCAATCTGAACTTGAAGATAAAATCGAAGGTGTGATAGAGAAATTGAAAGGATATAATACTGAATTACAAACCCAGACAAAGAATATTGCAGAAATAAAACAAGAAAAAGATTCTTTTACATCTAAAATAGCTGAATTGGACAACAAATTATTATATATCACAAAGACTGTTGAATACATGAGCATTTCACATGAAAACGTTCCACATAGTAATGAAAAGGTGATATTTTTGTGTTTACATTTCATAGAACTTTAAAAAATTTCTTATTCCTAGAGGATAATTTATTTTTATCTCTTTAGAATATTACGATTTAATTACATAAATCCTATTAATTAGTTTATCACTACTAGTATTCTCTTCGTTCATGAATAGCACACACATACATTAGTAGTTTTACCTGCTCTATGTTCGGGTATCGAACATTTTGTATTGGCCAATGATAGAACTTGATAGATATCCAGCATAAATATTTCTCTATCCACTTTTTTATTGTCTGCCCCCTACCCTTTTCACTTATCTTCCCTCATTCTATTTTGTATTAAAACTCATACATATTCTGTTATCTCTCAACCTTTGTTAATCTGTTTTCTATCTTCTTCACATCTCAGTCATGTTTTCTCTCTCGACAGTCGTTTGTTACTGTTTCCCAATCCCATATTATTTAACCATTTATAAAGCTAATTGTTATGGGTATTTACAAGGGGACGGATGGTCGTGCGGTAACGCGCTCGACTGTCGATCTGAAGGTACCTGGTTCGATCTCCGGTGAGGACCAAGGAAATTTTTCAGGTCTTGGCTCAAGTTCCCGATATATCTCCCGTGGTGCCTCCATGGCCATTGCACTATCGGCTATGGTGGGGATGAAAGAAGGGCACCATATAACCGTCCCATTAGTGGTTTATAGGATCTAAGGGATTTCATCTCATCCTTACAGGGACTTTACACATGGGTATTTACAAAAAAAACATATTTTGTTTCGGGATTCCCTTATCGGGAATCAACTGACAAGAACTATACACACACACACACACACACACACACACACACATATATATATATATATATTAGGGCTGTACCGGATTCTAATTTTTAGATCCTGCAGGATCGGAACCGGAATCGGATTTAATATTTGAATCCTGCCGGAATCGGAACAGGAGCCGGATTTTACCGAATTAAATAGCATTTTTTTTCCGAAACGAAGTAGTAATTTCTCGCCTAACATAAACAAGCAATTAAGCCTGTTCCATTCTGGACACAGGACGTGTTAGCGCATTTTCGTGTTAGTATCAGTACGTTTGTTAGCTTTCAGTAAATATTTGTAAATTTTGGAAATGTTTATAAATTCAATTGTGTAATGCATATATTTGTAAAAAAAAAATTATAAAGACGTTCATTTATATTTGAAAAAAAAATATTGTCTCTTAAAGCTAACTACAAGTGGTTTGTGGTTACTGAAATAGGACTCATAATTGAAATTTAATCGTCCGAAAACTCCGTCAATTGTTGCATAGCTCTGATACTTTCAATTAAACTCAGAACACAAGCTTACTTTTTCATTTGATGAGTTTCTTAATAAATCTTGGTGAAACTACGTGCTGCAGTATTTCGCACCAAATGAACGGGTTATTGAACGTACAAGGTGTATATATAATATATAAGCCCCTTAGGAGCCCTGAAGCCCGGCCCTCAGAGGTCCTATCGCGAAATGAACTTTTGATGTACACATGGCAGGCCAAGACCTACAAAATGATATATACATCAATGGTCTAGGACTTATAGTTGCTGAGATATAGCGTTCCTTTATTAATATAGCTTATATAGTAAAAAACGGTACTAAGGCCCCTTTTACGGCCCTGAGAGGTCAGATCGCGAAATGGAAAAAATCATTTCTTGGCAGGCCAAGACCTACAAAATGATATATACATCATGGGTCTAGGACTTATGGTTATTGAGATCTAGGGTGATGACGGACGGACGGACAGACAAAACGGGAACAATAGAGCATTTTCTTTTCGAAAATGCTCTTAAAATATATACGAATGAAAAATAGAAAAAAAATTTAGTTTTTAAGTTCTAGATTGCAAAAAACAGTATTAACCATTTAGATCTTGAAGACTGTGACTAAAACCTCTTCCCCAATCTTGAGTTAAAAAAGATAGCTCTGTCAAAATAACAGGTTCTTCGTTTTTAAAATTTATTTTAATAAAGCTGTACCTAATTTAACTTGATTTCTATTACAATCAAACAAAGAAATGGATAACATATCTTAGAAAGTAAAATAAACATGTTTATTAATAAATGAATACCAATATATATATATATATATATATATATATATATATATATATATATATATATAGTGTGGCACCACCCGATAGCTTATTTTTCTTCAGTTTTCCATAGTGACGTCACCGAACCGTGTTATTTCATTCATACTTTTATTTAAATCATTATCTGACTATTTCCCATAAAAACGCAAATTAAAATACATTTCAAATCTAAATCAATATTACTTTAATGTTCAATTAAAAATGTATCTTCAAATTATTGTCTAAATTTGCGAGGATTTTTATCCAAATCGTGACAAAATCCACTAAATTAAAAAATGTGCAGAAAAATAAATTATTGAACTTTTTTAAATCTGTAAACGCCCAAAAATAGATCGTTGTCTGCTCTTTTAAAAAAATTTAAACTTTGATAGCTAAATATAGTTTATAGAAAATAGCGGAAGATAAGGTGTGGTATTACTAGACCAGGGTTCGGCAACCTTTTCAGACGGAAAAGCCTAAAGTTATAATTTATAATTTTCTTAATTTTTTAAAGAGCCACTAAATTTGTTGTTTCAATATTACGGTATTTGATCAAGCCGCAATTTGACATCGAAAAAGCCACAACTTGACATCGAAAGAGCCGCATTCGGCTCGCGAGCCGCAGGTTGCCGACCCTTGTACTAGACTAAATACTATTCAAATCTTCCTTTTTAATATATTTGAACTTACATATAGAACTAAAAGGAAGTTATTGTTTTAATTTAATTGCATAGCGCTAAATATTTCAAAATTTTGTTGCACTAAAAAAAATTCTTACAAATTTCAAACAACAAAGAAATCCGGCTTAAAAACGGCACATTTTCACCGGAACCGGAATCAGAACCGGATTTGTTAAAACTGCTTAACAGGAACCGGAATCGGATTCCGGTACAGCCTTAATATATATATATATATCCTGGCATAAGCGATACTATGGACAATAACAAACCGTAATGTGTGGTATTAGATTAAAAATTTTAATAAAGAAACACCAAATATTGATACGTGTATTATTTTTAATTATATGCACATTCTCATTATATTTTGAACTGTAAAGAAAATATATCTGGAAACTAACTTAGTAGAAAAAAAGATTCATTATGAGGCTATAGCCGCTATACACAACATTTATCAAACTAAATTAGCATTCGCTTTATATTTTCTCCTCACTATTAAATAATTCGTTGATATATTTTGTTTGTGTGTGGTTGGGGGGGGGAGCAAATTGTAAGGATATTTGCAAACGGTGTAACATGTATTTTCAAATTCAATGTTTGCTTTATAAGTAAATCAAATTTTAATTATAATTTTTATGTCATTTTCCTTCGTTTAGATTACTGTGTATGATGAGTCATTGTTTTCCAAAGGTAATTTAAATTTCAATGATACATTGATTAGATTTTGGTATAAACTTTATTGAAATTTAGTTTACTATGCTTTTAATTTGTTTGCCGATATTTTGGTTTTAAGTATCAAAGGCACTAAAAATGATTTTAGTAGAAAATTTCCTTAATAACATTTCATGTAAGTTAGTTGGCAGATCTCAACAAAACAAACAACAAAAGAAAAAATAACTTAATAGTTTACAAAAGCCTCACAAGTCATTTATGGAAAATAAATCTTTACGCTTAATATAAAACGACTTACAGAGAAAGAGGATTTTATAATTTGGTAATATTTATTTATTCCTAATACACGGCCTATCTTGATCTTGGGCTATGTGACATGTTCGTTAGAATGATAGATCATGTCTGTCAACACTGTGAGTGTATCTACATGTACAGCTATGTTATCATGTTGTTTTTCCTAAGGCTAACAATGGACTGACATTTGACCACTGTGGTTTGTTATATATTTAAATAAGCTGGCACTGTATATTTCCCATATATATATATTTGATCAGTCATAATCTTGCGCTACAAACTCGATGCAAATCTAACAAAAGTGTTGGCTTCTGACCACTGAGTCTAGAACGTCTAAATAACAAACTGTTTCCAAATTACCTAACGCCATATAGTCACGACATACACTACCATGGAGTTTTTATCCGGGGTTGGGGGCGTTAGTCAGTGTAATAAAAGAAAAGTAAAAAAAAAAATACACTACATTAATTTTGTATTAATTCTTTTCCCATTAAATTGATTTATGCAATTCAAACGTGTATGTGTATCGTGTATCTCTATCTGTCCAGGTTGCCATGAAACTCTGATGCCAGAAGGTGGAGAAGCTGATCTACACGAACATTTTAATAGCTGTACAAAGAATCCAGGTCTTACAGGGTTTATACCTGTTGAAAACTTTACCTTAAAACAGATGCCTGAAGGTCTTTGTAACAATGAATTGTACCAATTAGTCAGTGTTGCAGCTACCCTAACAGTTAGAGTTGATGTTAAAATGACCAGTCCACATAGACAAGCTTCAGATCCATTTTACGACATAAGAGGTACGACAAAGTTAAGAACAGGAAGTGGGAGAGTGGTGACGTATATATCGAATATCTATAATAACACTATACAGCAGCCTACTGTGTGTGAATTTTTTGTGTACACAGCAGCACAAGTTGTTTTTGATAGCATCGAGGCCAGCCACACGTCAATCAGACTGTTTTATGATAGTGAAACGAGTCCAGTGATCAGTGTTAATGATGTCAATTTGTTCAATGTAAATGTTGCTAGTGACTTGTGCAAATTAAGATGTATCACGAGCGATAAATTGGTCATTAATAGATTGTGCGGTCTGTATACACCTTTTTTAAAATCATTGAATTCAATCAAAGAAACCTACAAAGATTCTCGAGATATTCACAAAGTGAGCTTCATAGTTTCACATCCTCATGGATGTTCCAAACAAATCAGTTTTGGTCGTTGGGTCAACCGATATCAGTTAGGACTTTATAATAAATTTACCTATACAACATGTACATGTCCAGGAAGTAGTGGAGCCACAGTTTATTGTTTGGGGTTTGATGAGGGAGGTGAGAATGTTCAACTTGTTCACAGTGGAAGTTTAAACCCTAAACTTAATTACAGCGGTGCCGGGGGGAAAATTTGAGCTAAATGTGTATATTTAATTTAGAGACTATCATTTGTCTTATTTATTTCACTTGTTTTTATTTGTATTTTTATTTGTTTTTTGTTTGTTGAACATGTGAAAAATTTTTTGCAGACTTATCGTTCACGCCTCTCGTAAATGCATACACATTTGTATTGATTTGTTATAGAGTAAAAGATGCATTCAAATGCAGAAATCTTGTTTAACAAAAATAATAATAAAATAAAAATAAATAATTAAATATAAAATATAACGAGATATGACGTTTTTATAACAATATTGCTCTGCCTGTTTAGCACTAATTATAAAAACATAATATAATAAATGCTCGAATATTATCCAAATCGTTAACTAATACCCCAAGTAGATTTAACCATTTACCATTTGTTTGATAAAAGTTATAAAGAATGTACAATTTCTATTTTGTTATACATTTTTCGTTAATGGGTGTCAAAGGCCAAGCACAACTTAAAACAAAAAGAAAACAAGTCATTGGGAAGGGTGGAGTAGTGGGTAAAATTTAAGTATTAAAAGGTAAAAAAAAAAGAAGTTAAATAAGACTATGAATTACTATTAAAGTAAAAGTAATTTCATATACTTATATATTGTACTACAAAAATATTTGTTTGAAAATTTAGACTGGCACCAGTAATGAGCTAAAGTTGTCCAATTATTATGCAATTTATAAAAATACTAAAACATGACATTAGTGCCCTTCACATATAGCAAGGCTGATATGTCTTTGAATAATAAATACATATTTATTTTCTTTATGATGCCCAGTAGTTGGATAATGATAAGGGTGATAACTAATGATACTGTTGAAATCAAACAACAGCGATGAAAAGTTGCAGCTAGAATAATTGGTTGAAATTATGTCCCTTATATCGGTATACCCCAACCCTATTTATAACTAGGGTCTACCTTATTCATTTAATGGACGGTAATATATTTGTAACATTTCACGACACATTTTTGAAATCATATTAACTTTTTTAAGCATGATGCCAGTTTTTTTTTTTTTTTAACTTCGGCATTGGCTGCCATTTTATTTAAATCTACAGAAACTATTAAAAATTGTACATTATTTAAAAAATTATTGAATCGAGACATGGGCAAGAGTCTGTTAATATCTTAAAATGAAATTGAATTTTTACTTTTCATTTAAAGAAGACTTGAGGCGGATATAACAAATAAAAAACTATGTTGACACCCTTATTATTTTACACTATATGAAAATGAGCATGCGGCTGTACAATACTACCAATATTTTTCGAAGTATATATATATATATATATTCAACGTCAATGTGTTATTTTTTTTTAATAACTACATAGTGATAGAGGTTTTTAGATGGTAAAAAGTAAAAAGGTTTAACTAGTATGTTTTACTAGTACAGCTTATCAGTATACAGGCTATAATAGAGGTGGACATACTTTATATATTGTGGACCACAACGTGCTTTTAAATTAGAAAAACAGGGTCTGACAAAGAGGAAATAGATATACATTAATAAAAAAAATGTTAATTGACGTTCATTGGCCTACATACCGTAAAATGACCATGCCTGCACAATATAGTATGTTTAGTATTGAAAACACTGTAAAGAACAAATTTAAAATAAACCAAGTTTTTATCTAAATAGTAAACACATGTATTTAAATTTTAAACTGATAACTATTGTGGAGAACTCATAGATCTTATGTTTGACGAGTTCTAACTAATGTTAATTTAAAAAACAAAAACAAACAAAGGTACTGAATTTAACACATGATGAATTAAAACAAATCTCCACAAAATATCAAATTAACGTCACTATACATTCGTGCTAAGTTCAAAACTGTAAAGAGCATGGCAATACTATAGACTTAGAAGGAATGTATGTAACACAGAAAAGTGGGATCAGATCATAGAATAGCTCTGCCAGAGTAGAGAAGTGTCGCAGAGGAAATTTACGTACAGTCTAATGCTGCGGTCCTGAATATGTGGTATGCTTACCCCAAAGGGTAAGAATAGAATATTCAGTGGTACCTATAATTCTTTTTTTTTTTGAATAGCTAAGGGTTTGAAGAAGGTCGCCAGTTTGATGCGAGACTCATTGCTAAACCACGTGACAAGTTATCGCAATAGACTGGTAAGCACATTCGATAATGTAAAAAAAAAAAAAACTACATATATTCTTGAACTTAGTTGTGACTGTGAGGGCTACACGCGGACATACTATCGCAACTATTGGGGTACAGTTGATAACAAGTTAATAGCCGCTTGTCTAGAAGAACGCAAACTCAAGTGCAGCAACGAATTCGTAATTGACTTTTGGTCGTAACGTATTAAATTATCCAACTGAGTCAATCATATCATGTTTAAATAGCCCAATGAGTCATTCAAAACACGTTTAACTAACTCACTGAGTCATTCATAATACGTTTAACTAGCCCAATGAGTCAGATAGAACACGTCTAACTAGCACACATAGTCAGACATAACACGTTTAACTAGCACACATAGTCAGTCATAGCAAGTTTAACTAGCACACATAGTCAGTCATAACAAGTTTAACTAGCACACTGCGTCAGACATAACAGGTTTAACTAGCACATAGAGTCAGACAGAACAAGTTTATCTAGCACACAGAGTCAGTTGATGGTATGTAGAATTTAGTACCACCATGACTAATGTCTACCTGTGCATTTTAATAATTCCTTTAAATTATGAACATTAAATTGTATTATTAAATTAACTGACCCACATATTCATGGTTGTTTCCGTTAGAACTCCACAACAATATAAAAATAAAAATAAAGAAAATCGGTGGATCTTAATAGCTAACCATCATACTGAACTTTTTTTTTGTAAAATTAAAAAATGAAAAAGTAATGATTGGACGATCTCTTAAACCAGTATTGTCAAAGTGGAAAATGAGAAAGTAATCTATCGATTCCCTTATTTATTCTGGGATATGGAGGCAAAATCATGTTGGTACCGGGGCGGAAGACATGCTTGATGCAGCTCCTCATATCAACAAAGAAAAATAAACAATATTAAACAATTTTATTATTAATTTATTTCATTTAGCAATATTTTTTTTTATTATTGCTTACACTAAATGAAATGTTTAGTTTTACAGTAAAAATAATCACAAAAGAATACCACAGTGCACTATAAGCACAGGAGTCATTTACAAGTATAGTAATCATTTTAATTCGATATCACGTAGCAGAACCTCCACTCCTACAACTCCTCTTACACAAACTGGACATCAATACATGTTCGCAACACAAGCACACATTCCTTGATCTCATTCTATCACCTGTAAACAACCGATTCTCTCCCCTTGAGAATAAGTCCATTCACTAAGAATAGGAACTCTAATATTTGTTTGCTAATAAATAATAAAATGAGTCGCACATTTAAACTAATTGCAAGTGTCACTATCTGATCAATGAAATAAATTATTGGTGTCTATAAAATTCATACCGTGTATTTGATATGAATTTTAATATACATTATACTAGCATATTTAAATTAGTACAACAGTATACACATTACATTTTGAATAGCCTAATATAATTATCAGTGTGCGTTTTCTGTTGTATATACGTGTAGGAACAGCCAGTGATGTATTGGTAAAATAAAAAGTAAGGGAAGCATAGTAGAAGCGAAAAAAACAACTTTTTTTTCCATAAGTTTTTATTTTTTCTTAAAAGGTAAAGGAACGTCGTTCCACCGCGTTCCCCTCCCAATACACCACTGAGAACAGCGCTCTCTAAGCAATCTTAACACTGGTACTGATGTGAAATGTCACAACCGTTTATTGTGTGCATAGCAAGGCTAATGCAAATTTGGCAAAACAATCCATTTTCATCACCATAGACAAAACATTTCTTAAATTAATTTTATTATTGACTTTTTATCTGTAATATATTGTAACTTGGCATTTAATCAAACAATGTATGGAAAGTGAATCAGAAATTACTGAGCCTCGAGAAATTTGACGCCAGCCGTAATAATTGTACAAATAAAATTATGTTAAATTGAATAACTCCGGTTATCTCTTAGACCTTCTGTTTTCAATCAACATCTTGAATTATATGGCCTATTTTAAAAACTACCGAACAATTCGGATATTATTATTTTTTAATTGATTAAATAAAACATTTATTGTTTATTCTAAAAATAATAATTAATATCCATTTTTTTTTAAATTCTGTAGTGAAAAACAAATTAAAAACACAAGATGATATGGGAATGAGACCGGCACCATTTAGGTAGCCTACATATAATTTCACTTAAAAGTTATGGGTTTGAATCCGCACTAAACTATTGAGATAGGGAAATAACCATTTGTAATTCACTTTCGGAAATTTCCTATATGATGACTCGCCTTACAGGTAATATAGGGAATACCCCATTAAAATAAATAGAAAGAAGACATACTCGTGATTTTACAGTTTCAATTTGACTAATTCTAAAGCTTACTTTATTTTAAAGGTAATTTTTGTGTGTGTTGAAAGTTATTTTAGCATGTATATTTGCTATATAATTGTTAGTCTTGTTTATTGTTTATTTCTTCCTTGAATATTTCTTAAGTAACTATACTCAGAGGCGTTTTTATTAAAGGGCGACTGCCTGGGGCCCACGATTGTACTAAGGTTGAAGATTTTATTTTATTCTGTAAAATTTTTAGAAATAAAAATTGTATTGGGTAATTGTTTTTGAATTGCACAATTCCACAAAACACAATGTTATGAGACGATCGACCGTATCTTGATTGTATATTAACAAAATAACTATGCCGTCTTTTTGTTTTGATATCAGTTGTTAGGAGTTTTAACAGTAATGCGAGGTCGTTTGAATGGATTATTATTAATATTAGAACAGAAAGTAAGAATCTCTGAGATAAACATATTTGTCAGAGAAATTGGAATGATACATATACGTTTACGCAATGTGCATTTTAATAAGGATATATATATATATATATATATATATATATATATATATATATATATATATATACACTCACACACACCTACACACTGATACTAGTAGGCCTATATAATTTAGGGTCCGTCACATGTAATTAACGACTTTGTATTTAATTGTTCTAAACTAATTCTTGAAATTGTTATTTTGATTAAGATGAGATCTACCAGAGAAATAAAGATAATTACTTCACACATTGAAGGTTTCGTGGACTTGAGGAAACATCTGCAAGTGTTATTGAATGAAATTAGCAACGTAATTACATTTACATAATTCAATGATTACTTTTCAAATCCAAATACAACATTTAGTTTTATTAAAAATATATATTTGTGTGGTATTTTATACTAGGACCTACCTACCTACCTACCTAACTGCATACCTACCTACCTAACTGCCTACCTACCTAACTACCTACTCTACAACATACACCTCATTTTTACTAAATTCTCTAATAGCAATATCAAAAGTTAATATCAAAATTTAATTTCTACTTTATTTTATCATTTTTAAGATTTTAGCTACTGGTGAATCCTGGCTTCAAGGAAATGAAGAGTTTGGAACATTTTCAAAACTAAATTACTTTCTAGGTTTTGAATTTGCATCTTGTTTGAAAAAATTAAAAGACATTGCAGGTAGGGTCGAGGTTCTAGAAAACAAATTCGAAAATAATTTTAATAGCATTAGTTTCACTCAAAAAACATATTTTTTTTTATTTTTTAACTTTTGAAAAAAAAAATAATAAAGGAAATAATGAAGTCAGTGCACATGAATACCATTTTGATGACACAGAATTTCAAAAAGCAAAGAAAACAATTCTGGGAGATCCAGCCAGAAAATCGGCCACAGAGTATCTTGTTTGTAAGTTAACAATGTTACTATAAATAGTAGTAAATAAAAAAACAACAACAATGTTATTATTTTGATTGAAAAGGTTAAAGAGTTAGTGATTTTCAAGTTTTACTTCGTAGAAGTATATTTACACTTGAGATGTATGAAGTAGACTACACTTGAGATGTATGTAGTAGAGTACACTTGAGATGTATGCAGTGGCCTGTGTAAGGGGCAGCGGGGAAGGTCAACCCGGGCTGTACTTTAATTGCTACATAAAGGGGGGTGGCATTTTGGGTGTTAAGTACCGTTATAACGTCAGATTAGAAACTAATTTGCATGCAATGGTTCAAATCGCAAATCATTCGAATCACCTTTTTTCCCTTCATAAATGACATAAAATGAAGAATTCCTAAAGAATCACTCAGCAATCACTCATTCCTCTGTAGTGTAAGACTTATTGCATTTCTATTTACCTTAGAGTCTGATATTAATCCTTCAAATTACAAATGGGTTTTGTAGGAGTTTTTTTTAATAAACATATAAAGAGGATGAATCTAGTGCTGGATCCTAACTAAAGCATGATTATTTACAGTTTTCTTTTGTTATGACAATGGGCGGCATCTTCTAAACGTTGTTAATGTAACAAATCTGACACCGTGGATAGTGTGTATATGTGTGTGTGTGTTGGATGTTTGTTTTTTTTTTGGGGGGGGGGGCGTTTAAATGCAATTATACCTAGCTTAATTTGTATACGGTTGATTTCAAATCAAATAAAAGAAAAATTCTTGTATTATATGATTAAAAAAAAAGTGATACAATATTTCTTCAAATATCATTGCTAACTTTAAAATGTTTATTCCCGTTTCTAAGGTGACAAGGATGCTCAAAACGTAAAAGAATCATTACAGGATATTAAAGATAAAATGTCCACGTTAGAACAAACTGTAGAGACCAATAAAGATAATTATTCATCATTAAATACAAAATTTGATAAACTAAGCAAATTATCGGACAAAATATCGACAAAGATAAAAACTTTACAAGAAAAGCTTGAACTACAAGACGAGAACTTTGAAACCAAATACAAAACCAGATTTAATGAGATTATGGCAGAACTTCATACAGCCAGTGATTTTATTCAAGCTAAGACTGAATCTTTTTCTGAAAAAAATAAGGAAACTGAACAAAAATTGAACGCAGAGCTAAATGATAGGTGTAAAAATATTCGATCTGAGCTTGACGATCACAAAGAAGGTGTTATCGAGAAATTGAAGGGATACAATACTGAATTACAAACCCAGACAAAGAATATTGCTGAAATAAAACAAGAAAAAGATTCTTTTACATCTAAAATAACTGAATTGGAGAACAAATTATTATGTATCACAAAGACGGTTGAAAACATGAGCATTTTACAAGAAAACGTTCCACAATTTAATGAAAAGGTGATTTTTTTTTGTGTTTACATTTCATAGAACTTTTAAAAGAGGAGAATTTTTTTTATATCTTTAGAATATAACAATTTCATTTAATTTCAGGTAATTAATTTATCATTGTATATATTCACTTCGTTCAAGGAAAAATCAAAAAGTAAAAAAATAGCACACACACACTTTTTGTATATAGACCAATGACATACCTTTACACCAATCACTAAATATATCTCTATCCAGTGGCGTAACTATGGTTGTTGTCATCAGGTGCTGAAAATTCAGGGTGTTCCCCACCCTTCAACTGTATCTCAGAAAGATGTATTTTACTTTCAGGGGTGGACTGGCACGCCGGGACACCGGGAAGATTCTGATATGCGATGATATTAGAGGCAACTACCAATTAAATAAAATATTTTACTGTTATGAGTGATAAAAATTCAAAACGTATATGTAAAGGTGGTGCGGAGAAATTAAGAGGTAGTAAACTAAAAATTATTGGTAAAAATGGAGCTAAATTCCGAAATCTACTCGATTTATTTAAAGCCACTCCAATTCAAACTAAAGACAACGTCTATCAACAAACACCTTCTACAAGTACACAACCCGACACAAATCAAAGCGATGACAACAATTAGCATTCAGTAGTGTCAACAAACTTGATTCCCATCTAACATTTAGAAAATGTTACGGAGTTAACTGACAACACAACGCTGGCAGTGGCAGATCTAGTCCCGAAAATGATACTTCAGAAACTTCAGTTATCGATGATAAAAACACCAGTTACTATTTCAAACGTCCTCGACAGAACACTTTACAGTCATTTTTTTTAAAACTTCACCCAATACAACCAATTGCGATTGAAACTGATCTACCATTTACAAATGCGCATCGAGTATTTTTCAGAAGCAATGGTATCAATAGGAAATAGGTGTCATACTGTAAAGAATCTAAAGCTTTATTTTACACAGTATGCTTAGCATATGGCGAGACTGACGATATGAACTCATTCACAGATGGAATGAGTTCCTGGAAACATGTGCGTCAAATAATAGAAGAACATGAAAACAGAAAATATCACGAGAAGGGTGTGGAAGCTTATATAATGTCTCTAAGTGAAAGAGACATTGATAGCATTTTATTCTCTCAGCAAAATCAAAAAAAAGAAAAGAGACAAGTGCTGGAAAGAGTAATTGAAATTCTGAAAATGATTGGAAAAAGTGGTCTTAGTTATCGATCAAAAAATGATGCTGCCTATACATGAAACAACGATAAAATCGATCATGGAAATTTCTTGGAAATATTATTACTCTTGTCAAAATTTTACCCAATAATTTAAAAAAAAAACATCTTTATATTGTTATTGAGAAAAGTAATGACAGACATGCTTCTAATTTAGCGAATAAGGCGAGAGGAAATATGATTACCCTCATATCGAAGACGACATTACATTATATCATTGATGCAATGATTAAAAAAATTAAGAAAACCATTTCGGAAGAAATTAAATCTGCTAGTATGTTTTCAGTTCAATTAGATACAACTCAGGATGTAAGTGTGAAGGACCAATGTTCAATAATTATCAGATATGTAACAGATAAAGTTCATGAGCGATTGATATGCGTTGCAGCCAATATGCAAGGACAGTACAATGGGTTTACTAAATGGCTGAGTGACGTTGCACCTCATCAAATTCATGTCTGGTGCTACGTACATGTGTTGAATCTTGTTCTAAGTGATACCACTCAAACCATGAGCTTTCTAATTAGCCTATTTCAGCTGCTTAACGCATGTGCGGTGTTCTTTAGAGAATCGTATAAAAGAATGGATGTTTGGGTTGATCACTAACAGAAATCTAGACACCAAAGATGAAATATTATTGGTGCAACGCGATGGTGGGTAAAGAAGTTGCGTTAAAATATTTGGAAATTGTGTACATTGAATTGATTTATACGTTACAAGAACTAGCACAGTTGGACGCATTCAATGCAAAAATCAGAGATACAGCTCAAACTTTACTAGATAAGTTGATCAAGTTTGAAACGGTTGTCACTGCAGAACTATACTTAATATTCCAGCACACAGGATCGCTTTCTAATTATTTACAAACCACCGGAATGGATGCACTGCAAGCATACCGTAATGTAGATTGTACTGTTAAGTCGTTAGAAAATATTTCATGAGATTTCGACGGTGTTCTTGACAGTTCCAAACGATTTGTGTCCTAGGCTAATAACAAGTTGGAAAAAGAAAATGTTGAAATAACCATTGAGGAAAACTTTGTAGAGAAACGTTTATACAAACCAAGAACAATGTCTAATGAGAGAAGAACGCACGAGGTAGTAGGAAATAATACAGCGGACAGATATCGCATTGAAGTTCATAACTGCATCATGGACAAAATTGTAAAAAAAAAATAATTTAAAAGCGATTTGAAAGTCACGTTTCCTTATACGCAGATATTGCCTGTCTTGATCCACATAATTTTGAGGATATTAAACAACAAGGTTTGGCTACATCAACGATGCAGCGCCTTCGCAGAATTCTCGTTAAATTTGATGACAGCGCCATAGTGACTAATCTCAGAGAAGAGCTAACTGAATTTGCGCAGAAATGGGACAAATTAAAAAAAATTCTGTCCCCGACGAATACCTTCTCCAAATGTTCAATGAATCAGTATATGACAGAGTCAGTGAAGATTCGCCGCATGAACTCTGGGACGACCAAGTTCTAAATAAGAGTAATGAACTTCAAAAATGCAAATTTTGCAAAAAATGTCTTGTTTGCTGCTTTTCTGTACTACATAAATACAGTTTCTATGGGCAAACATACAATCATCTCTTTAGTGCATATAAACTTTTATTGACTCTGTCTTCTACCCAAGTAGCTTGTGAGAGATATTTCTCTAAACTGAAATATATTAAAAATCGCTTGCGAAACTCATTGTCTTCTATAAACCTTGAAGCTTTTATGCTTATGTCAACAGAAACTGAATAATTACACATACATAGACCATGTAGCCGAAATGGCACACAGCTTAAATAAATTGCTTATACTATAAACACCATCACAGTGAGTCCGAATAAATTGAATTATAACTTGAATTGACGCATTCTTGATATTATATATACAATTATACATTATATATGCGATTTATCTTTTTTTTTCATTGTAAAGTGACTCATGACTTTTGAGGTCTCGGCCCTCATTTTTGGACGGAAAAAATGCACAAGGAAAATAAAATTCTTGAAGATAGGGCCGCTTTTTGTTTTTTTCCCGGGCCGCTTGATTTCCCCAGTCCACTCCTGTTTACTTTCATTAAACTGTGTTTGTAAACTACGTCTCCAATTGCATGGAACCACATGACTACATATGTCCTTTTTGTTTACAACGTTTGCAAAAAAAAAGTCAAGATTTATCCAAGCAGCTTTAAATGGATTCATTTCCTTAAGCTCCAGACGCTGTGCGTGGTTGCATCCAGTGCTACTGCTCAATGAGGTGACACCAAGTGCAACTGCTCTATATGGCGACACCCTGTGCTACTGCTCTAAATGGTGACACCCTGTGTTGCTGCTTGTTTCTAACTTTGATCGGCTATAAAACCGAGTATTCTGAGTTCTGTCTGCTATGAAATTTAGAACTGTTCATTTTTGTGTCACCTAAAATGGTGTCACCCGGCGCGGCCCGCACCCCCTAGTGATGCCACTGTCTCTACCCACTTCTTTATTCTGTATTCTCTGTCTTCCCCCCTAACTCCCTCATTTCTCTCACTAATTCGGTTTTGTATTCACACTCCTACACATTCTAATATCTCTCACCTTTTGCTAATCTGTTTTTTATCGTCCTCCCAATTCTGTATTTTTTTCTTATTTACCATTCCATTTTCTACTTTCTCCCTCTTTTCCAATTTGTATTTTATAACAATTCCCTTCTGTTTTTGAATCATCTCTCGAATTTTATTCGTGATAGTTTCAAAATTAGAAACCCTAGTGTATGGAACTAGATAGAGAAAAACATCAATATATTGATACCTATATTTTTTTACAATTTAAAGCGTGTTCATTATATTTTGAAGTGTGCAGACAATATATGTGGAAGCAGACTTAGTAGAAAAAATATTCATTATACGAAGTTATAGCCGCTATATAAAACATTTATCAAATTAAGTTAGCATTCGCATTTATATTTTCTGCTAACAATTGAATAATTCGCTGATATCATATGTGTTTATAATGGTATTTGCAAACGGTGTTACATGTATTTTTAAGTTAATCTTGTGTAATATAGTATAAATTAATATAACCTTTCTCTTAATTTGCATGTCATTTTCCTTCGTTTAGTTTGCTGTGGATGACGAATCATTATTTTCCAAAGGTAATTTTTTTCAATGATACATTGATTAGCTTTTGGTATACAATTTACTAATTATTTTTTTTTATTATTTTAAATTTTTTACAGGTATGTTGGTCTTAAATATCTAACACATAAAAATATATTTTTGATAAACTACCTGCGAGGGAGACTCAGGGTTACAACGCATACGCCGCACGATATGAAAACTACATGAGGGAGACACACGGGTTAGACGATTATGTATTTAAGGATAACTTAGATTTCACATATCAATTGTTAAAAATTGGGAACGGAAAGGTGCCGGCTTATCTAACATAAGGACGAATTTCATTGCCCCATTACTTCTGCTATGTAAACATAAAATGAAAATTTATTGCAAAAGTGATTATTTTTTCTTTTTAGAAAACTGTTAGTTTTTATCGTGACTTGTTTTAACCAGGCTTGCGGAGCGGAGCCGAGGAGCCGGGAGCCGCTTCTTTTTGCCGGAGCCGAAAAAATCTGGCGGTTCCACTGCTCCCAAATGTTTTTTTTTTTACAAGAAATCTTTAATGAGGAATCGTTTTGTGTTTGTTTTAAATCTTGTTCACCCTCCGAAATTTTTTTAATGGCATGTTATTTTTTTATATATAAAGTTAAAACAGTTTTATTTCATAGAATAATTGTATCAATCATTTAAAATATCATTTTTACTAAGACGACAAATAGAACGCGTCATTTAGTAGTATTATTTGACCGCGAATTTGTAATAGACTAAAAACAAAATGGTCGATTTCTGTATTTAACAATTTTATTATAAATAGAATATCTTAAATAGAGTAGATACATTTATAAGGCTGTGGCTATATGGACCCGGGTCCCAATAAAATCCGATTGCTATTCGGACCCGTGGCAAACATGCTCTAAGCTTAGCTATATTTAAACTTTATTAGACGGAACCCGAAAAATAATAATACAGAGTCCGCTTAGTGGAACCCTAGACACTGAGTAACGATTAATCATACAATTCAAACAATTATTAAAAAAAAACAATAATAAAGTATATGTATAGCTAAGCTAAGTGCATATTTTCCACGGGTCCGAATAGCAATCGGATTTTATTGGGACGGGGTCCGAATAAAAATCGGAGTTTATTGGTACCCGTGTCTGAATAGTCACTTCGAATTTATAAATAATAAATATAAATTCTGAAGTCTTTAAAATATTTTAAATAATGTATTATGTTACTATTTGCTAATTTGATCATTGAAATAACTTTTTATTACTTACAAAAATGGCGACTAGTGAAACCTCGATCAAAATAATGATATGATTCTGGATGAACTGAATTTTTTTTGTTTTTAGTAAAACCGACATGCATATATTTTTCAAGTTCCTGACAATGGGGGTGAACGCGGCAAAATTTGCATAACTTTTTATCAATCAGCGGCCTGTTTGCGTGGCGCAATTACAAACATTTTTGTCTCGTGTGATACTATCTTAATTTATGGAGCTGGAGCCGTGCCAGAGCCGTCAAATTTGTGGGAGCCGGAGTCGGAAAAAAAAGTAGGCCGCTCCGCAAGCCTGGTTTTAACTACTACTTATGCTATACAAAATGTCTGTCGAAACGAGAGCTCATATATGTCAACAATGGGAGTGTATATTTAGCCATGACCTTATGTTGTTTTTCCTGTAGCTATGACCACCACTGTAGTTCTTAAGATGTTTGAATTAGCTGTCACTGTATGGTATATTCTCCATTCACATAAATACAGTCTTGATCTTGGGATATACATATTTAGTTTCTTTTTAACCTTAAGCGATAAGTCGCCTGTAGATGTAAAGCTAACAAAAGTGTTGGCTTGTTGTGACCACTGAGTCTAGAACGGCTAAATAACAATATGTTTCCATATTATGGTCTTTGCGAAAAAAGAAAATCCATTTAATAGTTAAATAAAAATGTGTGTGTATTTTTTATCAGTTCCTGAATATTGTCGGAGTAGTTCTGCACGTAACGCCATATAGTCACGACATACACTACCGTGAATTTTTTTGTCCGGTGGGGGTGGGGGAGATGGGAGGCTTTTGTAAATGTAATAAATGAAAAGAATAAATATTTAATGCAGTTTTTTTGTGTTCATTTTTCTCCATAAAATTGATTTATGTAATCCGAACGTGTATCTGTATATCTATCTGTCCAGGTTGTCATGAAACTCTGATGTCAGAAGGTGGAGAAGCTGATCTACACGAACATTATAATGGTTGTACCAAGAATCCAGGTCATACAGGGTTTATACCTGTTGAAAACTTTACCTTAAAACAGATGCCTGAAGGTCTTTGTAACAAAGATCTGTATAAATTCGTCTGTGATGCAGCTGCCCTAACAGTTAGAGTTGATGTTAAAATGACCAGTCCACATAGACAAGTTTCAGATCCATTTTACAACATAAGAGGTACGACAAAGTTGAGAACAGGAAGTGGGAGAGTGACGAATTTGAGTGTATACTCTGTTAAATTTTTATCTAACCCTTGTGAGTGTAAAAAATGTTTAACGTCCGGGACAAGAAGCAAACAGTGGTGTATGTTTTATGTGTACACAGCAGCACAAGTTGTTTATGATGACCTCGAGGCCAGCCACACGTCAATCAGACTGTTTTGTGACAGTGAAACAAGTCCAGTGATCAGTGTTGATGATGTCGAGATTGTCGATGTAAACGTTGCCAGTGACTTGTGCAAGTTAAAATGTGTCACGTGTGATAAAAGGGTCATAGATAAACTGTTCGATCTGTATACATCTTTTTTTAAAACATTGAATTCAATCAAAGAAACCTGCGAAGATTCTCCAGATATTCACAAAGTGAGTTTCATAGTGTCACATCCTCATGGATGTTCCAAACAAATCAGTTTTGGTCATTGGGTCAACAGATATCAGTTAGGACTGTATAACAAATTTACCTATACAACATGTACATGTCCAGGAAGTAGTGGAGCCACCGTTTATTGTTTAGGGTTTGAAGAGGGAGGTAAGAGTGTTCAACTTGTTCACAGTGGAAGTTTAAACCCTAAACTTAATTACAGCGGTGCCGGGGGAAATTTCTAACTACATGTGTACAATTACTATAGAGGCCATCATTTTTCTTTATTTAGGCCTATGTCACTAGTTTTTATTTATAATTAATTTATTTCATTTTGTTTGATAATAGGTATAATTTTTTTGTAGACCAAATTTCACGCCTCTTATAAATTTACTGATTTTTTTATTGATAAAATGATACATACAAATGTAGAAATGTTATTTAACAAATAATAATAATAAAAAGGAAATATAAGAAAAGAGAACAATCAATTTAATATAAAACTGTGTGTGATGTTTAGATAAAGATGATATGTTTTTCTCTGAGATCATATAAAACACTATTGAGACGTTTTTATGATGCCCTTCTTTCATCCCCACCATTGCCGGTAGTGCAATGACCACGGAGGCACCAAGGGGGATATAGGTGACTAGACACACTGGAATCAAAGGAACTGAATATTAACAGATGATTAATTATTTCAAAACGGATCTCCCCAACATATCACATAAAGTTTAAATTTAATAATACACACTTGTTAAGTTCAACACTGTAAAGAACAGGGCAAGACTACATTAAACTCGAAAGAAGTACATGTAACATTTGTCTTCTTTGTAGACAGAAGAGCCGAGCAGAGAAAAGCTGGATCACGACAGAGAAGAGCAGTGCCACATCAGATGAATTCACGAACGGTTCTCAACGGTTGGTATACAGGGGTACACAGCGACATATAATGTTCGTTTAAAATAATCAATAGTTTGAAGAAGGTCGCCAGTTTGCTGCGAGACTCATTGCTAAACCACGTGACCAGTTATCGCATGAGACGATAATGGAAATAATAACAACTATTCTCGAAATTACGTGTGGTGTGTCTTATTTTTAATACATCATTGTCTATTTGTAACATCACCATAAAACAACATGTATTGAAACCATTACTGTTTAGATTGCCTCCCACTATCATGGAACCTTAACATCTGGCTTATTGAGATTTATAAATGAACAATGTCAAGCAGAATATGAATGAAAGGAATGACTAATGTTATGATCATTGAAGTCACATTAATGTGAAGTTTGACGGACATGTCTAAGTTAAAATGCTTTTTGCCGACTCGGGCTGAAGCGTATGTTCATTATTAAAATTCGACACCACCTCGACATTTCCTCTGCATCTCAACCAACGTATCATAAAAACACTCAATGTTTGCCATCGCGCTTTGCTTGTCGTTGACGTATCCTATTATTTGGTCTTAACAAGTTTCTTGTTACCTAGGGTTAAGATCATGTTAATTTTATGGTCTGAAATTTTAGAAAAACATTCTCAAAATTCCTTTTATTTTATCCTAAACAGTGAATAATAAGCGGAATGGGCACGGGAGGAAAGGGTGACTTCGGGGTTGGGGGTGTGTCGTCAGGATAAATTAAGATCAACAATAGCTACAATCGGAACTAACAGCTTACCATGATACAATTGTTAACCAAGAAAATGTAGATTTTTCTCGTTATGTCATATTTTTATGTTCTATTAAATATACATTTGTTTAACAAAAAAATAATCTTTTAAATTTTTTAATGTGTGTAGCCTTGTTCAGTTCAGTGATGCAACATATTTTACTAGCCTACATGTTTACATAAGTCTAACCAATACAATTTTCTTTTAAAGTATATTATCTTTTGAATACATACATTTGGCATATCCAGAGGCGGATTAAGTCATGCACCAATTGACTTGCTTCCTAAGTCCAGACATGTGATGCGCCGCTGAAAGTTTAATCTTACTACTGAAAAATCCCCCCCCCCAACTTTTTTTTTCATAGGCTCAATATGTACTTCTACACCCTGGAGCCCAAAATGACCAAAGTCTGCCCTTGGGCATAACTATCGTGAATGAAATTGCACAGACCTGCAATGTGTGCATGATGACCAACTTAAGTTTAGACGAACCAACTTCTAATAATCGCTTTTGAAACTAATTATAACTAAACTGTATCTTATAAATCTTAATATTTTTAAAATGCTGTTAATTAAGAGATATATCTAGCATTTTATACAAATATCATATATTAAAACGCACCTTTTTGATAAGTTTTTTCGCAGCTCCCAAAGAGCCATTTCATTACGTTATTCATCATATTTCAATAAATGAACTATTGTGCTGCTCTCAAAAATACGTTCATCATTTTAAAAAAAAAACAGTGGGCGTGACCTTAATCATGGTATATCATGGCCGGCCCCCTGCTCTATACCCTTTCCCTCCCATTGAATGTTTCGGTTGTGACACACTTCAACAAATATTAAAGGCTGCGACAGATGTTTTTTTTTCTTTCTTGGCCAACAAAGAGAGATCTGATGTGGGGTAGAAACAGAAAGTACACACATGTGACCTACTACCTCCCCTCTTGTGTCAATAAGGTTTGTTCGTGACATATTCAAAAAGTAAAAATCGTCCATTCATGTTAATATTGCATGAACTCATTGACACGAAATGTGGATATTATTGAAGAGAACTATAATGCAGTGTAAATAGGGGTAATTACTTAAATATGACAATATATATATTTTTTTAAGAAACATGCCTTGCGTCGTAAAAAAGACCGACATATGTATTATTTTATGATAAATCAATATCTTCATATAGCATCCAGATGAAGAAGAGTGTAGCTTAAGTTTAAAAGAATAAAATATAACACAAAAATGCAAAAAAAAAATGATTTTTCATTTTAAAAAGTAAAAAAAAAAAGAAACGTATTAATTTTGTTAATTTTTTGCCGAGATTTCCGTTTAGTCATTGTCTTGAAGTATAGCTGATTACATAGATACAATATATAGAGCAGCTACCTAACCATTCCCTTTCTAACAGTACTTCCAGAACTTATTTTTGTGTGTGTATTGAGTGAGATAAAGAGTGTGTGTTCCTTATTCAATGAATACATCTTCTGAACCAATTCACTCCTCATATTCACTCCATTAAGTAGTGTTAAAAATGTTTAGACGGAATTTAAGTTAATTTTAAGTTTGGATATCGCGGATACTTTTTTATTTTACTAAAACTTAATAACATTTGTCACACGAGGTTCCAAAATATTAATGCTTGCCGGATGATCGAGATTAAAATAAGTACCACAATATAATTTATTCAAATAATTCAAAGTAGGGATGGCGATCCATTGGTCACTCTCAAAAGAATACCACATGTGTCGCAACAAAATTTAACGTCATAATTTTAAGATCGAGAATCTATGTATGTACAATCACAGCTGTATTTCACTATGTTATATAACGATTCGTTTGTAAATCTCAAAAGTAAAGGGAGATAAATATATACAATTAATGACGTATGCATTCTCTCTCTGTAGGTTTTTTTTTTATTTGGCTTAGGTCCCTTTAATCCCGCGGCTCTCAACCTTCAACGCGACTATACCCCAAAGGGTGCGAAATTATGCCCGTCGGTATCCCTCACACGTCAGTTCCTCGAGCTCTGGATCCACCAACACGAAACCCTCCGCGCGAAAGTTACAACTTAGCGAAACTCTTGTAGATCCACCGGGACGAAACGGTGAGCACCGAAACAACTCACCGGAAAGAATATTTTTTTAATGATGACTTCGCACCTTTTCCTGCTAGTGAAAAAAAAAACGATACTTTGAAAAGCAGAAACTACTGCATCCCGTGTGGCTTTTTGTTCTTATTACAAATAAATTGTCTAGCTGGAAATGGAAAACTGTTTTTTTTTTAACTTTTTATTCGATCGGTAGCCGTTCATTTTTTTTCGATTTCATGGATCAGCCAAACATTTATTTAATAGCATTTATGTTTTCAGACAGCGCTTCGATCGAAAGAAATTTCTTACTTGTAGAATATTTGGATAGACGTTGTATATTTTCCTATCAGAAATTCATATACAAAGACTGTTGCCGGCCGAAACTTATTCATGTTTTTCTGTCAAAATTCACTTCCTCGTTGTTGTTGTTTTTAATGAATATACACTAATGTGAATCATTTTTCTATTCGAATCGACGTTTCTGAAGAAGCGATTTTGTTTGTTTATCATGACGGAAAATGTAGCTCTCCGGAAAAAAACTCTGCAAGCAGTGAATTGAAAACTTTCGCTGTTCCGCATGGAATTCCTGACTGGTGTACAAGTTATCATTAGAATATCATTGCAGCGAAACAGAGATGGAATTCGCAATGTCCTTAGATACCGGAATTTCGTCTTGGTGGATCTATACCTTAACTGTTAAAAACGAAAAAAGTGTCGCTGCGTGCCCCTGCAAACCTTTCACTCGCATTCTGGAGAACGCGAATCATCGATTGAGAAACAGTTGGACTCTAGTATTTCATTAAAGCCGCAATTGCACCATATTTTTAGTATACGTGTGAACCAGCTGAACATGAGAACAAAAATAGTGAAGAGAGCGGTCAAAACTGACATGTTAATTAAAGAGCATTTAACGTTTTATTTGAAAATAATCAGTCGCCTAATTTATTTCCGCACCGACAAAACAATCCAACATAAAAAACCCAACTGGATAACTTCTGGTATAAAATAGATGTATTTTGTGGGTTTTTTCCCCCTCAAGAATCTAACGATATGTTTATGAACGCTTTTCTGCACGTAATAACAATGTTAGGAACTTAAATTTGTAGTTATATTTTTTTCCATGGAATTGTTGGGAATTTTTTTTTTTATAAAACTCAATTTCCGTTTTTCACTCATGATTTATCATTACCTTTAAGAAGAACAGCAGAAAGAAACACACATGTTACGACATGAAAGGCTATAAGTAATAAAAAAAATTTCAAGTAAATTTAATTAGGTGTACTAGGAATGTAACTAGAGAAGACTCGACCCATAATCAAATGTGAAAGTTGTCATAAAATTACCTTTGTACATAACATTTAGTACATTATAGCAGATTACACTCTAGCTCACTACACTGTAGTACATTACACTCTAGTTGAACTAGTAGCTTTTAATCATAAAGTACTAAAAAGTAAAGCAAAACTTATAAACAATTAAATATGACTTTACATTATTTGATAACTAGCAATACATAATCATGAATCTAGATAGTCAAGACATTGCAGAAAATGGACAATACAGGAGAAACCGTATAACAAATGATAATAAAAAAAAGTTGAAAGTTGATGATTTATAAATAAATAAAAATAGCTAAACACTTTTATGCACTATGCACGCTCACCACACTCACGAGCAAAAAGACTGATACACACAAACACACACACATATATATATATATATATATATATATATATATATATATATATATATATATATATATATATATATATATATGTATATATTTTTTGATGCTAAGTATCAATGACAGTTACTTTGAGATGTTATATAAATTCATGTTTTCTGTAAATATATTTACAGGGTTCAAAGAAAAAATTACACCTGTTGGCAGGTACAACATAAATGTTTTAAGTACACTGGTACGAGGAGACATAATCAAAGTGGCTGGGATGTAAAAGGAAACAGATACTACTTATTCAGCGGTGAACAAATACCGATTCTTTTAATTATAATAACAATTCCTGTGTGAGGCGACATTTTCGTTGCCTTGGAGTATAAATAATTCGTTTAAAAGAGTTCCATATATTGCTAAAGTGGTACTTAATTACTGTAAAATTATTTAACGAGGTTGTTGTCACAGAGGACCATCCGAGTGTGTGTCTTTCAGCGTGGTGTGTGTGGTATTGTCTTACGTGCAATGTTGCAGGAGGTTTGAAATGTCAGGAAAAGCGATTAGATAAGAGACCAGAATATGGAGCACAAGGTTAATGAGACAGAACGTGATTGGTTTTGGGGGGTGTTGGTACTGTTTCATTGAATAGTGAAATTATGTTTTTTAAAGGGTTATTGAGTTAATTTTAAGAAAAAAATCCTCAAAGAAATATGATTTCGGAATGGGGAACTTAACTGTCCACGTGTTGTGTTATTATTAAAAAAGAGTTAATATCAAGAATTTAGCTATAACACTATGTAACAATTTTTGTTCCTGGCTTCTAAAATGCCATATTTCAAATTTTTATATCTAAAAACACTTGAAAAATGACAACATTCAGGACAAACTTTGTTTTTATGACTACAGCCATGAAATACGTTGTAATTATTGTGACGAAACAAAGGAAATATATATATATCTTTTTTCGTTCATGTTGTTAAAAACACTAACATGATAAATAGACAAAGATAATCGAAAATTACTTAAAATTCAGAAATGATTAGGTTTTGTACATTTGCGAGTGAATTTCAAATCGCTTTCTGACGAAACACTTAATGTAGATCCCCATAATGTTTTCGTTATACTGTTAACAATAATTAAAGTCCAATATAAGTATATTGAAATTTCATCAAAACCAACTCGAGAGCCGGTCAGGAATGACAACATTTTGAAGTCTCCGATGATCTCACATCCTTAGATGTCAAAACTACAAGGTCCTCAGCAACATCTTTACACTGGTGTAGTCATCTGTGAGAATCACAGAGAGTCTCTTATGGAGAGGTGTGCAGTTGTTATAATTTCAGCATTGCACTAGGAAAGACCAAGGTTACTGATTAGATCGTTAAACATCTTTTAGGTTAGGAAAGTGTGGCCTTATGTTCTTTTTCACATCTGTGAAATCGTATTCTGTATATCCAATGTCTTCTTCGCTGCCTGACTTGTTGCTGTCTCCTGATCAGGGCTGATCCCTTTTTCGGGGAGGAGGGAGTGTTCTGCCACGCCGGGGGCAGTGTGGCAGGTCGGGGCAATTGGAATAAGGCATGTCTGGATAAACGATGTGAGGTGGATATGTGGTACATTCTTGCCAGTGCGACGTTTGTTAGGATCCATTGTGCAGAAGTAGCAGCTGCTTCTCTCACCTGTACCAAACTGTTATATAGGAGATATAAATAATTATATAAATTTAAAAGCAGAACATGTTACACATTATGTATATAATATTAACACAAAACATATTTCACTATAATACATCAATCGCCTCCTAAAACTGTACAAAAATCTGAATCATTGAAATTCTACAAATATAAAGTACTGTCATATAAACGAGAAACACATGTTTATCTTACCTTCAAAGGTTTTCTTGCAATATTCGCATCTGAAATAAAGTGCCCTGACTTTATCTTGATCCCCAACGGCATGCCGAAATATGCCTTGTTAGCCTTGTACTTCTTTACGAAATGCTTTCAAGGAATACTTTCCTGGTTGCTTTTTTATAAATTTGTCCACGCAAGAAGCAACATTAATCTGCGGGAAACCTTATGATGCCTCTAAATCAAAATTGCTCTTTAACTACGATTAGCTTTTCTCTATTATTCAGCAATAATATAAACTGAAATGTTGGTTCAAGTCACCTAAGCGTTATACTAATGGACAGTCCGAGAAAGTTTCTTAAAACAATTTTCTAGAAGATTATTCAGTGTTTAATGCGAATAAAGAATGGTCTTTAAAAAAGACAATTCTAGCAGCTCAAGAATATTATAGAAGACTACTAAGCATAGAATGCGACTGAAGAATTTTCAAAACACGAATTTCAAAATATCACTATCCTGATCACAGAAACAAAGTTTGTTTTAGACATAACGGGCTAGAAAACCACATGTTGAACCCGGGAACAAAAAAAGTTAAAACGTGTTACATAGTGTTACCATAGCCAGTCCTGTTGTTTTTTAGAACTTATCTTTGGTGAGTTAACTGTGATATTTTTGTCTTGCCCCACTCTAAAAGTTGTAGGTCAATTATTTGAGAGTTAAAAAAAACATTTTCAGACTAATAGACACTAATTAAATAAGGTCATAGTTTATCAAAGAGCAGATAATCTAGGACATTAATGGGAAAAGTTAAATGCTTTTGTTAAAAGAAAAACGCTCGATCGAGATGAAAGAGGTCGTGAACGTTATTAAAGAAAAAAAAAGTAAACGAAAGACGAAAAAGAAAACAAAATAGTTCGTAAACAGAGGTGAGAGAAAGGTGATTAAAGATAATAGAGCACTAAAGGGAACAGGGGGGAATTGGGGTTATAGTACATAAGAGCGCGCGTCGCGGACAGACGCATGCACACATGTTATTTTAATTGAATGTTTGCTATTTCTTGTAACTAGGTGAAGCGGAGAGGCTATATCCAATTGAAAGAGAAAACAGAGAATATTTTTGTTTCTCCAGAAGTCCATAATAACCCCCGGCCAACAGTTTCATTTAAAGCAGCTTGTGGGGACTCAAAGTGTTGCAGAATAAGTGAAGAGTAGGCTTCATTATTTATAACTTATTTTAATGTCTGAATCTGTTCGTGCAACGCTCCAGAGACAAAAGAACCTTTAATTGTAAATAACCTTCCTGAGTTTGAAATGGTATTACAAAACCCAACAACCAGAGCATCTTTGTTTATGATTTTTACTCTAAGGCCGAAAACAAGATATATTGCAGAAGCAAGAAAAATAAACTTAAAACCAGATCAGTGGTTAGCTATTGTTGCTCTGTGCAAGGTACACTCTTCTTATGTGCTCTACTCCCAGTCTAAAAAATAGAAAAAAAAGTGTGTTTAACAGCGCTCTTTTCGGCACCCTGTATGGCCTTTGGACAAACTGAAGTACTCTTACTGTTTACAGTAACTAATATAAAGTGCTTCAATGTTTGCTTATTTATGCATCCCATAAATGCCCCCCCCCGTTAACGATATACGACTGAAGTACACACACACAATTTCATTGTGTTATTTTCTTCTATTCACAACAAAGTAAAACTGATTTTGCAAAGTATGATTACAATGGATTAATGATATACGGGAAGTAAGTCCATTGATTAGCTTAGCTTTTATTATTTATATTTAAAATATAAGCAAAACGGTACATAAAAAACTCTTATATTTTGGCCCTGAGAGGTCAAATCGCAAAATGGACTTTTGATGTACACTTGGCAGGCCAAGACCTACACAATGATATATACATCATGGGTCTAGGACTTATGGTTGCTGAGATATAGGGCGGTCCATTATTAATATAGCTTATATACTAAAAAACGGTACTTTATAAGGCCCGTTTTTACGGCCCTGAGAGGTCAGATCGCGAAATGGAAAAAGTCATTTCTTGGCAGACCAAGACCTACAAAATGATATATACATCATGGGTCTAGGACTTATGGTTGTTGAGATCTAGGGTGATGACAGACAGACAGACAGACTGACAGGCAAAACGGGGACAATAGAGCATTTTTATTCGAAAATGCTCTAAAAATTAGGGGTGGGATAGTGAAACTTTACACTTTTTCCCCCTATACCTTGAGTGGCACCCTAATATATATATATATATATATATATATATATATATATAAATTAAAATCCCCATATTTACACAGACGCACACCTACATGCTGATACTGGTATATATTTTAGGGTTTATCACAAGTAACGTGGCCTTGGGCCTCGATGTATTACAAACTACACTATTATACATGAATGTCGATACTTATTCCAGCTCATACCCTCTACTCTTCAATTCTTATGTAATATACAATGTTGCTGACCATAGAAATGTAAAGATTGTCATTTTTGTTTGTTTACTATGAAACAACTATTGATTGTGTTTATAGCAAAAATTATAAATTAAAACAATCAACGATTTTATATTTAATTGTTCTAAACTAATTCTGGAAATTGTTATTTTAATTAAGATGAGACTACTCAGAGAAAGGCAAATAATAACTTTACATCTGGAAGGTTTCAGGGCTTGAGGAATCATCTGGAAGTGTTATTGAATGAAATAAGCAACGTAATTACATTTACATCCCTCATTGATTACTTTTTAAATCCAAATACAACATTTAGTTTTTATATATATATATATATATATATATATAAATATATATATATATATTCGTTCAGTGTTTTATACTAGTGCTTTATATATCAATCAATCTATCTATCTATCTACCTATCCACCCATCTATCTATCTATATCGTCTATTTATTTATCAAGCTATTTATTATCTGCTTCTTGGTATCTCTCTATTTATATATATAGAGAGTAAATGGGAGGTAATTACGAAAAATAATTCATTTTTCCTAAATTCTCTAATAGAAATAGCAAATTTAATTTCAAAATTTGTATTCTATTATATCTTTTTTTTTCTCTTGAAGATTTTAGCTAAAGGTGAATCATGGTTACAAGGAAATGAAGAGTTTGGAACATTTTCAAAAATAAATAACTTTCTAGGTTTTGAATTTGCATCTTGTTTGAATAAATTAAAAGATTTTGCAGGTAGGGTCGAGGTTCTAGAAAACAATATTAGAAAATAATTTAATAGATAAAAGTGATTTAAAAAAAAAAAAAACAATAACTGAATATTAGTATAACTCTATCAACGAACATAATTTTAAAATTTTTAACATTTGTAAAAAAAAATAAGAAAGGGAATCGCACTCTGATGAATTAGAATTTCAAGAAGCAAACAAAACAATTCTGGGAGATCCAGCCAGAAAATCAGCCACCGAGTATTTTGTTGGTAAGTTAACAATGTTACTATAAATAGAAGTAAATAAAAAAAAAAACAATGCTCTTATTTTGACAGAAAAGTTTATAGACCAGTGATTTTCAAGTTTTACTTCATATCAGAGTACATTCGAAATGTATGCAGTAGAGAACACTAGAGATGTATGCAGTAGAGTACACTTGAAATGTATGCAGTAGAGTACACTTGAGATGTATGCAGTAGAGTACACTTGAAATGTATGCAGTAGAGTGCACTTGAGATGTATGCAGTAGAGTACACTTAAGATGTATGCAGTAGAGTACACTTGAAATGTATGCAGTAGAGTACACTTGAGATGTGTATGCAGTAGAGTACACTTGAGATGTATGCAATAGAGTACACTTGAAATGTATGCAGTAGAAAGTACACTTGACATGTATACAATAGAGTACACTTGACATGTATGCAATAGAGTACACTTGAGATGTATGCAGTAGAGTACACTTGAGATGTATGCAGTAGAGTACACTTGAGATGTATGCAATAGAGTACACTTGAAATGTATGCAGTAGAGTACACTTGAAATGTATGCAATAGAGTACACTTGAGATGTATGCAGTAGAGTACACTTGAGATGTATACAGTAGAGTACACTTGAGATGTTTGCAGTAGAGTACACTTGAGATGTTTGCAGTAGAGTACACTTGAGATGTATGCAGTAGAGTACACTTGAAATGTATGCAGTAGAGTACATTTGAGATGTATGCAGTAGAGTACACTTAAGATGTATGCAATAGAGTACACTTGAGATGTATGCAGTAGAATACACTTGAGATGTATGCAGTAGAGTACACTTGAGATGTATGCAGTAGAGTACATTTGAGATGTATGCAGTAGAGTAAACTTGAGATGTGTGGAGTAGAGTAAACTTGAGATGTATGCAGTAGAGTACACTTGAGATGTATGCAGTGAGTACACTTCAGATGTATGCAGTAGAGTACACTTGAGATGTGTGCAGTAGAGTACACTTCAGATGTATGCAGTAGAGTACACTTGAGATGTATGCAGTAGAGTACACTTCAGATGTATGCAGTAGAGTACACTTGAGATGTATGCAATAGAGTACACTTGAAATGTATGCAGTAGAGTACACTTGAAATGTATGCAATAGAGTACACTTGAGATGTATGCAGTAGAGTACACTTGAGATGTCTGCAGTAGAGTACACTTGAGATGTTTGCAGTAGAGTACACTTGAGATGTATGCAGTAGAGTACACTTGAAATGTATGCAGTAGAGTACATTTGAGATGTATGCAGTAGAGTACACTTAAGATGTATGCAATAGAGTACACTTGAGATGTATGCAGTAGAATACACTTGAGATGTATGCAGTAGAGTACACTTGAGATGTATGCAGTAGAGTACACTTGAGATGTATGCAGTAGAGTAAACTTGAGATGTGTGCAGTAGAGTAAACTTGAGATGTATGCAGTAGAGTACACTTGAGATGTATGCAGTAGAGTACACTTCAGATGTATGCAGTAGAGTACACTTGAGATGTGTGCAGTAGAGTACACTTCAGATGTATGCAGTAGAGTACACTTAAGATGTATGCAGTAGAGTACACTTCAGATGTATGCAGTAGAGTACACTTGAGATGTATGCAATAGAGTACACTTGAAATGTATGCAGTAGAGTACACTTGAAATGTATGCAATAAGTACACTTGAGATGTATGCAGTAGAGTACACGTGAGATGTACGCAGTAGAGTACACTTGAGATGTGTGCAGTAGAGTACACTCTAGATGTGTATATAGTAGAGTAAACTTGAGGTGTATGCAGTAGAGTACACTTGAGATGTGTGCAGTAGAGTACACTTGAAATGTATGCAGTAGAGTACACTTGAGATGTATGCAGTAAGAGAGTACACTTGAGATGTATGCAGTAGAGTACACACTTCAGATGTATGCAGTAGAGTACACTTGAGATGTGTGCAGTAGAGTACACTTCAGATGTATGCAGTAGAGTACACTTGAGATGTATGCAGTAGAGTACACGTGAGATGTATTGCAGTAGAGTACACTTGAGATGTGTGCAGTAGAGTACACTTGAGATGTATACAGTAGAGTAAATTTGAGGTGTATGCAGTAGAGTACACTTGAGATGTATGCAGTAGAGTACACTTGAGATGTATGCAGTAGAGTACACTTCAGATGTATGCAGTAGAGTACACTTGAGATGTGTGCAGTAGAGTACACTTGAGATGTACGCAGTAGAGTACACTTGAGATGTGTGCAGTAGAGTAAACTTGAGGTGTATGCAGTAGAGTACACTTGAGATGTATGCAGTAGAGTACACTTTAGATGTATGCAGTAGAGTACACTTGAGATGTATGCAGTAGAGTACACTTGAGATGTTTGCAGTAGAGTACACTTGAGATGTTTGCAGTAGAGTACACTTGAGATGTATGCAGTAGAGTACACTTGAAATGTATGCAGTAGAGTACATTTGAGATGTATGCAGTAGAGTACACTTAAGATGTATGCAATAGAGTACACTTGAGATGTATGCAGTAGAATACACTTGAGATGTATGCAGTAGAGTACACTTGAGATGTATGCAGTAGAGTACATTTGAGATGTATGCAGTAGAGTAAACTTGAGATGTGTGGAGTAGAGTAAACTTGAGATGTATGCAGTAGAGTACACTTGAGATGTATGCAGTAGAGTACACTTCAGATGTATGCAGTAGAGTACACTTGAGATGTGTGCAGTAGAGTACACTTCAGATGTATGCAGTAGAGTACACTTGAGATGTATGCAGTAGAGTACACTTCAGATGTATGCAGTAGAGTACACTTGAGATGTATGCAATAGAGTACACTTGAAATGTATGCAGTAGAGTACACTTGAAATGTATGCAATAGAGTACACTTGAGATGTATGCAGTAGAGTACACTTGGAGATGTCTGCAGTAGAGTACACTTGAGATGTTTGCAGTAGAGTACACTTGAGATGTATGCAGTAGAGTACACTTGAAATGTATGCAGTAGAGTACATTTGAGATGTATGCAGTAGAGTACACTTAAGATGTATGCAATAGAGTACACTTGAGATGTATGCAGTAGAATACACTTGAGATGTATGCAGTAGAGTACACTTGAGATGTATGCAGTAGAGTACACTTGAGATGTATGCAGTAGAGTAAACTTGAGATGTGTGCAGTAGAGTAAACTTGAGATGTATGCAGTAGAGTACACTTGAGATGTATGCAGTAGAGTACACTTCAGATGTATGCAGTAGAGTACACTTGAGATGTGTGCAGTAGAGTACACTTCAGATGTATGCAGTAGAGTACACTTGAGATGTATGCAGTAGAGTACACTTCAGATGTATGCAGTAGAGTACACTTGAGATGTATGCAATAGAGTACACTTGAAATGTATGCAGTAGAGTACACTTGAAATGTATGCAATAGAGTACACTTGAGATGTATGCAGTAGAGTACACGTGAGATGTACGCAGTAGAGTACACTTGAGATGTGTGCAGTAGAGTACACTCTAGATGTATATAGTAGAGTAAACTTGAGGTGTATGCAGTAGAGTACACTTGAGATGTGTGCAGTAGAGTACACTTGAAATGTATGCAGTAGAGTACACACTTGAGATGTATGCAGTAGAGTACACTTGAGATGTATGCAGTAGAGTACACTTCAGATGTATGCAGTAGAGTACACTTGAGATGTGTGCAGTAGAGTACACTTCAGATGTATGCAGTAGAGTACACTTGAGATGTATGCAGTAGAGTACACGTGAGATGTACGCAGTAGAGTACACTTGAGATGTGTGCAGTAGAGTACACTTGAGATGTATACAGTAGAGTAAATTTGAGGTGTATGCAGTAGAGTACACTTGAGATGTATGCAGTAGAGTACACTTGAGATGTATGCAGTAGAGTACACTTCAGATGTATGCAGTAGAGTACACTTCAGATGTGTGCAGTAGAGTACACTTGAGATGTACGCAGTAGAGTACACTTGAGATGTGTGCAGTAGAGTAAACTTGAGGTGTATGCAGTAGAGTACACTTGAGATGTATGCAGTAGAGTACACTTTAGATGTATGCAGTAGAGTACATTTGAGATGTATACAGTAGAGTACACTTGAGATGTATACATTAGAGTACACTTGAGATGTATGCAGTAGAGTACACTTGAGATGTATGCAGTGGTCTATATAATGGGCGACTGGCGATTTTAACCCAGGCGACACTTAACTTGCTACACAAAGGGGGGGGTGGCATTTTGGGTGTTTAGTGCCGTTATAACCTCAGATGAGAAACTAATGCACATGCATTGTTTTAAATTGCAAATAGTTTCTTAAAAGACATAAAATAAAGAATTCCTAAATAATCACAGGAACCATTTTTAACTCTGCAGTACGACATATTGCATGTCTTTTTACCCCAGTGTCTGATTATAATCATTCCAGTACAAATCGGTTTTGTATGAGTTTTTGTTAATAATAATATAAAGAGTATGCATCTAGAGTTATTTCCTATCTAAAGCTGGATTATTTACATCTTTTTTATATTACTGACAATGGGTGGCATCTTCTGAACGTTGTTAATGTAACAACTCTATCACCTTGGATATGATGTGTGTGTATGTGTTGGATTGGGGGTGGGTGCGTTTGCCGTACTTAAATGCAATGATATGTGTATAACAATTGTTTCGATTTCAAATCAAATTATATTTTATGCAATTCCTTTTTATGTATTTATAAATAATATTCAATATGTCCATTCTTTCTGGCCAACAAAACACCAAATTGTTTGGTCATCATTCAGGCTTCTGTTGTACTTGAGTACATCAATAACTGGCTCCGTAGTGACGTAGACATCTGCCGTCTTTAGATTCAAAGAAATATCAAAATTATTTTAAGAAAACCATATAATATATGGATCTGTTAACACATTTTCTACAATTTTAAACATTGTATTTACCATATTCTAGTACAAAGTAGTTCCCTAATCAAGGCTTATTCCCTTGAGGACAATCGATTGAATAACAGGCCGATCTATTTCTTTTTTTTTTTTTACCTTATTTCTCTATATTATTAAAATTGAATTGATCCGTGGCGGATACTCACAAACAAAACTTTTTTAACAAGTTTTAGCCAGCGGTCAGCAGTTGGCGTCTGCCGCATGATATCAACATGTCTGTTGAAAATAGTAACAATTCTAATTCGTTTGATGACTGAATTATTTATTAATGTTAAGGATACGTTGAATTTTGCCAAAGCCTGTATGTAATGTATCAAATGATAGCGAATCTTTTTATATATTCGCTTTATATTAGAACGAATTTAAAGTCTTAGTTTTAGAGTACATGTAAGGAACATCACAAAGGGTAAATTTCTATGATAAAAGCAAAAATCTTTTTTTATATGATGAAAACAAAAATGATAAATCATTTCTTCGATTTAACATCAAATATCATTGCTAACTTTAAAATGTTTATTCCCGTTTCTAAGGTGACAAGGATGCTCAAAATGTGAAAGAATCATTACAGGATATTAAAGATAAAATGTCCACGTTAGAACAAATTGTAGAGACCAATAAAGATAATTATTCTTCATTAAATACAAAATATGACAAACTCAGCAAATTATCGGACAAAATGTCGACAAAGATAAAAACTTTACAAGAAAAGCTTGACCTACAAGACGAGAAATTTGAAACAAAATACAACACAAGATTTAATGAAATTATGGCAGAACTTAAAATAGCCAGTGATTTTATTCAAGCTGAGACTGAATCTTTTTCTGAAAAAATTAAGGAAACTGAGCACAATTTAAATGCAGAGCTAAATGTTAGGTGTAAAAATATTCAATCTGAACTTGAACATCACAATGAAGGTTGTATCGAGAAACTGAAGGGATATAATACTGAATTACAAACAAAGACAAAGAATATTGCTGAAATAAAACAAGAAAAAGATTGCTTTACATCTAAAATAACTGAATTGGAGAACAAATTATTATGTATCACTAAGACGGTTGAAAACATGAGCGTTTCACATGAAAATGTTCCACATAGGAATGAAAAGGTTAATTTTTTTATTTACATTTCATAGAACTTTTAAAAATTCTTACTTCATAATGGAGAATTTTTATTTTTAAATCTTTAGAATATTACGATTTTATTTAAATACGGGTATAATTAATTTATCACTGAATATATTCACTTCCTTCAGGGTAAAATCAATAATTAAAAAAGCACACACACATACACTTTAGTATTTTTACCTGTTCTATGCTCGAGTATGTTGATTAATGATCGACCTTTACGTGGACCAATCATTAAATATATCTCTATCCAAAGGCGTAACTATGGTTGGTGTCAACCCGTGTGGACAATTCAGGGTGTCCCCCTTTCAGAAGGATCATTTTAATTTCATTAAATTTTGTTACTAAACTATCTCTTCAATTTTATGAAACCACGTGACTACATGAGTCCTTTTTTATTTACAACGTTTGCAAAAAAACTCAAGATTGATCCGATCAGCTTTGAACTGTATTAATTTACTTAAGCTCCAGACACTGTTCGTGGTGGAACCCTATTCTACTGCTCTATATGGTGACACACCCTGGTGACACCCTGTGCCACTTCTCTATGTGGTGACACCCTGTGCCACAGCTTTATATGGTGACATCCTGTGCTACTGCTCGATACGGTGACACCCTGTACTACTGCTCTATTCGTTTTAAACTTTGATCGATCATAAATCCGAGTATACTGATTTCTTTCTGCTATGAAATTTAGAAATGTTCATTTTGATGTCACCACTAAAATGGTGTCACCCGCGCAGCGCACACAATCCTATTGGCGTTACTGTCTCTACCGATGGTCGTGTGATAAAGCGCTCAACTGTCGACCGGAAAGTACCTGGTTCGACCTCCGGTGAGGACCAAGGAAATTTTTCAGGTCTTGGCTCAAGTTCCCGCTATATCTCCCGTGGTGCCTCCATGGCCATTGCATTATCGACTATGGTGGGGATGAAAGAATGGCATCATAAAAACCGTCCCATTAGTGGTTCATAGGATCTAGGAGATTTCATCTCATCCTTACAGGAACATCACGCACTGTCTCTACCCACTTCTTTATTCCGTATTCTCTGTCTAGAAAGAAAATAAGGAAACATCAATATATTGATACGAATATTTTTTTATAATTTCAAGTGTACTCGTTATATTTTTTAGTGTTCAGACAATATATCCGGATACTTAGTAGAAAAAAAATATTCACTATTTAGCTATAGCCGCCACACACAACATTTATTAAACTAAGTTAGTATTAGTTTCACATTTTCCCTCAACTATTGAATCATTCGTTGATATCATATGTGTGTGTGTGGAGGGGGGGAGGCGAGTATCATTTTTTGAAATGCTATTTGCAAACTGTGTTACATTATTTTTAAGTTAAATTTTTGCAATAAAGTATTAATAAATATAACTTTTTTCTTAATTTGTATATCCATTTTCTTTGTTTAGCTTGCTGTGCATGATGAGTCATTCTTTTCTAAAGGTAATTTTATTTCACTGATTCTTTGATTAGTTTTTGGTATAAACTTTACTAAAATGTAGTTTTTTATTATTTTAATTTTTCTTTTTGCAAATATTTTAGTTTTTAGTATCTATCACACGAATTTTTTTTTTTGGTAAATACTTTTATTTATAACAGTACATATGTTTGTTCGCAGATCTCGAAAAAATATAAATAAACAAAAACCACAACAAACAAACGTATTAATCCACAAAAGCCTCCCCGGACAAAAGCCTCACAAGTCATTTATGGAAATATAAAGGATCCTTTGTTGTTCCCATAAATTCGTGACGCTTAATATAAACCGACAAACAGAGAAAGATGGATTTATAATTTCGTTTATTTCAATAATAGTCTTTTATTAATAATACACGGCTAGTCATGGTCTTGAACTACCGGTAGGTGAAATGTTAGTTAGTATGAGAGATCATGTTTGTCAACACATGGTGTGTGCCATTAGTGAGATCATGTCTGTTAACACAGGGTGTGCGCTATAGAGAGATCATGTCTGTCAACACAGGGTGTGCGCTATTAGAGAGATCATGTCTGTCAACACAGGGTTCCGCCAATAATTAAGATCATGTCTGTCAACACAGGGTGTGCGCTATTAGTGAGATCATGTCTGTCAACAGAGGGTGTCAGCCAATAATTAGATCATGTCTGTCAACACAGGGTGTGCGCTATTAGTGAGATCATGTCTGTCAACAGAGGGTGTCAGCCAATAATTAGATCATGTCTGTCAACACAGGGTGTGCGCTATTAGTGAGATCATGTCTGTCAACACAGGGTGTGCGCTATTAGAGAGATCATGTCTGTCAACAGAGAGTGTCCGCCAATAATTAGATCATGTCTGTCAACACAGGGTGTGCGCTATTAGAGAGATCATGTCTGTCAACAGAGGGTGTCCGCCAATAATTAGATCATGTTTGTCAACACAGGGTGTGCGCTATTAGAGAGATCATGTCTGTCAACACAGGGTGTGCGCTATTAGAGAGATCATGTCTGTCAACACAGGGTGTGCACTATTAGGAGAGATCATGTCTGTCAACAGAGGGTGTCCGCCGATAATTAGATCATGTCTGTCAACACAGGGTGTGCGCTATTAGAGAGATCATGTCTGTCAACACAGGGTGTGCGCTATTAGAGAGATCATGTCTGTCAACACAGGGTGTGTGCTATTAGAGAGATCATGTCTGTCAACACAGGGTGTGCGCTATTAGAGAGATCATGTCTGTCAACACAGGGTGTGCGCTATTAGAGAGATCATGTCTGTCAACACAGGGTTCCGCCAATAATTAAATCATGTCTGTCAACACAGGGTGTGCGCTATTAGAGAGATCATGTCTGTCAACACAGGGTGTGCGCTATTAGAGAGATCATGTCTGTCAACACAGGGTTTGCGCTATTAGAGAGATCATGTCTGTCAACACAGGGTGTGCGCTATTAGAGAGATCATGTTCGTCAACACAGGGTGTGCGCTATTAGAGAGATCATGTCTGTCAACACAGGGTGTGCGCTATTAGAGAGATCATGTCTGTCAACAGAGGGTGTCCGCCGATAATTAGATCATGTCTGTCAACACAGGGTGTGCGCTATTAGAGAGATCATGTCTGTCAACACAGGGTGTGCGCTATTAGAGAGATCATGTCTGTCAACACAGGGTGTGTGCTATTAGAGAGATCATGTCTGTCAACACAGGGTGTGCGCTATTAGAGAGATCATGTCTGTCAACACAGGGTGTGCGCTATTAGAGAGATCATGTCTGTCAACACAGGGTTCCGCCAATAATTAAATCATGTCTGTCAACACAGGGTGTGCGCTATTAGAGAGATCATGTCTGTCAACACAGGGTGTGCGCTATTAGAGAGATCATGTCTATCAACACAGGGTTTGCGCTATTAGAGAGATCATGTCTGTCAACACAGGGTGTGCGCTATTAGAGAGATCATGTCTGTCAACACAGGGTGTGCGCTATTAGAGAGATCATGTCTGTCAACACAGGGTGTGCGCTATTAGAGAGATCATGTCTGTCAACAGAGGGTGTCCGCCGATAATTAGATCATGTCTGTCAACACAGGGTGTGCGCTATTAGAGAGATCATGTCTGTCAACAGAGGGTGTCCGCCGATAATTAGATCATGTCTGTCAACACAGGGTGTGCGCTATTAGAGAGATCATGTCTGTCAACACAGGGTGTGCGCTATTAGAGAGATCATGTCTGTCAACTGGGGGTGTCCGCCAATAATTAGATCATGTCTGTCAACAGAGGGTGTGCGCTATTAGTGAGATCTAGTCTGTCAAAACAGGGTGTCTACCAATAGTGAGATCATGTCTGTCAACAGAGGGTGTCCGCCAATAATTAGATCATGTCTGTCAACAGAGGGTGTGCGCTATTAGTGAGATCATGTCTGTCAACACAGGAAGTCAGCCAATAGGGAGACTCCATAAGACCAATTCACTTATTAGGTAACGTTAATATCCATGATTACCTACCCGAGCAGCGTTTTTTTTTCTAACCGTTTTCTCGAAACTTCTATTCGTTTATTTGAATGCTGATATGTATATTTGTTGTCAATTTTTGAGGTTTGTTTATGAGATATATATATTTTTTTTTTTTTTTTTTTTTTTTTTTTTTTTCTTGAAAGGGGACGGATGGTCGTGCGGTAACGCGCTCGACTGTCGACCTGAAGGTACCTGGTTCAATCTCCGGTGAGGACCAAGGACATTTTTCAGGTCTTGGCTCAAGTTCCCGATATATCTCCCGTGGTGCCTCCATGGCCATTGCACTATCGGCTATGATGGGGATGAAAGAAGGGCACCATAAAACCGTCCCATTAGTGGTTTATAGGATCTAAGGGATTTCATCTCATCCTTACAGGGACTTTACACACATATTTTCTTGAAATTTCGCGTACTTGTTTATTGCTCAATTGGAATGCATGATTCAATAATTAATTCTGTGATTTATTAAACGCTTTTTGTTTATACTGATTAAAAAATCTCATTATACTAATCGAGGATATAACCGTGTTTAACTATGACAAACGACACTAATGGATGGGTTACTTCCATTGCATTATTAATATTACTAATATGTGATAATAACTTTGATTTCACATATCAATTGTTGAAAAATAGGAACGGAAATGTGCCGGTTTATCTGAAATGAGGACGAACTTCATTGCCCCATTACTTCTGCTATCTAAACATAAAATAAAAATTTATTGCAAAATTACATTTTTTTTAGAAAACGGTTAGTTTTTTAAATGTTATCCTGACTTGTTTTAAGAACTACTTGAACTATACAAAATGACTGTCGAAACGAGAGATCACATCTGTCAGCAATGGGAGTGTATATGTATGGCCATGACATTATGTTGTTTTTCCTAAAATTTTTGACATAGCTGGCACTGTATATTCACCATTCACATATATTCAGTCTTGATATTGATCTACAACTAATTATATTCGTCTGTCGATGTTAAGCTAACAAAAGTGTTGGCTTGATGTGATCACGGAGTCTTGAACGCCTAAATAACAATATGTTTCCAAATGGCGGTCTCAGTAAAATGAAAAATAAAAATGTGTGTGTGTGTATTGTTATCAGTTCCTGAGTTCGGAGTAGAGAGCTGCACGGGATTGGGATTCGCGGGAGTGGAAATAAATTTATCGGGAGTTCCATGGGATTGGTTTTGTTTTTGCGGGAGTCCCGTGGGTTTGGGTTTTGTTTGAGTTGAGACTCTCGCAGACTTCTGATGAATCAATCAAATCGCACGGATGATCTTGGGATGATGTGTGATGTATGATACACACCTAGTTCAGAGCCTTTCCTTGACATTTTTGGTATTTAGGTCAAAACGTCATTAGCAATAATATAACCTACACATCTTGACGATTCAGGCGATACCATTTGCAACTAGGTTAGACAGGTTAGTTCTCATACTACCGAAAGTTGAAAATCGTCATTTTTTGTAAAGTTGACACGAAAAAACACATACCCCCACCCCCAATATTAATTATTTTCAATATAATAATGATACTTATTGTGACGAGCTAGAGTAGATTTAGAGACAGAAACTATCCCCTTCGACGTTTTAATATAATGGATATCTAAGAGTTAGGAGTAATACCAATAAGGGTGACAAGGGGACAGACGACTTAGGACAAGGTGGGAAAACAATAGAATAGTAGACAGCAAAGGTGTGAAGACCGAGAGTCGACGTCGGACAGGCTAGTAGGGTTAACAATAACGACCAGGTGACGCTTCTAGAAAGATTAGATATTAGGAAAATACTGAAGGGATTGTGACGTACTTAGAGTAATTAGGGCACGGACGTTGGGGTATAAATAGGGGCTGGATTCAGACATTAGTTAATTAAGAGAAGTTAGGAGAAGTTCGTAGTCATGAGTACAAAAAGTGTGAAAGTTTACTAGAGAATTGGAGGGACAAATCAACTGCATGGAAACATATCTCAGAAGTTGTGCAGCAAATTCTAAGCATACCGGCATCATCAACCTCATCTGAAAGGACGTTTTCTTCGGCTGGTCGCGTTCTTGAAGAAAGGCGGTCACAGTTGGCTCCAGAGAGTGTTAATAGCATCTTATTTTTACATGGACTTAAACTGTAGAACTGTTTATTTTACCTATTATCTTAAATGTTTTTCATGTATGTTTTTCGAGAGGATTTCTATGAACAAATTTTTTAAACCATTATTTATGAGTTATAGAATTTTTTTTTTGACGGGAGCGGGTGGGATTGGGAAAAATTTTCGCGGGAGAGGGTGGGGCTGGGAAAAATTTTCGCGGGAGCGGGTGGGAAAGATTTTCGCGGGAGCGGGTGGGACTGGGGGGAATTTCTTTTGGGAGCGGGTGGGACTGGTTTTGAAAACGCGGGAATGGGTGGGACTGGGTGTGATTTTGACTCCCGTGCAGCTCTCTAGTTCGGAGTAGTGCTGTACTTAATGCTATGTAGTCACGAAAGATACTACCATGGAGCTTTTGTCCGGGGGGTAGCTTTAGTCTGTGTAATAAAATTTAAAAAAATACATATTTAATGTGGACAATTACTTGTATTTATTTTCCATAAAATTGATGTATGCATTCCATACGTGTATCTGTATATCGATCTGTCCAGGTTGTCGCGAAACTCTAATGTCAGAAGGTGGAGAAGCTGATCTACACGAACATTTTAATGGCTGTACAAAGAATCCAGGTCATACAGGGTTTATACCTGTTGTAAACTTTACCGTAACTCAGATGCCTGAAGGTCTATTTAGCAATGCTTTGTATAAATTCGTCTGTGATGCAGCTGCCCTAACAGTTAGAGTTGATGTTAAAATGACCAGTCCACATAGACAAGTTTCAGATCCATTTTACGACATACGAGGTACTACAAAGTTAAGAACAGGAAGTGGGAGAGTGACGCGTAAGTGGAGTTCCTCTTATGACCTTTTATCTACGCGTAAGTATTGTGAGTGTAAAAAATGTCAAAAGTCACGCACAAGAAGCCAACTGTGGTGTGAATTTTATGTGTACACAGCAGCACAAGTTGTTTATGATGACCTCGAGGCCAGCCACACGTCAATCAGACTGTTTTATGATAGTGATACGAGTCCAGTGGTCAGTGTTAATGATGTCGAGATTGTCAATGTAAATGTCGCCAGTGACTTGTGCAAGCTAAAATGTGTCACGTGTGATAAAAGGGTCACAGATAAATTGTTCGGTCTGAATAAATCTTTTTTTGATTCATTGATTTCAATCAAAAAAACCTACGAAAATTCTCTTGATATTCACAAAGTGAGCTTCATAGTTTCACATCCTCATGGATGTTCAAAACAAATCAGTTTTGGTCGTTGGGTTAACAGATATCAGTTAGGAATTTATAACAAATTTACCTATACAACATGTACATGTCCAGGAAGTAGTGGAGCCGCAGTTTATTGTTTGGGGTTGGAAGAGGGAGGTGAGTATCTTCAACTTGTTCATAGTGGAAGTTTAAACCCTAAACTTAATTACAGCGGTGTCGGGGAGATTTAGAACAATATTTGTACATGCCCTGGAAGTAATGGGGCAACAAAGATTTGTTTAATTTTTGAAGAGAGAGGTCTTAGTGTTAAACTTGTACACAGTGGAAGTTTAAAACCTAAACTTAATTACAGTGGTACTTGAACCATTATCAGAGGTTAGACTTAGACTTTATTTACGTCACTAGATTTTATTGACATATATATATATATATATATATATATATATATATATATATAAATAACCGGTATACATTTTTTTTGTTTGTAAACTTATTGCTTACGCCTCTCGTAATTGTACTAACTTTTTAATGTTTTTTTTTTTTTTTTAAATTGTGTTAACATTACATACAAATGTAGAATTCTTATTTAACAAATAACATTAATAAAACGGAAATCTAAAAAAAAAATAGATTATTCAATTTTATATAAAACTGTGTGTGTTTATCTCTTAAACCACTAATGTGACGTTTTTATGAAGTCTTTCTTTCATCTCCACGTAGCCGTTAGTACTATGGCTATGGAGACACCAAGGGGGATATAGGTGACTGGACACACTCGGATTGAGCTGCAGCATAAAGATATAACCACATTATAAGAATTTAGCTCTTCTTAGTTAACACTTATTTAAAAAAACAAAAAAAAAAACAAAATAAAAGATGAAAATAACAAATCATCAAATATTATTATAACTAACCGTTATAGAATAGCTCAAGTAGATTTAACTATTTAAATTATTGTTTAATAAAGTTACAACAAGAAGTCAATTGTTTGAATCTCATTTCTGTTTTGGTATCCAAGTACACCGTTCAATAATAGATATAAAAAAAACGGGCCAAGCACAGTTTTGTTTGAATGTAAGATAATTTAATTAGATATCACTGTTAAGGAATGTCAAACACAAGGAAAGTACAATTATGTTTGAATGAAGTAGAATATAACTAGATATGTCTTTTGAGAAATTCTACGTTTGAATGAAGTAGAATATAAGTAGATATCTCAGTTGAGAAATCCTCCGTTTGGATGAAGTATAATATGGGTTAATATCTCTGTTGAGAAATCTCTTGGAAACCTTAAAACAAAAATGTAGGATGTTAACCAACCGGCTGTTTCTTTACATTTAGGATGGTGCGGCATTTGCCGGGCTAGTTAGTATTTTTATCACGGAAAAAGTGGGGTGAGGGGTGGGCGTAGTCATTTTTGAGTCTGCTGCGGGCGAAACAAAAGATGGTTACACCACACTGATTGTAAGCATTGAACACTTTGACTAACATTTTAATAATTAGCTAAAATTATCAAAAAACAACTAAAATTGTAAAGTTTCCAATTTTTTAATTTAATATTTAAGGTAATTACCCCGAAAGTACTAAAAAAAAAAGAATAATCAACAACCCAATAATACTAATTGCAAGTTAGTTAATCAAAATATGGAACTTTTCATATCATTGTCAATACATCGTTAAACTATCCGTACATTAAGTGAAGTTAATTAAGTAGCGAACTTTGGTGCCTCCAACAAGGGCTCGAATTACAGTGAGAGAAAGTTTTATTTAGATTGTTTATTAAATATCCTTTAGGTATTATGAGGTAAAAAAAACAAAAAAAACAAAAAAACTATGCATTATATAATTAAGAACAACAAATGCAAAGTCTATCTTTTTTATTGATTATAGAAAGAGTAATTTCCCACAGCCATGTATAGAATTGTTCAGCAATTATTTTTTTTTTTAATATTAAACCAGCCCTAATTTTGTGTTAAATGAGTCTAATTATTATACAATTTATAAATAAAAACACTAACATATAAAATGATTTCTCTTATAGTTTAGAACGGCTGCTTTGACTAATTAATAAATATTTCTTTTCATGAAGACGACGCGTGTTGGAAAAATGATAATCACTGTTGAAAATAGAGAACAGTTTTGAGAAAAATGCAGATAAAATCATTGTAAATGAATAAACCTTATCTTGGTATAACCGCTTACCTTTATTCATATATTGAATGGTAATATCTTTTCAATATTTTTAATCAAGTTACCTGTTTGAAGCAGGATGCCAGTTTTCTTGACTTCGGCAGTGGCTGCAATTTTATTTTAAAACTACAGAAATTATAAATAACTGTACATTATTTGAAACATTTATTGAATCGAGACACGGGCAAGAGGCGATCTATATTTTAACAGGAAATGGTATTTTAGTTTTGATCCAAAGTAGACTTAAGGACATTAAATATATAGAATTATGTTACAATTTCTTGTTAAGTTGACTATGATTCAGCAGCTAGTATATTCACAATATAAAAATGGGAATGCATTTACATTTTAAACTGATAACTATTGTGGAGACATAAGAGATATTTTGTTTGGCGGGTTCTAATTTATGTTAATTATCGTTAATAAAAAGTTCCTGAATTTTAACAGGATGAGGAGTCAACTCAACAACACAACAAAAAGCTCCACTGCATTTAAAATAAATTTAACATTACATAGGTGTTAATTTAAAAATGGAAATTAACTTGACTTAGAACAATAGACTTAGAAGGAGTGCACATAACACAGAAAAGCTCGGTCAAAACTTAGAAGAACAGAGACGAGAAGTGCCAGAGTTGTGTCACAGAGGATGAATTCACGAAAAGTCTAAAGCCGCGGTTCTCAACGGGTGATATACGTATCTCACATGGGTAGCTGCGGTTCTCAACGGGTGATATGCGTATCTCACAGGGGTAGCTGCGGTTCTCAACGGGTGATATGCGTATCTCACAGGGGTAGCTGCGGTTCTCAACGGGTGATATGCGTATCTCACAGGGGTAGCTGCGGTTCTCAACGGGTGATATGCGTATCTCACAGGGGTAGCTGCGGTTCTCAACGGGTGATATGCGTATCTCACATGGGTAGCTGCGGTTCTCAACGGGTGATATGCGTATCTCACAGGGGTAGCTGCGGTTCTCAACGGGTGATATGCGTATCTCACAGGGGTATCTGCGGACATACTATCGCAACCCTTTGGGATACAGTTGAGAAAAAAGTTAATAAACGCTGGTCTAGAGTGGGTCGCCGCAGAACGCAAAGTGTAATACAGAAGCGAAAGCGTTTTGACGAGCGGTCATAACACGTCTAACTAGCCCAATGAGTCAGTCATAACACGTTTAACTAGCCTACAGAGTCAGTCAAAACATGTTTAACTTGTCCACAGAGTCAATCATAACACGTTTAACCTGTCCACAGAGTCAGTCATAACACGTTTAACTGGCCCACAGAGTCAGTCATAACACGTTTAACTAGCCCACAGAGTCAGTCGTAACACGTTTAACTGGCCCACAGAGTCAGTCATAACACGTTTAACTAGCCCACAGAGTCAGTCGTAACATGTTTAACTGGCCCACAGAGTCAGTCATAACACGTCTAAATAGCCCACAGAGTCAGTCATAACACGTCTAAACAGCCCACAGAGTCAGTCATAACATGTTTAACTAGCCCACAGAGTCAGTCATAACACGTCTAAATAGCCCACAGAGTCAGTCATAACATGTTTAACTGGCCCACAGGGTCAGTCATAACACGTCTAAATAGCCCACAGAGTCAGTAATAACACGTTTAACTAACCTACAGAGTCAGCTGATTGCACAAAGAAGCTTGTTTCGACACAATTCTTTTTTACCCGTGCGTTGTTATAATATATTTTGAAATATTGTAAATAAATCTTGATATATTTAAAATACTACGCAAAATGTCATTGATTGCATTACTTAGAACCTCACAACAATATATACAGAGATATTCAGAGGTTTTTTTTAAATTATCTATCATACTGAAGTTGTTTTATTATCATATTTAAAAAAAAAAAGAAAAAGAAGATAGTCGGACGATCTCTTTAGAAATATTCTCTTAATGGCAACTCAAAATATATTCCTATAAAATATACTAAATTTGTAGAACAAACTATATTTGAGAAATTCAGTTGTAAATAAATGTTTAATGGGTGATCGAGGGGGGGGGGTGTAGAGGCAATTCTGATTGTACCCGGACGGCAGATAGGCGTGACGTAGCTCGTCATTACAGAACAATAAAATAAACAATATTACAAAGTTTTATTTTTATTTTATTTAGCATATTTAAAAATAATATATAAAATGAATGATATTTTTTTTATATTTTAAATGTCCCTCACTTTCATTTAAAATATAAGACCATTTTATTTAAGTACTTTAAGTTTCAAAAATGAAATTAAAATTCTTGACATTTTATCATAATTCTGGTAATTTTTTTAACGATATTTTCAGTTTTGTCTTAAAGTAAGCAAAAACCATGAAACATAATATATTATTATTTTGTTAAACGCTGGTATAAATCATACATATACTTGATCTTAATGTATACTTTTTGCTTTCAGCCATCGTTACAATTATATGTACGTACACAACAACTGTACACACTGAACAGTTACGTGGCAGAGTTAGTGTACCCGAAGTGGACTTTTAAACTTTTGTTTCTTTGGGAATAACATTCACTGATCAAGTTGTGAGATTATTCCCTATACAATAAAGGTAATTTATATAAGATAATATGTTTATTATTGTTTAAATTGTCTTTAAATAGTGATATGTTACAGAAGTTCGATTAAGCTAGATGTGGACAAATAAAGTGCAGAATTCATCTGTTTTCGGAAACCTCCGCTTATAAAGTCCCCCAAAATAATATCGAGTGTACTTGGGGGCCATTCAATAGTAACTGATAAACTGCAAAGGTTCTCAGGTTCGAACCTGGGACACTTGTCAACAGTCGAGCGCTCTACACCTCCTGACCACCCACCTCTTGATGATATCTTTTAAAACATTTCTAGTACAAAAGCACTGTCAGAAGATTTTGAAACTATGCGATGCATTGATACCTGTCAGGGTATGGTGTGCGATTAATTTTTTTAATTGTCTGTCTAATTATCTCTGTCTGTCTATGTCCTTACAATACCACATTTCTTATATTGTCTCATTTCATGAAAATCAAAACCAAATATATTTCTTATGCCTAGACATAATAACGTATTAAAGTACTATTTAAGCAGAGCAGGAATGTGCGCGCAGATTTTTTTTTTTTGATATTCATATAGGTATTGGGAGTATCTCTCTATGATTCTATAAATTGCTTGCTCGACGGTTTTTGGAGTGACCTACATTCATACGCACATAACTGATAGCGAAATGACCATAGAGACATCATGACAGATTTTGTAGGTTATTAAAACGGCACACAAGCTTACAAAAGAAAATGTAAAATAATTAATTTAAATAAAAGATAGCATGAGCTAATTTTTTAAAAATTAGATTGATCTAATTAAACTATTTCAGTATTTGTTTGTACACTTAATTGTAATCGGTTTCACCAAATATTGATTGTTTAATTTGCCTTCATTCCGAATTGTAAAATTAAGACAATTTTATTGCAGATGAGACCAACAAGACAAATAAAGATAATAAATGCTCATATTGAAGGATTTGTCAGCCTAAGAAAACAGTTGGAAATATTGCTGGTTGACATAAACGATGTAAATATTCAGTTCTGATGCTGTCTTTCAGTGTTTAACAAATAATTTCCATACAATTTAAAAAAAAAATATAGAGGCAAACATTAAATATTATAAACATTTCCCTATTGCAAAAAAAACTAAATTAGTGTTTGTTCCTTTGTTAATGTTTTCCTGTAGATATTATACAAGGCTAAAAAATTCAGATTGAACTTTTTTTTACGCATGAGAAACGAAATATAAAAAGAGGTATACATTTATTTAATTAATGCCTCCATGTTTGTTGTAATTAATGCCTCCATGTTTGTTGTAATTAATGCCTCCATGTTTGTTGTAATTAATGCCTCCATGTTTGTTGTAATTAATGCCCTATGTTTGTTGTAATTAATGCCCCTAATTAATGCCCCCTATGTTTGTTGTAATTAATGCCTCCATGTTTGTTTCCTTGTAAGATAATCAAAAGAAGTGAAAGCTGGCTACTAGGAAATGACGAGTGTGAGACATTTTCCAAACTCAATCAAGTCCTAGATATTAAAATGGAATCTTGCTTGGACAGAATAACTAAAATTGCAGGTGCAATATATATATATATATATATATATATATATATATATATATATATATATATATATATATATATTTATATATAAATATAAAGGTGCATCATATTATACTTTGTCATACTATATTTAGTATATATAAAGATAACTTTCTATCCGCTGGGGGGGGGTATCTCAACTGAGGGTTTTATACTACACTCATATATTTGTGTTACATTTTTAATTAATGTTAATTTCTTGAAATTCACATTCGCACTTGTACAATATTTGACCCTAAGGTGAAAATGAAGATAACATACAAATAAATCAAGCTGCCAAACAAGAATCTCAAGAAAAGAATCCTTCATCGGTTGAGACCATGGACAGAATCTATGGCACTCAGTATCACTTGTGTAAGCTACGATAATTTATATTAGTTTCATTATTGATTATCAAAAGTACTTATTGTGCTCTTTATGGTCTACACGCGGCAAAAAAATATAGATTTAAACATATATTGTAAACAAAAATTATAGTCAGTAGAATTTAATAGTCAATATGTTTTTATAATTTTTTTTTTACATTTTTTTTGTCATTTTCGTTGGTATATTGGTTTGTAATGCTATATGTCAAAGATAATGAATTTTTTTTTCAATACTTTTTCAAAAGTTAATTTAGTGTAAAGGCAATGCTATATATTGGTTAAAATCTAAACTGCAATCAAATTAGAATTAGTAAAAAATAAAAATAGTTTAACTCGAATTATGTCTTTTTTATTTATTGTTGGGGTTGAATTGATCATTTGTCTAGGTCGCAATTTACTGTATCTAAGTAAATTATATTATACGTCTTCTATTAGAACGATTACGATTTTTTAATTCTTTGTTTAGTGTAAATGTAGAGAATATCATAAGCGAGATAGTTGTATGCTATAAGCACAAATATTTTTATTATAAAAAATATAAAGAGATAATCATTTCTTAATGTTTTTCAAATTTAATTAAAATGTTTATACCGTTTCTAAGGTGACAAGGATGCCTGTAAAGTAAAAGAACCATTGCAGGATATTATAGACAAAATGTCCACGTTAGAACAAGCTGTAGAGATCAGTAAAGAGAACTATTTGACATTAAATACAAAACATGAAAAACTCAGCGAATTATCTGGCAAAATGTCGACAAAGATAAAAACTTTACAAGAAAAGCTTGAACTACAAGACGAGAACTTTGAAACCAAATACAACACCAGATTTAATGAGATTATGGCAGAACTTCATACAGCCAGTAATTTTATTCAAGCTAAGACGGAATCTTTTTCTGAAAAAAATCAGGAAACTGAACAAAAATTAAATGCAGAGCTAAATGTTAGGTGTAAAAATATTGAATCTGAACTTAAAGAACACAAAGCAGGTGTTATCGAGAAACTGAAGGGATATAATACTGAATTACAAACCCAGATAAGGATTATTGCTGAAATAAAACAAGAAAAAGATTGCTTTTCATCTAAAATAACTGAATTGGACAACAAATTATTCTGTATCACAAAGACGGTTGAAAACATGAGCATGTCACATGAAAACGTTCCACATAGTAATGTAAAGGTAATATTTTTGTATTTACATTTCATAGACCGTTTTAAATTTCTTTCTTCGCCATTCGTTTTTTTTTCTATTTACCATCCCGATTTCGGTCTTCTCCCGCGTTCCCATTATGTATTCTATAACATTTCACATCTATTTTTTGAATTATCTCTTGACTTTAGTAACTGATAGTTTTAAAATTAGAAACCCGAATGTATGGAACGAGAAATAAAGATCAATATATTGATACCTATATTATTTCAAATGTACTCATTATATTTTGAACTGTTCAGAAAATATATCTGGAGGATAACTTAGTAGAAAAAAAGATTTATTGTGAAGTTATAGACGCTATATAAATATTTATCAAACTAAGTTAGCATTCGTTTTTATATTTTCTGCTAACAATTGAATAATTCGTTGATATTATATGTGTTTGTAATGATAATTACAAAAGATTTTACATGTATTTTAAGTTAAATGTTTGCAATATGGTATAAATAAATATAACTTTTCTCTTAATTTGAATGTCATTTTCCTTCGTTTAGTTTGCTGTGCATGATGAATCATTCTTTTCAAAAGGTAATTTATTTTTTTCAATGATACATTGATTAGCTTTTGGTATTCTTAAATGTAGTTTTTAAAAATTATTATGTATTTTTTTCCCAGGTATTTTAGTCTTAAATATGCAACATATGAAAAAAATATTTTTTGAAAAAAATACTTTTATTGATAACAGTCCGTATAAATTTGTTCGCAGATCTAAAAAAACAATAAAAACAACAACAAAATATCATCAAACTATCTATTAATTTGCAAAAGCCTCACATAACACAAGTGGAAAAATAAAGAATCCTTTGTTGTTCCCATATTTTCGTTGCTTTTACGCTTAATATAAAACCGACTTACAGAGAAAGAAGATTTACACCATGGGCGTATTCATTTTTGAAAAAAATGTCAAATAAGAGGGGGCATTTGCTCCCCCCCTTACATTTAAAAAAAAAATGTCATAAAGTTGTTATTCCCCCCCCCTGGAAATTTTTAGCCCCCCCCTGGAAATTTTTAGCCCCCCCTGGAAATTTTTAGCCCCCCCCCTGGAAATTTTTAGCCCCCCACCCTGGAAAAATTATTAGCGACGCCCATGATTTACACATTTGGTTTATTTAAATAATAGTGTCATAAATCTGTTATAACATTTGGTCAGTTCATGTTGTGAGTTTGTATGCAATATGAAAAAGTGTTCTAGTGGTGGAGAAAATGAGGGCTAGAAAATCGCTGATCAGGGATAAGGTAGTTAGAAAAACAAATAGCTAGTGCAACGACAGCTAAGGATAAAGAAGTGTTGTAGAATGTTGTGTGAATAGAAGAGACAGTTAGAGTGTCATATTAAGCAATTGATATATTACATAGATATTTCCTCACTTAGTTGAGATTATTGACCATTCATATTGTGGATATATATGTATAGATAATATAATTCGCTGTTCGTGTTATGGATTTATATATTAATTAATGAACGACGACCATCGAAGTTGTTTATGATTTATGAGTAAACGTTAAAAGTGAAAATAAAATTTGAAAATAATTTAAAATACTAAGCCCATGGCAATTGAAGAAGTAATTTTAGCCTGCTGCAGAGACACATCAAATAGTCATTTATTAATAATACACGGTAAGTTGTGAACTACCTAAAAGTAAAATGTTTATTAGTATGAGAGATCAAGTCTGTCAATACAGGGTGTGTGTCAATAGGGAGATCAAGTCTGTCAACACAGGGAGTGTGTCAATAGGGAGATCAAGTCTGTCAACACAGGGTGTCCACCAATAGGGAGACTCCATAAGACCCACTCACGTGTTATGAAACCTTTTATTCCTTTATTACATTCCACAATATTGTTTTTTTTTACAACCGTTTTCTCCACTATGACGAGCGACACTAATAGATGGGTTATCTCCCTTGAATAAATTACTGAGAATTTGTAGCGAAAAAGAGCCGATTTATCTTAAATAAGGACGAATTACATAGCCCCAATACTTCTGCTATGTATACATAGCACGACAATTTATTGCAAAATTATTTTTATTTTAGAAAACGGTTAGTTTGAAGAACTCCGTTTTATCTTGACTTGTTTTAACAACTACTTGAGTTATACGAAATGTCTATCGAAACGAGAGATCTTATCTGTCAACAATGGGAGTGTATACATAGCTATAACACTATGTTGTTTTTCCTAGAGCTAACAAAGGACTGGGTAAAGCTAACAAAAGTGTCGGCTTCTGACCACTGAGTTTAGTAGAGCTAAATTACAACATGTTTCCAAATTACGGTCTTAGTAAAAAAAAATCCATTTAAAATTTTTAAAAATGTGTGATTTCAAATGTGTACAGTACCTTACGCCATTAAGTCATGACAGACACCACCATGGAACTGTTGTTCAGGGGGAGGCTTTTGTCAATGTAATAAAATAAAATAATAAATATTTAATGCGGAATTTAAAAAAAAATACATTTTCCATAAAATTGATTAAGTAATCCAAACGTTTATCTGTATCTCGATCTGTCCAGGTTGTCATGAAACTCTGATGTCAGAAGGTGGAGAAGCTGGTCTACACGAACATTTCAATAGCTGTACAAAGAATCCAGGTCATGCAGGATTTATACCTGTTTTAAACTTTACCTTACAACAGATGCCTGAAGGTCTTTTTAACAAAGATTTGTACAATTTCTTCAGAGATGCAGCTGCCCTAACAGTTAGAGTTGATGTTAAAATGACCAGTCCATGTAGACAGGTTTCAGATCCATTTTACTACATACGAGGTACTACAAAGTTAAGAACAGGAAGTGGGAGAGTGACGCGTGTGTATAAACATTATGATAAATGGAATCATAGAAGGTTTTGTTATTGTACAAGATGTTCCAAGTCAGACAAAAAAAGCACACAGTGGTGTGAATTTCATGTGTACACAGCAGCACAAGTAGTTTATGATGACCTCGAGGCCAGACACTCGTCAATCAGACTGTTTTATGATAGTGAAAAGAGTCCAGTATTTAGTGTTAATGATGTCCAAATTGTAGATGTAAATGTCGTTAGCGACCTTTGCATGTTAAGATGTGCCACATGCGATCCACAGCTCACATATAGACTGTCCCATCTGGAATTAAATTTTGTTAAGTCATGGACGTCAATCAAAGAAACCTACCAAGATTCTCGAGATATTCACAAAGTGAGTTTCATAGTGTCACATCCTCATGGATGTTCCAAACAAATCAGTTTTGGTCATTGGGTCAACAGATATCAGTTAGGACTTTATAATACATTTACCTACACAACATGTACATGTCCAGGAAGTAGTGGAGCCGCAGTTTATTGTTTAGGGTTTGAAGAGGGAGGTATGAGTGTTCAACATGTTCACAGAGGATGTTTAAACCCTAAACTTAATTACAGCGGTGCCGGGGGAAATTTTGAAGTAAATGAGTAAAATTAATATAAATGCTGTTATTTATCTTTATTTATGTCACTAGTTTATATTTATTATTTTTTTCGTTTTTTGAAGAATAGGTATAACTATTTTGTAGACCAAATGTCCACACAACGACCCTGGAGGCACCAAGGGAGATATAGGTGACTGGACACAATGGAATCAAAGGAACTGAATTTTAACAGATGATGAATTAACTCAAAACACCATCTCCATAACACATCAAACAACACTGTATAGAGCAGGACAAGACTACATAAGAAGGAGTACTTGTAACATTAGTCTTTTTTGTTGACAGAGAAGAGCCAAGCTGAGAAAAGCTGGATCACAGCAGAGAATTTCCACATCAGATGAATTCACGAACGGTCCTCAACTGTAGTATACAGGGGTACACAGCGACATTTAATGTTCGTTGAAAATAATGAAGAGTTGGAAGAAGGTCGCCAGTTTGTTGTGTGACTCATTGATAAACCACGTGACCAGTTATCGCATGAGACGGGTAATCACATTCGATAATGGAAGTAAAACCAAATATTCGTGAACTTACGTGTGATGTGTACCCGTGGATATCATATCGCAACTTACTGTGGCACAGTTGCAAACGAAGGTTAATAACAGCTGGTCAAGAGTGAGCGCCGGATTACGCCATGTGTAATACAGCAGCAAAATCGTTATTGATGAGTCAGTAACAATAACAAGTTTAGCCTAAAGTCTAGCCCAATGAGTCAGTCATAATAAGTTTAACTAGCCTAATGAGTCAGTCATAACACTTTAACAAGTTTAACTAGCCCAATGAAGTCATAAACGTTTAACTAGCATGAGTCAGTCAAGTTTAACTAATGAAGTTTAACTAGTTAATGAGTCAGTCATAACAAGCCCAATGAGTCAGTCATAACACGTTTAACTAGCTTAATGAGTCAGTCATAACAGGTTTAACTAGCCTAATGAGTCAGTCATAACAAGTTTAACTAGCCCAATGAGTCAGTCATAACACGTTTAACTGGTCTAATGTGTCAGTTGATTAAATGTAGAATTTAGTTTCGCTTGGACAATTATCTACCTGTAAATTTTAATTATTAAGTGTAATTTTTGTAATTAAATCTTGTATTATTCAAGTAACTGACCCATGTGTTGTTGATTCCCTTTTTAAAAACATTATAACAATATATAAATAAAATTTATGTAGTTTTTAATAGTTAACCATCATAATGAATTTCTTTAAAAAATAAAACAAAAAAAAAAAAAAAAAAAAAAAGAAAAAGTGATATTCAGACAATCTATTAAATCAGTATTGTCATCATGGCAATTTAAAATGTCATTTTTTAGAAAAAGTTTCTTACTTTGTATTTATTAGTTCATTTTTTTGGAGGGATGGAGGGGGGTGGGGGAAATCCTGTTGTACCCGGGATGTAGATAGACTTGACAAAATAAAATAAACAATGTCATAAAGTTTTATTATTAATTTGATTTTATTTAGTTTTTTATTGCTTACAGTAACATTAAATGAATTTTCTTTTGACAAAAATATCTGCCACTTTCAATTTAAAATTGAGACCATTTCATATGCGTCCTCCCTTTCATCGAATAAAAAGGTGGTCGAAATGTATTTGAAAATCTAAATACACCTTTCTATAAAAATGTTCAGATTCCACACAGTAAAGTAATACACAGTGTTTCGGAAATTTCACGAAAAAATATGTGTGTAGGTCAGTGGCGTACCTAGCGGGGGGGGGGGCGGTGGGTGCGGTCCGCACCGGGCGCACTTTTTATTACTTTTTTGGGGGGTGGTCGGAAAAAATGTATAGATTAAATTGAAATACCTAAATAGAGAGGGCGGCAAAATCGCTGGTGTAGGTTTAGCTTTGGGATCACCCCCAAACCTACTCTTTACGATTTAGATAAGTTTTTTTTTTAAGAACAAATCGTATAATTCTTAAAAGTCTACGTACAACTATTGAAATTTTACCTTTGAAACTCACAAAGTGGCAGATAATGGAATGTGATGGGGGTAAGAAAAAATGTACGCGCAGCGTTTTTACTGCGTCACTTAACATGTGCTAATTGTTCTGAACCTCTCATGTATAGAAGCAGAGAAGGAAAAAAAAAACGGAATATGTCGTAATTATAGAGGTCCATGACAATAAGGGGGCTGTGCGCACACTGGTCTTAGTTTTTGTTTATAGTTCTTCTGTTCAGTCAACTATGAAATATTTTACAGTATGCTCATAACGCTAAACTATTAAAATGTTTACACACATGAGATGGGCATCAAACACACCGTCAGATTATATTTGTTTTAAGTTCTATTGCCACTTGTCTACCAATTGATTACAATGTAAATAAAAATGTATTTCATATTGCAACTTGAAAGTTTTTTTTAATACCGCAGCTAGCTCTAAACAAACGGTGCCACGAATAGAGAAGAAATTTTCGCTGAATCCTATGTAAAATAATATTTGCAATATTGTATATCAAAACTAGAAAACCGCATGTGGCCTTTTAAAAAAAAAGCAGCCGTCAATAGAAAAGTGAGAACTACCGTCGTACGGCCTTTTAAATCAATCATAAGAACTACCGTCGTACGGCCTTTTAAATCAATCATAAGAACTACCGTCGTACGGACTTTTATATTCACCATAAAAAATCCTCTTCCGCCCCTTTTTATATATATTAACAAACCACCATTTTACGCCCTTTTAAATCAATCTTAAAAATCCTCCTTTAAAGATTTTAAATATATAAAAATAGTAACATTTAAAACATTAGATCGTTGAAATGAACCGAAAGTCACATAAGTGGCCAATTATTTTGAAGACAGCACACTTAGCACACACCCACATTCAGAAAGGATGGTACTTTTGCCAGGCATCACTATCACCAAAGGGTCTTTACAAAAGAGTGGCTTTCCAGGACCGTCATTAAATAAACATTGTAATCTTTATAAACTCTTATAACTGGCACCCATCCAGGACCGTCATTAAATAAACATTGTAATCTTTATAAACTCTTATAACCAGGGCTGAGGAGTCGGTGTAGCGGCATTTGTATTCTGCTTTACAATTATGTATACTACTAACAGTAACACTGACATATACTACTAAACACTGACATATACTGTTTACACTGATGTATTCTACTCAACACTGACATATACTGCTAAACACTGACATATTCTACTAAACTCTGACATATACAACTAAACACTGATATATACTGTTTTACACTGCTGCATTCTGCTTTACGGCGAAAGATGGTATTTACACCAACCTCCAAAAGTTCCACTTAAAACAGTTTTTGTAAATGTGGCTTAGTTAATAAATGGTGATGATCTTTTTAATGATGGAGCTCATGGGAGTCAGATGAACTAGTCTCGAACTCGGCAGTAGGTAAAGTGAAGACATCATTATAACCATTATACAGCTCTTTTGAATTCGTATCTCAAATAGTCAAACAAAGTCAGCGAGGACTTGGTCAGTGAGCAATTTACTTTGAACCAGTGTCATCTTATGTGGGAAAAAAACTTTGACAGTGGAACACTTTCAACCACCTCCAAGTTGGCAGCTCTGAGACCCCCACCCCCCACCCGCACCATCATTAGAATTCTAAGGGAGTGTGGCTGGTAAACAATATGTTGCCACTTTATTTGATTTCTTTGATCCTTTTTAAATCTGTGCACACAATTGTGAATGATTGCAGAAGGTTAAGAGACCGCAGATAATTATTTTTTGCTTGTATTTTTAAGGGCCACAACTATGATTGAAAAAGATGCAGTTGTTTACCCTTTGTCTATCTTTAAGTTGTAATGTCGGTAGACAGCATTTTAGAGAAGTGTGTACATTTACAAATAAGTAAATATACTTATGTAAACGTTTTTTTTTTAAAAAAAAAGATAAACTAATGTTTCAGCAAATCGATTGTCCACACAAACAAACTAAACAAGACACAATGACAAATAGTAGTTTCATTACATAAATGTAGATACCTTATTACCCTGTAGGCAGGGCAGGATTAAGCGATTTTGGTGCCCTATGCACAACCCACTAAGACGCCCCCCTCTGCCCCAAGTCTCTGATCCTCCACTGGATCGATGATATTCTCAATATTATGCAAAATACTTACAACAAAAAAAAGGTGTTAATACACATGTTTGTTTTACTATCACTCATATAAAACCTAAAATAATGTAGTTCTGTATTAAAATTATTAGTTAATTAATTTTGTAATACAGAAAAATACTGTACATTTTTTAATAGATAAGAAAGTCAAAGAGAACACACATTTACATGTTAAAGTTCTATTTTCTAGATTTACGTGTGGCAAAGATTTTGAATACATCATCAAAGATAATTTTGTGCAACAAGGAATTAGTCCTATCTTGTTTCATTGCAGATCTACTTCGATTTTTTGTACGGTTCATTTGAGAAAATGAGCGCTCAATTAACAGTTCGTAACCATTAATAATAAATATATGCGCAAGGCAATTTTTACATTTGTAAAAGCACATTCGAATTTGTCTCTATGACATTGTATAATTCTGCATGACTGAATGTGTTGTATTCAGATGTTGAGGCTCGAAACCTGTGGCAAATATATGAGTGGAACTGATGTAGCTCAGTGTATAAATAATTGTTCAGATCTTCAGGATAAGCATTTATTAGTTCTTCACAACACTGAGAGGTTTGCAATACATCGATCAAGCTAGAAAATCGAACTGGTATATCATACACCTGTCTTCATCTTCTCATCTGTCTCAAGTTTGTCAACAATGGCGTAGAAAGCAGATGTACTAAATTTATCTCTGGCATTCAGGGAGACATCACCATCAATGACCATTGGCATTTAGAGATACCTCAGGGGCATCACCATCAAAGACCACTGGCATTTATAGATACCTCAGGGGCATCACCATCAATGACCACTGGCATTTAGAGATGCCTCAGGGTCATTGCCATCAATGACCACTGGCATTTAGAGATACCTCAGGGGCATCGCCATCAATGACCACTGGCATTTAGAGATGCCTCAAAGGCATTGCAATCAATGACCACTGGCATTTAGAGATACCTTAGGGGCATCACCATCAATGACCACTGGCATTTAGAGATACCTCAGGGGCATCGCCATCAATGACTACTGGCAGTTAGAGATACCTCAGGGGCATCACCATCAATGACCACTGGCATTCAGAGATACTTTAGAGGCATCACCATCAATGACCACTGGCATTTAGAGATACCTCAGGGGCATCACCATCAATGACCACTGGCATTTAGAGATACCTCAGGGGCATCACCATCATTAATTTAGTAGCCTACATATGATTAAATGCACAAGACGATATGGGAATGATACCAACACTAATTAAGTAGCCTACATATGATTTTACTGAATAGTTATGGGTTTGAATCCGTACTAAAGTAGAGTTTTGGAAAATGACAATTTGTAATTCAACAACTTTCGGAAATTTCCTATAGGCTATAGCTTGGCTAACATGTAACATAGGGAATACCCAATTACAATAAGTAGAATGAAGACACACTTGCTAGTGATTTTAGAGTTTCAATATCTCTAATCCTAAAGCTTACTTTAATGTTAAGGTAATTTTTGTCAGTTTTAATTTTTTTTTAAAGTTATATATATATATATATGTATGTGTGTGTACAAATTTTCACTTTTAGTAGGCTATATATCAATTATTAATGTTTCTTTTTTGTTTGTTAAATGTTATCTTTACAAATGATATTCATGGTTTACTATTCAATTGTAAATGACGTTCGTTTTAAATATGTCGACCTGTGTCAAACCCAGTTTATTAGTATGCAGATTAGCTATATGATTGTCAGTCGTGCTTACTCTTCCTTAAATTTTTCTATCTTCAGTAACTATGCTCAGAGGCTTTCTTATGGAAAAGCGACTGCATAGGGCTGGTGGGGGGGGGGGGGTCTCACATTATGAAAAAAGACTGTTTGACTCTATAGTAAATTGAGTTCGTTTAAATGGATTATCAATGATATCAGAACATAAAATTTCTCAGGTACATAAATTACAGAATTTGGAAAGACAGAAATACGTTAAAGCTAGGTGCATTTAAATTTAAAATGTCAATACTTATTCCAGCTCATAATCGGTACTAAGTATTCTTATGTAGTTACACTAATTAAATACATTAATACGGGTTATATTACTATTTACGATTATGACATTTTTTGCTTGTTCTGAAACAACTACTGATTGATTGTACTTTTAGTAAAAAAAATAACAAACAACAATATTTTAGGAAATAAACTAATTCTGGAAATTATTATTTTCATTAAGATGAGACCACTCAGAGAAATAAAGATAATAACTTCACACCTGGAAGGTTTCGTGGACTTGAGGAATCATCTGGAAGTGTTATTGAATGAAATAAACAACGTAATTACATTTACATACTTCATTAATGACTTTTCAAATGCAGATAAACATTTTAATTTATTAAAAAAGATATATTTGTTTAGTATTTTATACAAGTTTTTTCTCATAATATCTATCTACCTATCATCTATTTATCCGTTCGTCCATCATCCATGTATCTATCAATCTATTATATTCATAGCTATTCATTGATCCTGCTATATATGATATGATTCTCTCTCTCTCTCTCTCTCTCTCTCTCTCTATATATATATATATATATATATATATATATATATATATATATATATATATATATATATATATATATATATATATATTAGAAGACAGAGCCAATGGGAGGTAATTATGAACAATAATTTATTTTTCCTATCCTAGCTATAGTAGATTTACTCATGTACACAATTAAAAAGAGGTTTGGTTCTTGTGAAGTACCGATTTTATTTTATATGCATTCGTTATAAAATAAATATGTAGAGTTAATATAAAAACTTATATTTCATCATATTTTATCAATTTTTTTTCCCTTTTAAGATTTTAGCTAAAGGTGAATCCTGGCTTCAGGGAAATGAAGAGTTAGGAACATTTTCAAAAATAAATAACTTTCTAGGTTTTGAATTAGCATCTTGTTTGAATAAATTAAGAGACATTGCAGGTAGGGTCCAGGTTCTAGAAAACAATATTCGAAACTAATTTTAACAGATAAAAATTGATTTTTAAAAGTTTAGTATTTCTATATAAAAACATATTTTAAGAATTTTTAATTTTTGAAAAAAAAATGCTTAAGGATCAAATGAAGTTAGTGGACATGAACCGCATTCTGATGAAACAGAATTTCAAAAAGCAAACATAACAATTCTGGAAAATCCTGCCAGAAAAACAGCCACGGAGTATCTTGTTGGTAAGTTAACACCATTACTATAAATATTCAACTTAAGTAAATAAATAAAATGTTTTACTTTGATAAATAAAAAACTTTATAGAGTAGTGGTTTTGAAATTTTTGATTCGTAGAAGAGAAAACTTGAGATGTATGCAGTAGAGTATACTTGAGATGTATGCAGTAGAGTACACTTGAGATGTATGCAGTAGAGTACACTTGAGATGTATGCAGTAGAGTACACTTGAGATGTGTGAAGTAGAGGACACTTGAGATGTATGCAGTAGAGTACACTTGAGATGTGTGAAGTAAAGTACACTTGAGATGTATGCAGTAGAGTACACTTGAGATGTATGCAGTAGAGTACACTTGAGATGTATGCAGTAGAGTACACTTGAGATGTGTGAAGTAAAGTACACTTGAGATGTATGCAGTAGAGTACACTTGAGATGTATGCAGTATAGTAAACTTGAGATTATGCAGTAGAGTACACTTGAGATGTATGCAGTAGAGTACACTTTAGATGTATGGAGTAGAGGACACTTGAGATGTATACAGTAGAGTACACTTGAGATGTATGCAGTAGAGTACACTTGAGATGTATGCAGTAGAGTACACTTGAGATGTATGCAGTAGAATACACTTGAGATGTATGCAGTAGAGTAAACTTGAGATGTATACAGTAGAGTAAACTTGAGATGTATGCGCTAAAGTACACTTGAGATGTATGCAGTGGGTTACAGTGACCTATAAAACGGGCGACTGATGAGGTCAACCTGGGTTGCACTTTACTTGCTACATAAGGAGGGTGTGGCATTTTGGATGTTTAGTGTCGTTATAACCTTAGATTAGAAACTAATTCGCATGCATTGATTCAATTTCAAATTGAATTATCTTTTACCGTTTTTTTTGTTAATTTGTATTGATCCGTCGCTGATACTCATAAACTATATATATTTTTTTAAAATTTTTGCCAATAGACAGAATCTGCCGTATGTAGAAAAGTATAGTATCCAAAAGTCTGTTTTGGAAACAGATTTCTAATTCGTATAATTTCCGAATCAGAAATTTTATTTCAATTTAACTTTAAGGGTGTATTTGTCATTGCCGGTATGTAATGTATTTAGGTACATTGAAACTTTATATCTATTCACATTATATTAGAACGAATTAAAAGTCTGAGTTTTAATGTAAATGTAGAGAACATTACAAATGCTATAGATGAATGCTAAAAGCAAAAATCTTTTAATGAACGTAATATGAAAATAATAAAGAGATTAATCATTTCTTGAATTAATATCAAATTTAATCTAAACTTTAAAATATTTATCCCGTTTCTAAGATGACAAAGATGCCCGTAACGTGAAAGAATCATTACAGGATATTATAGACAAAGTGTCCAAGTTAGATCAAGCTGTAGATAGCAGTAAAGAGAATTACTCAACTTTAAATGCAAAACTAATCAAATTATCCAACAAGATGTCAACAAAGATAAAAACATTGCAAGAAAAGCTTGACATACAAGACGAGAACTTTGAAACCAAATACAACACCAGATTTAATGAGATTATGGCAGAACTTCAAACAGCCAGTGATTTTATTCATACTAAGACTGAATCTTTTTCTGAAAAAAATACGGAAACTGAACAAATATTGAATTCAGAGCTAAATGTTAGGTGTACAAATATTCAATCTGAACTTGAAGATAAAATCGAAGGTGTGATAGAGAAATTGAAAGGATATAATACTGAATTACAAACCCAGACAAAGAATATTGCAGAAATAAAACAAGAAAAAGATTCTTTTACATCTAAAATAGCTGAATTGGACAACAAATTATTATATATCACAAAGACTGTTGAATACATGAGCATTTCACATGAAAACGTTCCACATAGTAATGAAAAGGTGATATTTTTGTGTTTACATTTCATAGAACTTTAAAAAATTTCTTATTCCTAGAGGATAATTTATTTTTATCTCTTTAGAATATTACGATTTAATTACATAAATCCTATTAATTAGTTTATCACTACTAGTATTCTCTTCGTTCATGAATAGCACACACATACATTAGTAGTTTTACCTGCTCTATGTTCGGGTATCGAACATTTTGTATTGGCCAATGATAGAACTTGATAGATATCCAGCATAAATATTTCTCTATCCACTTTTTTATTGTCTGCCCCCTACCCTTTTCACTTATCTTCCCTCATTCTATTTTGTATTAAAACTCATACATATTCTGTTATCTCTCAACCTTTGTTAATCTGTTTTCTATCTTCTTCACATCTCAGTCATGTTTTCTCTCGACAGTCGTTTGTTACTGTTTCCCAATCCCATATTATTTAACCATTTATAAAGCTAATT
>JAGDYQ010000056.1:2575641-2589025 GCA_021962125.1 Bulinus truncatus
AATGCCGACACCGACACCGAAACCGGCAAAAACTACCGACACCACTGACACCGACTCCCCATCCCTGATTATAAGAGTTTATAAAGATTACATTGTTTATTTAATGACGGTCCTGGATGAGTTCCAGTTATAAGAGTTTATAAAGATTACAATGTTTATTTAATGACGGGATTGGAAAGCTACTCTTTTGTAAAGACCCTTTGGTGATAGTGATGCCTGGCAAAAGTACCATCCTCTCTGAATGTGAGTGTGTGCTAAGTGTGCTGTCTTCAAATTAATTGGCCACTTATGTGAATTTCGGTTCATTTCAACGATCTAATGTTTTAAATGCCGTACGACGGTAGTTCTTGCGATTGATTTAAAATGCCGTGTGACGGTAGTTCTTATGACTGATTTAAAAGGCCGTACGACGGTAGTTCTCGCTTTTCTATTGACGGCTGCTCTTTTTTTTTTTAAAGGCCATATGCGGTTTTCTAGTTTTGATATACAATATTGCAAATATTATTTTACATAGGATTCAGCGAAAATTTCTTTTCTATTCGTGGCACCGTTTGTTTAGAATTAGCTGCGGTATTAAAAAAAAAACTTGCAAGTTGCAAGTTGAAATACATTTTTATTTACATTGTAATCAATTGGTAGACAAGTGGCAATAGAACTTAAAACAAATATGTTCTGACGGTGTGTTTGATGCCCATCTCATGTGTGTAAACATTTTAATAGTTTAGTGTTATGGGCATACTATAAAATATTTCATGGTTGACTGAACAGAAGAACTATAAACAAAAACTAAGACCAGTGTGCGCACAGCCCCCTTATTGTCATGGACCTCTATAATTACGACATATTCCGTTTTTTTCTTCCTTCTCTGCTTCTATACATGAGAGGTTCAGAACAATTAGCACATGTTAAGTGACGCAGTAAAAACGCTGCGCGTACATTTTTTCTTACCCCCATCACATTCCATTATCTGCCACTTTGTGAGTTTAAATTACATTAGGTCAGCCCATGGTCAAATCTCGATATGCCAAGTTGAAAATTTCCTGATAATTTAAATAAAGTAAATTGCCAGTTGTTGGGGTTTCGCGATACAGATAAATCTACAAAATAATACCTTTACACCCTTTCACTAAATAGATGGGGAGGGGAAGTAATTCTAACACCTACAACTAAGTCATATCACCTAAACGTACCAGGGGAAACAACCTTTACAACGGGCTCTGATTTATTGGCGTTAGTAAGGAATGAAAGAAGGGAAACATAGTGAGAGGGCTCACCTGTATAAAATGTGTTTAGTGGAAGGAATTGTGGTCCAGACTCAAGCCCGTTCCACGGAAGGTACCACGCTTTAGCCGTCCAAGTGACGCAGTACAGTAGTTAGTGTGAGATGCCGCATCCAGCCGTCCGAATTATGCAGTACAGTAGTTAGTGTGAGATGCCGCATCCAGCCGTCCGAATTATGCAGTACAGTAGTTAGTTTGAGATGCCGCATCCAGCCGTCCGAATTATGCAGTACAGTAGTTAATGTGAGATGCCGCATCCAGCCGTCCGAATTACGCAGTACAGTAGTTAATGTGAGATGCCGCATCCAGCCGTTCGAATTACGCAGTACAGTAGTTAATGTGAGATGCCGCATCCAGCCGTCCGAATTACGCAGTACAGTAGTTTATGTGAGATGCCGCATCCAGCCGTTCGAGTTACGCAGTACAGTAGTTAGTGTGAGATACCGCATCCAGCCGTCCGAATTACGCAGTACAGTAGTTTATGTGAGATGCCGCATCCAGCCGTTCGAATTACGCAGTACAGTAGTTAATGTGAGATGCCGCATCCAGCCGTTCGAATTACGCAGTACAGTAGTTAGTATGAGATGCCGCTTCCAACCGACTTCAACCACAGTATAATTTTATTTATCTGACTCACACTTAGGGCACACATCCAAGCATTCACTGACACAGTGTGTCTCACTTTAGATTAATTTTAGATTAATTCATTATCTGATCAAAATGTAATAAGTGTTTCATAAAAGTAAAATTTTGGTATCTGTCATTTTACTAGAATAAAATTTTGGAATATCATTGGCAATTTGAACAATCGTTTTAATGTATTGTATAAAAAATATATAGAGGGAAGAATATAACTTTTTCACAATAGTAAGTAATATTTTATTTTATACAGCATGTCGGTCATGGTTACTTTTCAAATCTAACACACATTAATATAAGTACCTGGAATTAGTTGATTAAGCGTGTGTTAAAAAAAAATTACCTACGAATTCTGCCTTAGTGTTATTGCACTCTCGGCAGAGGAGTACTTAGGATAGGGGGAAGGGGTCCAAATTTGAAAGTTCCCCCGTGCCCCAAATTGAGGAGGGACCCCCCCCCCTCAAATGTTTTTTACAAAAATAATCAGTACATTATCTCATGTCATGGTATCGAATGTCAATGCAGGAGCCACGAAAGAGGTCAAGCAACCGGGCCCCCAAATCCCTTGGTTCGGCACTGACTATAGGCTATGTGCGTAAGAATGCAGGGTTCTATAAAACCCTCCGATAAGGAGTTGATAAGATATAAGTGATATGCATCACATAACTATATAAATAATAAAAATTAAATTATGCATGCCATCCCTGCTCTGCATGTATCCTTTTCCAGGACTGAAGAAGTGGATTGTAATTTTCATGAAATAAAGCAAGCCAAATGTGTCTTCCATGCATCGCCTGATTTCTTACGCTCCTGTACATTTGTTATTTAATTGTATCACAATATATCTTCTGGGTACATGTATTAATGAATCCACATCCGACTTGGTGTTTGAAACGTAATATATAACTATTTAAAGACAATTTAAACTATAACAAACAGATTATCTGTATTAATTACCCTTAAGGTATAGCTCGTAACTGTTTAGTGTGTACAGTTGATGTAGGGATGGAGACAAAACTGAAAGTTTCAAAGGTAAAATTTCCAGAATTGTACGTAGACTTTTAAGAATTATACGATTTGTTCTTAAAAAAACATATCTAAACCTTAAAGAGAAGGTTTGGGGGTAATCCCAAAGCTAAACCTACACCAGCGACGTAGCGTGGGTATCGGCCGCCCAGGGCGGAAGACGATTTAGCCGCCCTCTAATTTAGGTATTTCAATTTCATCTATACATTTTTGCCGCCCCCTAAAAAGTAATAAAAAAGTGCCGCCCGGTGCGGACCGCACCCACCGCCACCCCCCCCCCCGGTACGCCACTGACCTACACACATATTTTTTCGAGAAATTTCCGAAACACTGTGTATTATTTTACTGTCTGGAATCTGAACATTTTTATAGAAAGGTGTATTTAGATTTTAAAGTACATTTCGACCACCTTTGATTCGATGAAAGGGAGGACGCATATGAAATGGTCTCAATTTTAAATTGAAAGTGGCAGATATTTTGTCAAAAGAAAATTCATTTATTGTTACTGTAAGCAATAATACACTAAATAAAATCAAATTAATAATAAAACTTTATAACATTGTTTATTTTATTTTGTCAAGTCTATCTACATCCCGGGTACAAACAGGATTCCCCCCCCCCTCCATCCCTCCAAAAAAATGAACTAATAAATACAAAGTTAGAAAATTTTCTAAAAAATGACATTATAAATTGCCATGATGACAATACTGATTTAATAGATTGTCTGAATATCACTTTTTCTTTTATCTTTTTTTTTTTTTTTTGTTATTTTTTAAAGAAATTCATTATGATGGTTAACTATTAAAAACTACATAAATTTTTTGTATATATTGTTATAATGTTTTTAAAAAGGGAATCAACAACACATGGGTCAGTTACTTGAATAATACAAGATTTAATTACAATAATTACACTTAATAATTAAAATTTGCAGGTAGATAATTGTCCAAGCGAAACTAAATTCTACATTTGATCAACTGACACATTAGACCAGTTAAACGTGTAATGACTGACTCATTGGGCTAGTTAAACTTGTTATGACTGACTCATTAGGCTAGTTAAACTTGTTATGACTGACTCATTGGGCTAGTTAAACTTGTTATGACTGACTCATCAGGCTAGTTAAACTTGTTATGACTGACTCATTAGGCTAGTTAAACTTGTTATGACTGATTCATTAGGCTAGTTAAACTTGTTATGACTGACTCATTAGGCTAGTTAAACTTGTTATGACTGACTCATTAGGCTAGTTAAACTTGTTATGACTGACTCATTAGGCTAGTTAAACTTGTTATGACTGACTCATTGGGCTAGTTAAACTTGTTATGACTGACTCATTAGGCTAGTTAAACTTGTTATGACTGACTCATTAGGCTAGTTAAACTTGTTATGACTGACTCATCAATAACGATTTTGCTGCTGTATTACACATTGCGTAATCCGGCGCTCACTCTTGACCAGCTGTTATTAACCTTCGTTTGCAACTGTGCCACAGTAAGTTGCGATATGATATCCACGGGTACACATCACACGTAAGTTCACGAATATTTGGTTTTACTTCTATTATCGATTGTGATTATCCGTCTCATGCGATAACTGGTCACGTGGTATATCAATGAGTCACACAACAAACTGGCGAACTTCTTTCAACTCTTCATTATTTTCAACGAACATTAAATGTCGCTGTGTACCCCTGTATACTACAGTTAGGGACCGTTCGTGAATTCATCTGATGTGGAACTTCTCTGCTGTGATCCAGCTTTTCTCTGCTCGGCTCTTCTCTGTCTACAAAGAAGACAAATGTTACAAGTACTCCTTCTTATGTAGTCTTGTCCTGCTCTATACAGTGTTGTTTGATGTGTTATGGAGATTTGTTTTAATTCATCATCTGTCAAAATTCAGTTCCTTTGATTCCATTGTGTCCAGTCACCTAAATCTCCCCTGGTGCCTGCAGGGTCGTTGCGTGGACATGTGGTCGACAAAATAGTTATACCTATTCTTCAAAAAACGAAATAAATAATAAATATAAACTAGTGACATAAATAAAGATAAATAATAGCATTTATATTAATTTTACTCATTTACTTCAAAATTTCCCCCGACACAGCTGTAATTAAGTTTAGGGTTTAAACTTCCTCTATGAACAAGTTGAACACTCCTACCTCCCTCTTCAAACCCTAAACAATAAACTGTGGCTCCACTACTACCTGGACATGTACATGTTGTATAGGTAAATTTATTATAAAGTCCTAACTGATATCTGTTGACCCAATGACCAAAACTGATTTGTTTGGAACATCCATGAGGATGTGAAACTATGAAGCTCACTTTGTGAATATCTCGAGAATGTTTGTAGGTTTCTTTGATTGACGTCCATGACTTACAAAAATATAAATCCAGACGGAACAGTCTATTTGCGACCTTTTGATTGCATGTGATACATCTTAACAAGCAAAGGTCGCTAACGACATTTACATCTACAATTTGGACATCATCAACACTGACAACTGGACTCGTTTCACTATCATAAAACAGCCTGATTGACGTGTGGTTGGCCTCGAGGTCATCATAAACTACTTGTGCTGCTGTGTACACATAAAATACACACCACTGTTTGCTTCTTGTGTCAGACTGGGAACATTTTGTACAATGACAAAACCTTCTATTATTCAATTTATCATAATTATATTTATACACACACGTCACTCTCCCACTTCCTGTTCTTAACTTTGTCGTTCCTATTATGTCGTAAAATGGATCTGACACTTGTCTATGTGGACTGGTCATTTTAACATCAACTCTGACTGTAAGGGCAGCTGCATCTCTGAAGAATTTATACAAATCATTGTTACAAAGACCTTCAGGCATCTGTTTAAAGGTAAAGTTTTCAACAGGTATAAACCCTGCATGACCAGGATTCTTTGTACAGCCATTAAAATGTTCGTGTAGATCAGCTTCTCCACCTTCTAACACCAGAGTTTCAAGACAACCTGGACAGATACAGATACATGTTTGGATTACTTAATCAATTTTATGGAAAATGTAATTTAAAAAAAAATTCCGCATTAAATATGTATTCTTTTATTTTATTAAATTGACAAAAGCCTCCCCCTGAACAACAGTTCCATGGTGGTGTATGTCATGACGTAAGGTACTGTAAACATTTGAAATCTCAGATTTAAAAAAAATTTTAAATGGATTTTTTTTTACTAAGACCGTAATTTGGAAACATGTTGTTATTTAGCTCTACTAAACTCAGTGGTCAGAAGCCAACACTTTTGTTAGCTTTACCCAGTCCTTTGTTAGCTGTAGGAAAAAAACATAGTGTTATGGCTATACACTCCCATTGTTGACAGATATGATCTCTTGTTTAGACAGACATTTCGTATAACTCAAGTAGTTGTTAAAACAAGTCAAGATAAAACGAAGTTCTTCAAACTAACCGTTTTCCAAAAAAAAAAAAAAAAAAATTTTGCATAAATTTTTGTGCTATGTTTAAATAGCAGAAGTATTGGGGCTATGAAATTCGTCCTTATTTCAGATAAACCGGCACTTTTTCGTTACAAATTTTCAACAATTGATGTAATATTATTTATTCAAGGGAGATAACCCATCTATTAGTGTCGCTCGTCATAATGGAGAAAACGGTTGTAAAAACAAACAAACGATATTGTGGGAGGTAATAAAGGAATTAAACGTTTCTTAATATGTGAATGGGTCTTATGGAGTCTATTGGTGGATACCCTGTGTTGACAGACTTGATCTCCCTATTGGTGGACACCCTGTGTTGACAGACATTATCTCCCTATTGACACACACCCTGTGTTGACAGACATGATCTCCCTATTGACACACACCCTGTGTTGACAGACATGATCTCCCTATTGGTGGACACCCTGTGTTGACGGATATTATCTCCCTAATGGTGGACACACTGTGTTGACAGACTTGATCTCCCTATTGGTGGACACCCTGTGTTGACAGACTTGATCTCCCTATTGGTGGACACCCTGTGTTGACATACATTATCTCCCTATTGACACACACCCTGTGTTGACAGACATGATCTTCCTATTGACACACACCCTGTGTTGACAGACATGATCTTCCTATTGACACACACCCTGTGTTGACAGACATTATCTCCCTATTGGTGGACACCCTGTGTTGACAGACATTATCTCCCTATTGACACATACCCTGTGTTGACAGACTTGATCTCCCTATTGGTGGACACCTTGTGTTGACAGACATGATCTCCCTATTGACAGACACCCTGTGTTGACAGACATGATCTCCCTATTGACACACACCATGTGTTGACAGACACGATCTCTCATACTAATAGACATTTTACCTTTAGGTTGTTCACGACTTATCGTGAATTATTAATAAATGGGCTCAGTATTTTAAATTATTTTCAAATTTTATTTTCACTTTTAACGTTTACTCATAAATCATAAAAACTTCGATGGTCGTGGTTCATTAATTAATATATAAATCCATAACACGAACTGCGAATGATATTATCTATACATATTTACAAATATCGGAAATCCATAATATGAGCAGTCAATAATCTCAACTAAGTAAGAAAATATCTATGTAACATATCAATTGCTTAATATAACACTCGAACTGTCTCCTCTATTCACACAACATTGTACAACACGTCTTTATCCTCAGCTTTCGTTGCACTAGCTGTTCGTTTTTCTAACTACCTTACCCCTGATCAGCGATTTTCTAGCTCTCATTTTCTCCACCACTAGAACTTTTTTTCATATTGCATACAAACTCACAACATGCACTGACCAAAGGTTATAACAGAGTAATGAGACTATTATTTAAATAAACCAAATGTGTAAATCTTCTTTCTCTGTAAGTCGGTTTATATTAAGCGTAAAAGAACGAAAATATGGGAACAACAAAGTATCCTTTATTTTTCAACAAGTGTCATGTGAGGCTTTTGTAAATTAATAGATTCTTTGATGAAATTTTGTTGTTGCTTTTATTGATTTTTTTTTCGAGATCTGCGAACAAACTTATACGGACTGTTATCAATAAAAGTATTTTTTTTTTAAATATGTTTTTCGTGTGTTAGATATTTAAGACTAAAATACATTGACAAAAAAAATAAAATAAAAATTAAAAAAAAACTACATTTTAGTAAACCAAAAGCTAATCAATGTATCATTGAAAAAAAAATAAATTACCTTTTGAAAAGAATGATTCGTCATGCACAGCAAACTAAACGAAAGAAAATGACATTCAAATTAATAGAAAAGTTATATTTATTTATACCATATTGCAAACATTTAACTTAAAAATACATGTAACACCGTTTGCAAATATCATTACAAACACATTTGATATCTACGAATTATTCAAACGTTAGCAGAAAATATAAAAACGAATGCTGACTTAGATTGATAAATGTTTATATAGCGGCTATAACTTCTCAATGAATCTTTTTTTCTGCTAAGTCAGCTTCCAGATATATTTTCTGAACAGTTCAAAATATAATGAGTACACTTGAAATAATATAGGTATCAATATATTGATCTTTATTTCTCGTTCCATACATTCGGGTTTCTAATTTTAAAACTATCAGTTACTAAAGTCGAGAAATAATTCAAAAAATAGATGTGAAATGTTATAGAATACATTATGGGAACGAGGGAGAAGACAGAAATTGGGATGGTAAATAAAAAAAACGAATGGCGAGAAAGAAAACAGGATTGGGAGGTGAAGAAGTAATGTGGTTTCGTGAAATTGGAGAAGTAGTTTACAAACTCCGTTTAATGAATGTAGTATGGATCTTTCTGAAATATAGTCAGTAATAATATGGTTTTTATCGCTTAAGTATTTCAGAGTAAATTCTCTCAGGTCTAGTGAAGAAAAATTCGAAATATGTACCATTTCTAATGATGGAAGTCTAGAAGGGAGGGGAGGGGGTGACATTCTGAAAATTCCGCACTGGGTGAAACCAACCATAGCGATATATTTAGTGCTTGGTACATGCATAGATCTAACATTGTTCAATACACATAAAGTGTGTGTTTGCTATTTTTTTTTACTTATTGGTTTTACCTTAAACGAAGTGAATATGTACGGTGATAAATTAATTTAAATAAAATCGTGATATTCTAAAGATTAAAAAAAAAATACTCCATTACGAAGAAAGAAGTTAGAAACGTTCTATGAAATGTAAAATAAAAAAAATACCTTCTCATTACTATGTGGAACGTTTTCATGTGAAATGCTCATGTTTTCAACCGTCTTTGTGATACATAATAATTTCTTCTCCAATTCAGTTATTTTAGTTGTAAAGCAATCTTTTTCTTGCTTTATTTCAGCAATATTCTTTGTCTGGGTTTGTAATTCAGTATTATATCCCTTCAGTTTCTCGATACAACCTTCTTTGTGATCTTCAAGTTCAGATTGAATATTTTTACACCTAACATTTAGCTCTGCATTTAATTTTTGTTCAGTTTCCTTAATTTTTTCAGACAAAGATTCAGTCGTAGCTTGAATAAAATCACTGGCTGTAGCAAGTTCTGCCATAATCTCATTAAATCTGGTGGTGTATTTGGTTTCAAAGCTCTCGTCTTGTAGTTCAAGCTTTTCTTGTAAAGTTTTTATCTTTGTCGACATTTTGTCCGATAATTTGCCGAGTTTGTCATGTTTTGTATTTAATGTCAAATAGTTCTCTTTACTGATCTCTACAGCTTGTTCTAACGTGGACATTTTGTCTATAATATCCTGCAATGGTTCTTTTACGTTACAGACATTCTTGTCACCTTAGAAACGGGATAAACATTTTAATGAAACTTGAAAAACATTAAGAAATTATTATCCCTTTATATTTTTTATAATAAAAATATTTGTGATTATAGCATGCAACTATATCGCTTATGATGTTCTCTACATTTACACTAAACTAAGAATTAAAAAATCGTTCTAATAGAAGACGAATAATATAATTTACTTTGATACAGTAAATTGCGACCTAGACAAATGATCAATTCAACTCCAACAATAAATAAAAAAGACATGATTCGAGTTCAACAATTTTTATTTTTTACTAATTCTAATTTGATTGCAGTTTAGATTTTAACCAATATAGATAGCATTGACTTTACACTAAATTATCTTTTGAAAAAGTATTAAAAAAAAAATATTCATTATCTTTGACATGTAGCATTACAAACCAATATTCTAACGAAAATGAAAAAAAAAATGTAAAAATAAAATAATAAAAACATATTGACTATTAGATTCTACTGACTATAATGTTTAAATCTATATTTTCTTGCCGCGCGTAGACCATAAAGAGCAGAATAAGTACTTTTGATAATCAATAATGAAACTAATATAAATTATCGTAGCTTACACATGTGATACTGCGTGCCATAGACTCTGTCCATGATCTCAACCGACAAAGGAATCTTTTCTTGAGATTCTTGTTTGGCAGCTTGATTTATTTGGATGGTATCTCCATTTTCACCTTAGGGTCAAATATTGTACAAATGCGAATGTGAATTTCCAGAAACTGAACATTAATTTAAAATGTAATACAAATATATGAATGTAGTATAAAACTCTCAGTTGAGATACCCCCTCCCCCCCCCAGCGGATAGAAAGTTATCTTTACATATACTAAGTATAGTATTACAAAGTATAATATCATGCACCTTTATATATATATATATATAAATATATATATATATATATATATATATATATATATATATATATATCTTTCACCTGCAATTTTAGTTATTCTGTCCAAGCAGGATTCCATTTCAAAATCCAGGACTTGGTTGAGTTTGGAAAATGTCTCAGACTCGTCATTTTCTAGTAGCCAGCTTTCACTTCTTTTGATCATCTTATATACGAAGAAACAAAATAGGGGCATTAATTACACCAAACATAGGGGCATTAATTACAACAAACATAAGGGCATTAATTACAACAAACATGGAGGCATTAATTACAACAAACATGGAGGCATTAATTACAACAAACATGGAGGCATTAATTACAACAAACATAGGGGCATTAATTACAACAAACATGGAGGCATTAATTACAACAAACATAGGGGCATTAATTACAACAAACATAGGGGCATTAATTACAACAAACATGGAGGCATTAATTACAACAAACATAGGGGCATTAATTACAACAAACATAGGGGCATTAATTACAACAAACATGGAGGCATTAATTAAATAAATGTATACCTCTTTTTATATTTCGCTTCTAATGCGTAAAAAAAAAGTTCCATCTGATTTTTTTTGTCTTTTATAATATCTACAGAAAAACATTAACAAAGGAACAAACACTAACTTAGTTTTTTGCAATAGGGAAATATGTATAATATTTAATGTTTGCCTCGATATTTATTTTAAAAAATATTGTATGGATATTGTTTGTTAAACACTGAAAGACAGCATCAAAACTGAAAATTTACATCGTTTATGTCAACCAGCAATATTTCCAACTGTTTTCTTAGGTTGACAAATCCTTCAATATGAGCATTTATTATCTTTATTTGTCTTGTTGGTCTCATCTGCAATAAAATTGTCTTAATTTTACAATTCGGAATGAAGGCAAATTAAAAATCAATATTTGGTGAAACCGCTTACAATTAAGTGTACAAATAAATACTGAAATAGTTTAATTAGATCAATCTAAATTTAAAAAAAAAATAGCTCATGCAATCTTTTATTTAAATTAATTATTTTACATTTTTTTTGTAAGCTTGTGTGCCGTTTTAATAACCTACAAAATCTGTAATGATGTCTCTATGGCCATTTCGCTATCAGTTATGTGCGTATGAATGTAGGTCACTCCAAAAACCGTCCAGTAAGCAATTTATAGAATCATAGAGAGATACTCCCATTACCTATATGATTATTATTAAAAATCTGCGCGCACATTCCTGCTCTGCATAAATAGTACTTTAATAAGTTATTCTGTCTAGGCAGAAGAAATATATTTGGTTTTGATTTTCATGAAATGAGACAATATAAGAAATGTGGTATCAATGCATCGCATAGTTTCAAAATCGTCTGTGCTTTTGTAATAGAAATGTTTTAAAAGATATCATCTAGGGGTGGGTGGTCATGAGGTGTAGAGCGCTTGACTGTTGACAGGTGTCCCAGGTTCGAACCTGAGAACCTTTGGAGTTTATTAGTTACTATTGAATGGCCCCCAAGTACACTCGATATTATTTTGGGGGATTTTATAAGCGGAGGCCTCTGAAACAGATGAATTCTGCACTTTATTTGTCCACATCTAGCTTAATTGAACTTCTGTAACATATCACTATTTACAGACAATTTAAACAATAATAAACATATTATCTTATACAAATTACCTTTATTGTATAGCGAATAATCTCACAACTTTGATCAGTGAATGTTATTCCCAAAGAAACAAAAGTTTAAAAGTCAATTTCAGGTACGCTAACTCTGCCACGTAACTGTTCAGTGTGCACAGATGTTGTATACGTACATATAATTGTAAATATAATATCAACGATGACTAAAAGCAAAAAGTATACATTAAGATCAAGTATATGTATGATTTATACTTGCGTTTATCAAAATAATAATATATTATGTTTGATGGTTTTTGCTTACTTTAAGAAAAAACTGAAAATATCGTTAAAAAATTACCAGAATTATGATAAAATGTCAAGAATTTTAATTTCATTTTTGAAACTGCAATCCAATTATAACCTTACAGAGCTCGGTAAGGATATTCCCAAAGTTACATGTACGAAAAGATTTTTGGGAAATTTCCGACAACAATATGGATTATTAAACCTTTTGCAATGTATAAATAATTATAGACAGCTGCATTAAGATTATTACGAAGTATAACACTTATTGTTTAAAAAAAATTGAAATGTTGAGAAAAGAAAACAATAAATATTAGTACATAGTAAACTGACCATCTTTTTTCCCCGATGAATGGAAGTACTTCAATAAAATGGTCTTATATTTTAAATGAAAGTGAGGGACATTATTATATTAAAAAAATATAATTCATTGTATATATTATTTTTAAATATGCTAAATAAAATAAAAATAAAACTTTGTAATATTGTTTATTTTATTGTTCTGTAATGACGAGCTATGTCACGCCTATCTGCCGTCCGGGTACAATCAGAATTGCCTCTACACCCCCCTCGATCACCCATTAAACATTTATTTACAACTGAATTTCTCAAATATAGTTTGATCTACAAATTTAGTATATTTTATAAGAATATATTTTGAGTTGCCATTAAGAGAATATTTGTAAAGAGATCGTCCGACTATCTTCTTTTTCTTTTTTTTTTTAAATATGATAATAAAACAACTTCAGTATGATAGATACTTTAAAAAACCTCTGAATATCTCTGTATATATTGTTGTGAGGTT
>JAGDYQ010000056.1:2589525-2600170 GCA_021962125.1 Bulinus truncatus
AGAGTTTATAAAGATTACTATGTTTATTTAATGACGGTCCTGGATGAGTTCCAGTTATAAGAGTTTATAAAGATTACAATGTTTATTTAATGACGGTCCTTGATGAGTGCCAGTTATAAGAGTTTATAAAGATTACAATGTTTATTTAATGACGGTACTGGAAAGCTACTCTTTTGTAAAGAACCTTTGGTGATAGTGATGCCTGTCAAAAGTACCATCCTCTCTGAATGTGGGTGTGTGCTAAGTGTGCTGTCTTCAAAATAATTGACCACTAATGTGACTTTCGGTTCATTTCAACGATTTAATGTTTTAAATGCTTTAATGCGGTATTTCTTATGATTGATTTAAAATGCCGTACGGCGGTATTTCTTATGATTGATTTAAAAGGCCGTACGACGGTATTTCTTATGATTGATTTAAAAGGCCGTACGACGGTATTTCTTATGATTGATTTAAAAGGCCGTACGACGGTATTTCTTATGATTGATTTAAAAGGCCGTACGACGGTATTTCTTATGATTGATTTAAAAGGCCGTACGACGGTATTTCTTATGATTGATTTAATAGGCCGTACGACGGTATTTCTTATGATTGATTTAAAAGGCCGTACGACGCTAGTTCTCGATTTTTCAATTGACGGCTGATTTTTAAAAGGCCACATTCGGATTTCTAGTTTTGATATGTATAATATTGCAAATATTATTTTACATAGGATTCAGCGAAAATTTCTTCTCTATTCGTGGCACCGTTTGTTTAGAGCTAGCTGCGGTATTAAAAAAAAACTTTCAAGTTGCAAGTTGAAATACATTTTTATTTACATTGTAATCAATTGGTAGACAAGTGGCAATAGAACTTAAAACAAATATAATCTGACGGTGTGTTTGATGCCCATCTCATGTGTGTAAACATTTTAATAGTTTAGCGTTATGAGCATACTGTAAAATATTTCATAGTTGACTGAACAGAAGAACTATAAACAAAAACTAAGACCAGTGTGCGCACAACCCCCTTATTGTCATGGACCTCTATAATTACGACATATGCCGTTTAGCATCACCTCCCTTTTTCCTCCTTCTCAGCTTCTATACATGAGAGGTTCAGAACAATTAGCACATGTTAAGTGACGCAGTAAAAACGCTGCGCGTACATTTTTTCTCACCCCCAACACATTCCATTATCTGTCACTTTGTGAGTTTCAAAGGTAAAATTTCCAGAATTGTACGTAGACTTTTAAGAATTATACGATTTGTTCTTAAAAAAACATATCTAAACCTTAAAGAGCAGGTTTGGGGATAATCCCAAAGCTAAACCTACACCAGCGATTTTGCCGCCCTCTCATTTAGGTATTTCAATTTCATCTATACATTTTTGCCGCCCCCTAAAAAGTAATAAAAAGTGCCGCCCGGTGCGGACCGCACCCACCGCCCCCCCCCCAGGTACGCCACTGACCTACACACATATTTTTTCGAGAAATTTCCGAAACACTGTGTATTATTTTACTGTGTGGAATCTGAACATTTTTTATAGAAAGGTGTATTTAGATTTTAAAATACATTTCGACCACCTTTTTATTCGATGAAAGGGAGGACGCATATGAAATTGTCTCAATTTTAAATTGGAAGTGGCAGATATTTTAAAAAAAAAAAATCATTTATTGTTACTGTAAGCAATAGTACACTAAATAAAAATCAAATTAATAATAAAACTTTATAACATTGTTTATTTTATTTTGTCAAGTCTATCTACATCCCGGGTACAAACAGGATTCCCCCCCCTCCATCCCTCCAAAAAAAATTAACTAATAAATACAAAGTTAGAAATTTTTCTAAAAAAAGACATTATAAATTGCCATGATGACAATACTGATTTAATAGATTGTCTGAATATGACTTTTTCTTTTTTTTTTTTTTTCTATTTTATTTAAAAAACAAATTCATTATGATGGTTAACTATTAAGAACTACATAAATTGTATTTATTTATTGTTATAATGTTTTTAAAAAGGGAATCAACAACACATGGGTCAGTTACTTGAATAATACAAGATTTAATTACAATAATTATACTTAATAATTAAAATTTGCAGGTAGATAATTGTCCAAGCGAAACTAAACTCTACATTTAATCAACTGACACATTAGACCAGTTAATTGAACTTGTTATGACTGACTCATTGGGCTAGTTAAACTTGTTATGACTGACTCATTGGGCTAGTTAAACGTGTAATGACTAACTCATTAAGCTAGTTAAACGTGTTATGACTGACTCATTGGCCTAGTTAATCTTGTTATGACTGCTGTATTACACACTGCGTTCTCCGGCGCCCACTCTTGACCAGCGGTTATTAACCTTCGTTTGCAACTGTATCCCAGTAAGTTGCGATATGATATCCACGGGTACACATCACACCTAAGTTCACGAATATTTGGTTTTACTTCCATTATCTCTTGTGATTACCCGTCTCTTGCGATAACTGGTTACGTGGTTTATCAATGAGTCACACAACAAACTGACGACCTTCTTCCAACTCTCCATTATTTGAAACGAACATTTTCTGTCTCTGTGTACCCCTGTATACTACCGTTGAGAACCGTTCGTGAATTCATCTGATGTGGAACTTTTCTGATCTAGCGCTGATTTTCTCTGTTGTGATCCAGTTTTTCTCTGATCTAGCACTGATTTTCTCTGTTGTGATCCAGCTTTTCTCTGCTCGGCTCTTCTCTGTTGTGATCCAGCTTTTCTCTGCTCGGCTCTTCTCTGTTGTGATCCAGGTTTTCTCTGCTCGGCTCTTCTCTGTTGTGATCCAGCTTTTCTCTGCTCGGCTCTTCTCTGTTGTGATCCAGCTTTTCTCTGCTCGGCTCTTCTCTGTCTACAAAGAAGACAAATGTTACAAGTACTCCTTCTTATGTAGTCTTGTCCTGCTCTTTACAGTGTTTTCGATGTGTTATGGAGATGTGTTTTGAGTTAATTCATCATCTGTTAAAATTAAGTTCCTTTTATTCCATTGTGTCCAGTCACCTATATCTCCCTTGGTGCCTCCAGGGTCGTTGCGTGGACATTTGGTCTACAAAATAGTTATACCTTTTCTTCAAAAAACAAAATAAATAATAAATATAAACTAGTGACATAAATAAAGATAAATAATAGCATTTATATTAATTTTACTCATTTACTTCAAAACTTCCCCCGGCACCGCTGTAATTAAGTTTAGGGTTTAAACTTCCTCTGTGAACAAGTTGAACACTCAAACCTCCCTCTTCAAACCCTGAACAATAAACTGCGGCTCCACTACTTCCTGGACATGTACATGTTGTGTAGGTAAATTTATTATAAAGTCCTAACTGATATCTGTTGACCCAACGACCAAAACTGATCATTTTTGAACGTCCATGAGGATGTGAAACTATGAAACTCACTTTGTGAATATCTCGAGAATCTTTGTAGGTTTCTTTGATTGAATTCCATGACTTAACAAAATATAAATCCAGACGGAACAGTCTATTTGTGACCTGTTGATCGCATGTGATACATCTTAACATGCAAAGGTCGCTAACGACATTTACATCTAGAATTTGGACATCATCAACACTAACCACTGGACTCGTTTCACTATCATAAAACAGTCTTATTGACGCGTGTCTGGCCTCGTGGTCATCATAAACTACTTGTGCTGCTGTGTACACATGAAATACACACCACTGTTTGCTTCTTGTGCCAGACTGGGAACATTTTGTACAATGACAAAACCCTCTATGATTCATTTTATCAGAATTATATTTATACACACGCGTCACTCTCCCACTTCCTGTTCTTAGCTTTGTCGATCCTCTTATGCCGTAATACGGATCTGACACTTGTCTATATGGACTGGTCATTTTAACATCAACTCTAACTGTTAGGGCAGCTGCATCTCTGACGAATTTGTACAAATCATTGTTACAAAGACCTTCAGGCATCTGTTGTAAGGTAAAGTTTAAAACAGGTATAAACCCTGCATGACCTGGATTCTTGGTACATCCATTAAAATGTTCGTGTAGATCAGCTTCTCCACCTTCTGATATCAGAGTTTCATGACAACCTGGACAGATAGAGATACAGATACAGATTTGGATTACTTAATCAATTTTATGGAAAATGTAATTTAAAAAAAAAATCCGCATTAAATAAGTATTCTTTTATTTTATTACATTGACAAAAGCCTCCCCCGGACAACAGTTCCATGGTAGTGTATGTCATGACTTAATGGCGTAAGGTACTGTACACATTTGAAATCTCACATTTTTAAAAAAATTTAAATGGATTATTTTTTACAAAGACCGTAATTTGGAAACATGTTATTTAGCTCTACTAAACTCAGTGGTCAGAAGCCAACTCTTTTGTTAGCTTTACCCAGTCCTTTGTTAGCTGTAGGAAAAACAACATAGTGCTATAGCTATATATACATTCCCATTGTTGACAGATGTGATCACTTGTTTCGACAGACATTTCGTATAACTCAAGTAGTTGTTAAAACAAGTCAAGATAAAACGGAGTTCTTCAAACTAACCGTTTTCTAAAAAAAAATAATAATTTTGCAATAAATTTTCGTGCTATGTTTTAAATAGCAGAAGCATTGGGGCTATGAAATTCGTCCTTTTTTCAGATAAAACGGCACTTTTTCGTTACAAATTGTCAACAATTGATGTAATATTATTTATTCAAGGTAGATAACCCATCTATAGTGTCGCTCGTCATAGTGGAGAAAACGGTTGTAAAAAAAAAACGATATTGTGGGAGGTAATAAAGGAATTAAAGGTTTCGTAATACGTGAATGGGTCTTATGGAGTCTCCCTATTGGTGGACACCTAGTGTTGACAGATTTGATCTCCCTATTGACACACACCCTGTATTGACAGACATTATCTCCCAATTGACACACATCCTGTGTTGACAGACATGATCTCTCATACTAATAAACATTTTACCTTTAGGTAGTTCACGACTTACCGTGAATTATTAATAAATGGGCTTAGTATTTTAAATTATCTTAAAATTTTATTTTCAGTTTAACGTTTACTCATAAATCATAAAAACTTCGATGTTCGTGGTTCATTAATTAATATCTATCGTCCACTTCTTTGACATTAGATGATGACATCTACACATATTTATAAATATCAAATCTAGTATGAACGAGTCAATAGTCTCTAACTTAAAAATAAACCAATATCTGTAGAATCTTTATCAATTATGTATCTGCACTCTAATTATCTCCACTATTCGCACAACATTGTACAACACTACTGTATCATCACTTAACATAATATTAGCTATTCGATGGTGCCTTTAACTTTCCCCCTGATCGGCGATTGTCTAGCCCTCATTTTCTCCACCACTAGACTTTTTTTCATATTGCACACAAACTACCACAACAACATACATAGCCTAAGGTTATAACAGATTCTCAAGACGCTATTATTTAAAATAAGCCAGTATGTGTAAATCATAGGCGTTATTTTCAAGCGTAAGAAATAATTTACTTTCCGGGGGAGGGGCAAAAAATTTTCAGGGGGGGATAACAACTTTATATGACATTTTTTTTTTTTAAATGTAAGGGGGGGAGTAGATGCCCCCTTGCACTCACCCCACATGCATACGCCCATAGTGTAAAATCTTCTTTCTCTGTAAGTCGGTTTTATATTAAGTGTAAAAACCAACGTAAATATGGGAACAACAAAGGATCCTTTATTTTTCCACTTGTGTCATATAAGGCTTTTGTAAATTAATAGATTGTTTGATGATATTTTGTTGTTTTTTGTTTTGTTTTTTTTTTTTTTTTTTTTGAGATCTGCGAACAAATTTATACGGACTGTTATCAATAAAAGTATTTTTTCAAAAATATGTTTTTCATATGTTAATATTTAAGACTAAAATACCTGGGAAAAAAATAAAATAATAATTTTTAAAAAACTACATTTAAGAATACCAAAAGCTAATCAATGTATCATTGAAAAAAATAAATTACCTTTTGAAAAGAATGATTCATCATGCACAGCAAACTAAACGAAAGAAAATGACATTCAAATTAAGAAAAAAAATTAAATTTATTTATACCATATTGCAAACATTTAACTTAAAAATACATGTAACATCTTTTGTAAATATCATTACAAACACATATAATATCAACGAATTATTCAATTGTTAGCAGAACATATTAAAACGAATGCCGACTTAGTTTGATAAATATTTATATAGCGGCTGTAACTTCACAATAAATCTTTTTTTCTACTAAGTTATCTTCCAGATATATTTTCTGAACAGTTCAAAATATAATGAGTACACTTGAAATAATATAGGTATCTTTATTTCTCGTTCCATACATTCGGGTTTCTAATTTTAAAACTATCAGTTACTAAAGTCGAGAAATATATCAAAAAATAGATGTGAAATGTTATAGAATACATAATGGGAACGCGGGAGAAGACCGAAATTGGGATGGTAAATAGAAAAAAAAAACGAATGGCGAAGAAAGAAATTCGAAACGGTCTATGAAATGTAAACACAAAAGATCACCTTTTTATTACTATGTGGAACGTTTTCATGTGAAATGCTCATGTTTTCAACTGTCTTTGTGATACATAATAATTTGTTCTCCAATTCAGTTATTTTAGATGTAAAGCAATCTTTTTCTTGTTTTATTTCAGCAATAATCTTTGTCTGGGTTTGTAATTCAGTATTATATCCCTTCAGTTTCTCGATAACACCTTCTTTGTGATCTTTAAGTTCAGACTCAATATTTTTACACCTAACATTTAGCTCTGCATTTAATTTTTGTTCAGTTTCCTTATTTTTTTCAGAAAAAGATTCCGTCTTAGCTTGAATAAAATCACTGGCTGTATGAAGTTCTGTCATAATCTCATTAAATCTGGTGTTGTATTTGGTTTCAAAGTTCTCGTCTTGTAGTTCAAGCTTTTCTTGTAAAGTTGTTATCTTTGTCGACATTTTGCCAGATAATTTGCTGAGTTTTTCATGTTTTGTATTTAATGTCAAATAGTTCTCTTTACTGATCTCTACAGCTTGTTCTAACGTGGAAATTTTGTCTATAATATCCTGCAATGGTTCTTTTACGTTACAGGCATCCTTGTCACCTTAGAAACGGGATAAACATTGTAATTAAACTTGAAAAACATTAAGAAATGATTATCCCTTTATATTTTTTATAATAAAAATATTTGTGCTTATAGCATACAACTATATCGCTTATGATGTTCTCTACATTTACACAAAACAAAGAATTTAAAATCGTTCTAATAGAAGACGAATAATATAATTTACTTGGATAAAGAAAATTGCGACCTAGACAAATGATCAATTCAACCCCAACAATAAATAAAAAAGACATGATTCGAGTTAAATTATTTTTATTTTTTACTAATTCTAATTTGATTGCAGTTTAGATTTTAACCAATAGATAGCATTGACTTTACACTAAATTATCTTTTGAAAAAAGTATTTAAAAGATATTCATTATCTTTGACATGGAGCATTACAAACCAATATACTAACGAAAATGACAAAAAAATGTAAAAAACAAAAAAATTATAAAAACATTGACTATTAGATTCTACTGACTATAATTTTTATTTACAATCTATGTTTAAATCTATATTTTCCTGCCGTGCGTAGACCATAGAGAGCACAAGAAGTACTTTTGATAATCAATAATGAAACTAATATAAATTATCGTGGCTTACACATGTGATACTGCGTGCCATAGACTCTGTCCATAATCTCAACCGACCAAGGATTCTTTTCCTGAGATTCTTGTTTGGCAGCTTGATTTATTTGGATGGTATCTCCATTTTCACCTTAGGGTCAAATATTGTACAAGTGCGAATGTGAATTTCAAGAAACTAACATTAATTAAAATGTAATACAAATATATGAGTGTAGTATAAAACCCTCAGTTGAGATACCCTCCCTCCCCCAGCGGATAGAAAGTTGTCTTTACATATACTAAGTATAGCATTACAAAGTATAATATGATGCACCTATATTTATATATATATATATATATATATATATATATATATATATATATATATATATATATCTATCATCTAATATTGTTTACCTGCAATTTTAGTTATTTAGTCCAAGCAAAATTCCATTTTAAAATCCAAGACTTGATTGAGTTTGGAAAATGTCTCACACTCGTCATTTTCTAGTAGCCAACTTTCACTTCTTTTGATTATCTTACAAGGAAACAAACATGGAGGCATTAATTACAACAAACATAGGGGCATTAATTACAACAAACATAGGGGCATTAATTACAACAAACATAGGGGCATTAATTACAACAAACATGGAGGCATTAATTACAACAAACATGGAGGCATTAATTACAACAAACATGGAGGCATTAATTACAACAAACATGGAGGCATTAATTAAATAAATGTATACCTCTTTTTATATTTCGTTTCTAATGCGTAAAAAAAAGTTCAATCTGAATTTTTTTGCCTTTTATAATCTCTACAGGAAAACATTAACAAAGGAGCAAACACTAATTTAGTTTTTCGCAATAGGGAAATATGAACAATATTTAATGTTTGCCTCGATATTTATTTAAAAAAAATTGTATGGAAATTATTTGTTAAACACTGAAAGACAGCATCAAAACTGAAAATTTACATCGTTTATGTCAACCAGCAATATTTCCAACTGTTTTCTTAGGTTGACAAATCCTTCAATATGAGCATTTATTATCTTTATTTGTCTTGTTGGTCTCATCTGCAATAAAAGTGTCTTAATTTTACAATTCGGAATGAAGACAAATTAAAAATCAATATTTGGTGCTACCGCTTACAATTAAGTGTACAAATAAATACTGAAATAGTTAGATCAATCTAAATTTAAAAATTAGCTCATGCAAGCTTTTATTTAAATTAATTATTTTACATTATTTTTTGTAAGCGTGTGTGCTGTTTTAATAACCTACAAAATCTGTCATGATTTCCCTATGGCCATTTCGCTATCAGTTATATGCTTATGAATGTAGGTCACTCCAAAAACCGTCCTGTAAGTTATTTATAGAATAATCGAGATATACACACGATACGTATATGAATAAAAAAAAAATCTGCGCACACATTCCTGCTCTGCTTAAATAATACTTTAATAAGTTATTCTGTCTAGGCATAAGAAATATATTTGGTTTTGATTTTCATGAAATGAGACAATATAAGAAATGTGGTATCAATGCATCGCATAGTTTCAAAATCGTCTGTGCTTTTGTAATAGAAATGTTTTAAAAGATATCATCTAGGGGTGGGTGGTCATAAGGTGTAGAGCGCTTGACTGTTGACAGGTGTCCCAGGTTCGAACCTGAGAACCTTTGGTGTTTATCAGTTACTATTGAATGGCCCCCAAGTACACTCGATATTATTTTGGGGGACTTTATAAGCGGAGGTCTCTGAAACAGATGAATTCTGCACTTTATTTGTCCACATCTAGCTTAATTGAACTTCTGTAACATATCACTATTTAAAAGAAAATTTAAACAATAATAAATATATTATCTTATATAAATTACCTTTATTGTATAGCGAATAATTTCACAACTAAACTGATCAGTGAATGCTTATTCCCAAAGGAAAGAAATGTGTTAAAGTCCACTTCAGGTACACTAACTTCGCTAATGGTATAATGTGAAAATTAGTGGGTATCAGTTGTTGTGTACGTACATATAATTGTAAATATAATATCAACGATGACTGGAAAGCAAAAAATATACACTAAGATCAATTATATGTATGATTTATATAAACTAGTCGTTTATCAAAATAATAATATATTATGTTTCATGGGAGTTTTGCTGACTTTTAGACATAACTGAACATCAAGCGTTAAAAAAATTACCAGGAATTATGATAAAATGTCAAGAATTTGTAATCTCATTTTTTGAAACTTAAAGCACTTTTCTAATAAAATGGTCTTATATTTTAAATTGAATTGAGGTGACATTTAAAATATAAAAAAAATGATCATTCATTTTATATAAATATTTTTTTAAACAGTAAGCTAAATAAAATAAAAAGAAAACTTTGTAATATTGTTTATTTTATTGTTCTGTAATGATGAGCTACGTCACGCCTATTCGTTGTCCGGGTACAACTCGGACCTCCTCCCCCCCCCCCCCCCCCCCCCCCCTCGATCACCCATTTTAAACATTTAATTTACAACTGAATTTCCCAAATAATATTTTGTTCTACAAATTTAGTGCATTTTATAGGATATATTTTCAGCTTGCCATTAAGAGAATATTTATATAGAGACGTCCGACTACTTTTCTTTTTAAATATGATATTAAAATAATAACTTCAGTAGGATAGATAATTTTAAAAAACCCCTGAATATCTCTGTATATATTGTTGTGAGGTTATAAGTTATGCAATCAATGATATTTTACCGTAGTATTTATAAATATATATCAAGATTTAATATTATCAATATTTCAAAATATATTATAACAACGCACGGTTTAAAAAGAATTGTAAATCGAAATAAGCTTCTTTGAAAGCAATCATTTGACTTTGTTGTAGGTTAGTTAAACGTGTTATTACTGACTCTGTGGGCTATTTAGACGTGTTATGACTGAC
>JAGDYQ010000056.1:2600670-2845977 GCA_021962125.1 Bulinus truncatus
TAACACTACTTAATGGAGTGAATATGAGGAGTGAATCGGTTCAGAAGATGTATTCATTGAATAAGGAACACACACTCTTTATTTCACTCATTACACAGACAAAAATAAGTCCTGGAAGTACTGTTAGAAAGGGAATGGTTAGGTAGCTGCTCTATTTATTGTATCTATGTAATCGGCTATATTTCAAGACAATGACTAAATGTTTGATAGGGAAGATGGAAATCGCGGCAAATGTTAAACAAATTTAATAGGTTTCTTTTTTTTTTTACTTTTTAAAATGAAAAATCATTTTTTTTTTTGCATTTTTGTGTTATATTTTATTCTTTTAAACTTAAGCTATACTCTTCTTCATCTTGATGCTATATGACGATATTGATTACTCATAAAATAATACATATTTCGGTCTTCTTTACGACGCAAGGCATATTTCATAAAAAAATATATATTTTGTCATATTTAAGTAATTACCCCTATTTACACTGCATTATAGTTCTCTTCAATAATATCCACATTTCGTGTCAATGAGTTTATGCAATATTAACATGAATGGACGATTTTCTTTTTGAATATGTCACGGACAAACCTTATTGACACAAGAGGGGATATAGTGGGTCACATGTGTGTACTTTCTGTTTCTACCCCACATCAGATCTCTCTTTGTTGGCCAAGAAAGAAAAAAAAAAAACATCTGTCGCAGCGTTTAATATTTGTTGAAGTGTGTCACAACCGAAACATTCAATGGGAGGGAAAGGGTATAGAGCAGGGCCGGCCATGATATACACGCCCACTGTTTTTTTTTAAATGATGAACGTATTTTTGAGAGCAGGACAATAGTAAATTTATCAAAATATGGTGAATAACGTAATGAAATGGCTCTTTGGGAGCTGCGAAAAAACCTATCAAAAAGCTTCGTTTTAATATATGATATTATTATAAAATGCTAGATATATCTCTTAATTTCACAGAATTTTAAAAATATTAACATTTATAAGATACAGTTTAGTTATAATTTGCTTCAAAAGCGATTATATTAAAAGTTGATTAGTCTACACTTAAGTTAGTCATCATTCACACATTGCAGGTTTGTGCAATTTCATTTAAGATAGTTATGCCCAGGGGCAGACTGTGGTCATTTTGGGCTCCAGGGTGTAGAAGTACATATTGAGCCTTTGAAAAAAAAGTTAGGGGGGGAGAGTTTTCATTAGTAAGATTAAACTTTCAGTGGCCCATCACATGTCTGGACTTAGGCAGCAAGTCAATTGGTGCATGACTTAATCGGCCTCTGGATATGCCAAATTTATGTATTCAAAAGATAATATAATTTAAAAGAAAATTGTATTGGTTAGAATAATGTAAACATGTAGACTAGTAAAATATTTTACCCTCCGTTCTAATGTAAACAAATAAAATATTAAGCATTGTATCACTGAACTGAACAAGGCTACAAACATTTAAAAATTTAAAAGATTTTTTTTTTGTTAAACAAATGTATTATTTAATAGAACATAAAAATATGACTTAACGAAAAAATCTACATTTTCTTGGTTAACTATTGTATCATGATAAACCGTTAGTTCCAAATGTTGCTATTGTTGATAATAATTTATCCTGACAACACACCCCCCACCCCAATGTCACTCTATTCCCTCCACCCCCATTCCGCTTATTATTCACAGTTTAGGATAAAATAATAGGAATTTTGAGAAGGTTTTTTCTAAAATTTCAGACCATAAAATTAACATGATCGTAACCCTAGGTAACAATAAACTTGTTAAGATCAAATAATAGGATACGTCAACGACAAGCGAAGCGCGATGGCAAACATTGAGTGTTTTTATGATAAGTTGGTTGAGATACTGAGGAAATGTCGAGGTGGTGTCGAATTTTAATAATGAACATACGTTTCAGCCCGAGTCGGCAAAAAGCAAGACATTAACTTAGACATGTCCGTCAAACTTCACATAAATCTGACTTCAATGATCATAACATTAGTCATTCCTTTCATTCATATTCTCCTGCAGATTGTTCATTTATAAATTTCAATAAGCCAGATGTTAAGTCTCCATTCTAGTGGGAGGCATTCTAAACAGGAATGGTTTCAATACATGTTGTTTTATGGTGATGTTACAAATAGACAATGTCGTATTAAAAATAAGACACACCACACGTAATTTCGAGAATGTTTCTTATTATTTCCATTATCGAATGCGTTTACCCGTCTTGTGCAATAACTGGTCACGTTGTTTAGCAATGAGTCACGCAGCAAACTTACGACCTTCTTCAAACTCTTCATTATTTTCAACGAACATTTTCTGTCTCTGTGTATCCCTGTATACTACAGTTGAGAACCTTTCTTGAATTCATTTGATGTGGAACTTTTCTGTTGTGATCCAGCTTTTCTCTGCTCGGCTCTTCTCTGTCTACAAAGAAGACAAATGTTACATGCACTCCTTTAGAGTTTAATGTAGTCTTGCCCTGTTCTTTACAGTGTTGAACTTAACAAGTGTGTATTATTAAATTTAAATTTACGTGATATGTTGGGGAGATTCGTTTTGAAATAATTCATCATCTGTTAATATTCAGTTCCTTTGATTCCAGTGTGTCTAGTCACCTATATTTCCATTGGTGCCTCCGTGGTCATTGCACTTCCTGCAATGGTGGGGGATGAAAGAAAGGCATCATAAAAACGTCTCAATAGTGTTTTATATGATCTCATGGAAAATCATATCATCCTTACATGAACATCAAACACAGTTTTGTATAAAATTGAATGCTCTCTTTTCTTATATTTCATTTTATTATTATTACTTGTTAAATAACATTTCTACATTTGTATGTATCATTTTATCAATAAAAAAATCAGTAAATTTATAAAAGGCGTGAAATCTGGTCTACAAAACAATTATACCTATTATAAAAAAAATGAAATAAAATTAATAATAAATAAAAACTAGTGATATAGGCCTAAATAAAGAAAAATGATGGACTCTATACTAATTGTACAGATGTAGTTAGAGATTTCCCCCAGCACCGCTGTAATTAAGTTTAGGGTTTAAACTTCCACTGTGATTAAGTTGAACACTCTTACCTCCCTCTTCAAATCCTAAACAATAAACTGTGGCTCCACTACTTCCTGGACATGTGCATGTTGTATGTGTGAATTTGTTATACAGTCCTGATATCTGTTGACCCAATGACCAAAACTGATTTGTTTGGAACATCCATGAGGATGTGACACTATGAAACTCACTATGTGAATATCTCGAGAATCTTTGTAGGTTTCTTTGATTGAATTCAATGATTTAAAAAAAGATTTATGCAGATCGGACAGTTTATCTACGACCCTTTTATCGCACGTGATACATTTTAACTTGCACAAGTCACTGGCGACGTTTACATCTACAATCTCGACATCATCAACACTGACCACTGGACTCGTTTCACTATCATAAAACAGTCTTACTGACGTGTGGCTGGCCTCGAGGTCATCATAAATAACTTGTGCTGCTGTGTACACATGAAATACACATGACTGTTGGCTTCTTGTGCCTGACTTTAGACATTTTTTACACTCACAATGATGAGGTATAATGTCAGACGAATAAACCCACACATTCGTCCCTCTCCCACTGCCTGTTCTCAACTTTGTCGTAAATCTTATGTTGTAAAATGGATCTGAAACGCGTCTATATGGACTGGTCATTTTAACATTAACTCTAACTGTTAGGGCAGCTGCGCCGCTGACGAATTTCTACAAGTCTTTGTTACAAAGACCTTCAGGCATCTGTTTTAAGGTAAAGTTTTCAACAGGTATAAACCCTGCATGACCAGGATTCTTTGTACATCTATTAAAATGCTTGTGTAGACCAGCTTCTCCACCTTCTGACATCAGAGTTTCATAACAACCTGGACAGATAGAGATACACATACACGTTTAGATTACAAAAATCAATTTTATTGAAACTAAATTAAAAAAAAATATTCCACATTAAATAGTTCCATGGTGGTTTATGTCGTAACTATTTATCGTTTGGTTCAGTACACCTCTGAAATCGCAGGTTTTTATTTAAATTTGAAATGGACTTTATTTTTTTACCAAGACCGTAATTTAAAAACATATTGTTATTTAGCCGGCCTAGACTCAGTGGACAGAAGCCAACACTTTTGTTAGCTTTGCATCGACAGGCGACTTATCGCACAAGGTTAAAAAAGAAAACTAAATAGTTATAACCCATGATCGAGGTTGACCATATATGCGAGTATACAGTGCCAGCTAAGACAAACATATTAGGAACTACAGTGGACAATACCCAGTTCTTTGTTAGCTATAGGAAAATCAACGAAATAACAATGCTATATAAACACTTCCATTGTTGACATATATGATCTCTCGTTTCGACAGACATTTTGTACAACTTAAGTAGTTGTTAAAACAAGTGACAATAAAAACAGAATATTTCAAACTGTTATTTTTTTTTAATAATTATTTTGCAATAAATTTTCATCCTATGTTAAAATAGCAGAAGTATTGGGGCAATGAAATTTGTCCTCATGTCAGATAAACCTGCACCTTTCCGTTCCACATTTCTCAACATGTGTGAAATCAATGTTATCACATATTTCTAATATTACTTTTGCAAGCGAAGTAACCCATCTATTAGTGTCCTTTTGTTATAGTAAAACACATTTATATCACTCAAATAGTATAATGAGGAGTTTTTTTTTAATCAGTATAATCAAAAAATATTTATATAATTGCAGAATTAATTATTTAATGATGCATTCAAATTATGCAATAACATGTATACGAAATTTTAAGAGATTCCGTCTCATAAATCGATTACAAAAATCTATATCAAGATTTAAGTAAATGAATAGAAGATTCGCTAAAACGGTTAGACAAAAAATAACCCCTGTTGTGGGAGATAATCAAGGAAAAAAACATTACGTTATATGCGAATGGGTCGTATGCAGCCTCACTATTGGTGGACAACGCGTGTTGATAGAAATGATCTCTCATACTAACAAACATTTCACCTACCGGTAATTCAAGATCAAGAATAGCAATGTATTATTAATTAATGACTATTATTCAAATAAACCAAAATTATAAAATCATGTTTCTCTGTAAGTCGGTTTATATTAAGCACAAAAGCCACGTAAATATGGGATTAACAAATGATGTTTGATATTTCCAAAAGTGACACGTGATACTTTTATAAATTAACAGACTGTTGGATGTATTTTTTTTTTTTTGAGATCTGCGAACAAACTTATACGGACTGTTATAAATAAAAGTATTTATCGAAAATATGTTTTTCATGTGTTAGATATTTAAGACTAAAATACCTGGGGAAAAATTCAAATAATAATAATAATAAAACTACATTTTAGTATACCAAAAGCTAATCAATGTATCATTGAAAAAAAAAATTACCTTTGGAAAAGAATGACTCATCATACACAGCAAACTAAACGAAGGAAAATGACTTTCAAATTAAGAGAAAGGTTATATTTATTTATACTATATTGCAAACATTTAATTTAAAAAATAGATGGGAAATGTTATACAAAACAAATAAATGGCGATTGTTATAGAATGCATAATGGGAAAGAAGGAGAAAACAGAAAAGGGAATGATAAATAATAAAAAAAAAACTGGCGGGAAAGAAAACAGAATTGTGAGGTGAAGAAGACAGAAAACTGATTAGCAAAAGGTGAAGAAGACAGAAAACTGATTAGCAAAAGGTGAAGAAGATAGAAAACAGATTAGCAAAAGGTGAAGAAGATAGAAAACAGATTAGCAAAAGGTGAAGAAGATAGAAAACAGATTAGCAAAAGGTGAAAAAGATAGAAAACAGATTAACAAAAGGTGAGAGATATCAGAATGTGTAGGAGTGTGAATACTAAACAGAATTAGTGAGAGAAGTGAAGGAGTTAGGAGGGAAGACAGAGAATACAGAATAAAGAAGTGGGTAGAGACAGTGGCGTCACTAGAGGGGGTCTCACCGTGTGACACCATTTTAGAGGTGACACAAAAAATGAACAATTCTAAATTTTATAGCAGAAAGAACTCGGTATATTCGGTTTGATAAAAAACAAGTTAAAAATGAGCAGTAGCACAGGGTATCACCATATATAGCAGTGGCACAGGGTCTCGCCATATAGAGCAGTAGCACAGGGTGTCATCACACATAGCGTCTGGAGCTTAATTAAATGAATACAGTTCAAAGCTGCTCGGATCAATTTTTAGTTTCTTTGCACACGTTCTAAATAAAAGGACGCATGCAGTCACGTGGTTTCATGAAATTGGAGACGTAGTTTACAAACACGGTTTAATGAAAGTAATATACATCTTTCTGAAATACACTTTAGGAGACACCCTGAATTTTCCGCACCTGTTGACACCAACCATAGTGACGCCACCAGAAATATATTTAGTGGTTGATACATGTAAAGGTCTATCATTGTCCAATACAGATTATGCGAGCATAGAACAGGTAAAAATACTAAAGAGTGTGTGTGTGCTATTTTTTACTTATTGATTTTACTATGAAGGAAGTGAATATATACAATGATAAATTAATTTTACCCGTATTTAAATAAATTCGTTATATTCTAATCATTTAAAAAAAAAAAATTCTCCATAAAGTAGTAAGAATTTTACAAAAATTTCTACCAAAATGTAAACACATTATTATTATGTGGAACGTTTTCATGTAAAATGCTCATTTTTTCAACCGCCTTTGTGATACAGAATAATTTGTTCTCAAGTTGAGTTATCTTAGATGTAAAATAATCTTTTTCTTGTTTTAATTCACCAATAATCTTTGTCTGTGTTTGCAACTGAGTATTATATCCTTTCAGTTTCTCGATCTTAGCTTCAATCTGATCTTCAAGTTTCGACAGAATATTTTTACACCTATCATTTAGCTCTGCGTTCAATTTTTGTTCAGTTTTCTTATTTTTTTCAGAAAAAGATTCAGTCTTAGCTTGAATAAAATCACTGGCTGTATGAAGTTCTGCCATAATCTCATTAAATCTGGTGTTGCATTTGTTTTCAAATTTCTCGTCTTGTAGTTGAAGCTTTTCTTGTAAAGTTTTTATCTTTGTTGACATTTTGTTTGATAATTTGATTAGTTTAGTATTTAAAGTTAAATAATTCTTGTTACTGATCTCTACAGCTCGCTCTAGCATAGGCATTCTGTCAATATTATCCTGCAATGTTCCTTTTACGTTTGGGACCTCCCTGTCATCTTAGGAATGGGAAAAATATTTTAATTAAAATTTATATTAATTTAAGAAATGATTATCCCTCAATATTTTTTAGCTTACAACTATATCGCTTGTAATGTTCTCTACATGTACACTAAATTAAGACTTTAAATTCGTCCTAATTAAATACGAATATATAAAAAATCTCACAGTACTTAGATACAATATATTGTGACCTATGCAAATGATCAATTCAACCCCGACATTAAAGGAAAAAACATCTTATTCGAAATTTAAACTTATTATTTTTTACTAATTCTCTTAACTTAATATGGCAGTTTAGATTATAACCAATAGATAGCATTGACATTAAACTAAATTACACTTAAACAAAAGTATTAAAATAATATCATTATCTTTCGAAGGGTACCTAACCATCCAATATACTAACAAAAATGACAAAAAAAAATTGTAAAAAAAAAATATTGAGTATTAGATTCTACTGACTGTTTTTTGTTTACAATTGTATGTTTACATTGTCTTGCAGCGGATAGACCATTCAGAGCACGATAAGTACTTATGGTAATCAAATATTAAAAGTAATATTTTATTATAGCCTTCACACGTGATACTGCGTGTCATAGATTCTGTCCATTATCTCAACCGAAGAGACTTCTTTTATTGAGATTCTTGTTTTGCAGCTGGATTTATTTGGATGATATCTTCATTCTCTTCTTGGGGTCAATATTATACAGGTGCGATTGTGAATTTCAAAAAATAGCGGATAGAAAGTATTATTCACCTATACTAATTATAGTATTACAAAGCATAATTTTATACATCTTAATATAATATAATATAATTGTTACGATGTGGGTTATTTTAGCACAATAGTTTACGGTTTAGGAACAAAATGTGCGTGGGGAGAGGGGTGCATCATTGTGACCAGATAGAAGAATAATTTACGCGAAAGCACGCCCCATCCTCTTCCATGTTAATTAGTTGTGAGTCACCGGTGGTACTGAGGGCTCACGGAGACAATTCACCTGGGAAAGAATGTTCGTGACCGTGACACGTAGGATGAAGTTGGTACCGTTACGAAAGTCGTGGGGCAGAATCTTCTCACGAGGGTTAACTGAGTTGGAGGGTGTCATAGGTTTCCTTGTTTAGATTTCCCACCCCCAGACCCGTCACACAAATTGTCCCGAGTGTAGAGTCAGTTGGATTGAGATCTAATTACAACTAATTAATCACCAATGTCACAGCCAATAGTGTACTGTATATAAGCAGGACGTTTTTGTGTGTAAGTTAGAGAGGAGGTGAGAGAGGAGCGAGACTGAGAACTAGAGAGCAGGAGCGGAAGAGTGCGACGTAAACTGAAGTACTGTATGCGAGGAGAACTGGCGTCAACATAATAAAACTTGTGTTATTGGCAAAGAAACCGGTGTTTGTTGACTTATTAGCAGAGACTGTACGTGAGCTGTGAAAATAGAAATATTGTCACCAGAACATCTACATCTACTCTCTCATACTTCTAGACAACGATCTGTACGTGGCCAGGATTAGCATTAAGGACAATCCGCTAAACGTAACACCTGATCAACACTGACCACTGGACTGTCTTCTATATCATAAAACAATCTCAAGGACGTCTTGCTGGCATCTATGTCATCATACACCACATGTGTGGCTGTGTACACATTAAACTCCCACCACACGCGGCTAGCTGTGTCTAAATGTTGACATTTTGTACACCAACATGTTGTGAGTTTCTTCCTGTGTATCAACAGATATAAACTCACTAGGATCTGGATTCTTCTTACAGCAACTAAGATGTTTGTGTTGATCAGCTTCTCCACCTTCTGACACCTGAATTTCATAATCACCTGAAACAGGCAGAGCAAACAAAAATTGCCAATACCAAATATTTGACTATGATGTACATTGAAATATCAAAGATTTAAAGACAACATATTATGTCTGCTATATTACCATAACTTATACAACATTAAAAAATTGTGTTTGATTTTACCATAAAGTTGTTTGTCCATTATGTACGTTTCATTGGCTACAAATAGAATCGAGATCTCAGCTATAATACAATTTGATGTCAGAAATAATTAATATAAATAGAATTAATACCATAACATCTAAATTAAAGACAAAGTTAAGTACAAAATTTGATTGAAAGCACTTCCCGCCAACAATCTTTAAATAGACCTATAATTTCTGCAAAAAAAAAATTACCATAAAAAAAATTTCCATTATTACTTTTTTATTTTGTTCAAACTTCTGACAATTTTATTTTATTACCTGTAAATTATTAAAAATAAAACAAACTATCTAAAAAATCCATTATTTAAATTAAAAATTGAAGGTAAACATATTTTTGTATTAAAACAATGAGATATAGTTGTGTACAAATATGGTTTACCATAACGCTTAACTTCTATTAAGTTAGTAACACTGTATATCAAGACATTTTTATTCTCAAATATAAGTTTTAAATAAAATTTATTTTCAGTATTTTGAAATTATGGACAGACTATTTTTTTTTTGAGCATAAATAATAACACTATTAGAAACTTTTCTCTACCTTTTAATTCTGTTGCTACTTGAATGTCATGAATTATTTTAATATTTTGTTTTCAAATTTAAAACTAAAAACGTGTCAAATTTAAAAGGAATTTACGCTGAAAAAAACTAAAAACAATTTTTAAAAGTGATAAATGTATTATTACTACTGTCCTATGACTTAAGATCTCTCATTGTTTCATTATCGTATTGTTGCCATTTTGTATGATAAGTGCTTGTGACCTGGTTTTTGTAAGGTCAAAGTTAAATTAATACGAGTGGTACAATTGTGTTATTCAACTATGGTTTGGTCCGAAACCAACCATTCAATAGCCTTGATCCAACCAATTAATAGCCTTGATTTATAGTTTTGCTGGAACTTCCCACACTGACTTGTCTATAAAATTGATGATGACCTGAGTGGTAGGCAACAAGTAAAATAAAGATAATTGTCGAAGACCCATCTCCTCCAGACAAACGTATGACGTCTGGGAAGGGCAGCTCATCAGGACGGCCACAATGGGTAGTCAACTTTGGGATTGGTTTTCAATATATATTAAAGAAATATATATATATATATATATATATATATATATATATATATATATATATTATATTTTAGCTTCCAGATATTTTTTTTTTCAAACAGATAAAATTGTGAGCTTAGGTTCAGTTTGTGCACTGACATTCTTTGTGTGAAACGAAAAGTGATAAACCATGTAAAAGACATTATTAAATTTCTATTATCTTATGTATTTCTTAAGAATAAAATAATATGATCTATGTATTTATCATAAAGCACGTAAGATTAATAAAGTTAAATATGAGCGATCTGTGTGAGACTATGTGTGTAAATGTGTGCGTAATTACTAATTTTTTTTTCTAAAGTTGAATATTGATTGATTTCTTTGACTGACAAAGTAGGATACACACAGACAGACAGACACTCACACACATTCACACATACACACACACACACGAGTAGGATGTGACAATGTAGTTTTGGTCAGTAAATTATTTTTTTAAACGCTTTCATTTTCTAGCAATGGCTTTTAACCTAATTGTGATTTTTTAATGGAGACCAAATAGTTCTATCTGTTGTTCGATTTCACTAGCTTATATTACGTACTAGTAAACAAAAAACTAGGCCCGGTACACGGACTGGCACACTGGTGGAGTCAAAAATCGTGATATATATATATATATATATATATATATATATATATATATATATATATATCACGATTTTATATATATATTATATATATATATATATATATATAATATATTATTTCAGTGTCTCTATAAGGTCATAAAATAAAATTTGGACTATTTCATTCTATGTCTATCATTATTTGAAACAGAAGCTTGTAAACAGAGTAACATTGCACTCACACAGAGAGATGATAGCTAAGTCAGTATACAGCATATTTCTGTTCCCGACATTACCCAGTAGGTCATGGGATCCCAGACATGAGCTTGGGCTGCACCCCTTTTGTGACGGCCTGCCACACCTACAACAGGGGCGCCTCCAGGGGGGAGTACATTTAAACTTGTCTCGGACCTCGTGACTTTATTTATTTTGCCTACAAAAATTGTTGGAAATGGGGTTGGAGAGCACCAATGTACAAGTTTGTAGGTGGGGGCGGGGTAGGTTTTTGGCAGTGGCCCTGCTTGCAATAGCACAATTTAGAAAAGTAATTTATGCCTAATTATATTCGATACTGTACTTATTCAATTATTTACCTAGCAGTGGCGTAGTGAAGAGGAAGCAAGGGGGGCATCATTCCCCGGGCGCTACTCATAAAGTGGCGCCAAATGGTTCATTTTACATATAATACTATATAGTTTTCGAGTGGGGGGTACTAAAAATGTATTTTGCCCCTGGCGCGAGTTAAGCTCGCTAAGCCACTGCGCCCCCTCCCCTCATGATATTTGACCCATTTCAGCCATGGGAAATAATCAATACAATTACACTGAAGATTGAGAATTAAGTCCCAGCTTTTAATGTCTCTCTTTTACATGCATAATGTGGACCACCAGGGGCGGATTCTAAAATACTGCACCCATCTTCAAAATACAAACGTCTTCAAAAATTAAACGATTTGGAAACCGAACAAAATATATTTATCTATCTATCTATCTATCTATCTATGCATCTATCTATCTATGCATTTATCTATCTTTCTATCTATATATCTATCTATCTATCTATCTATCTATCTATCTATCTATCAACTATCTATCTATCTATTTATCTTTTTATCTATATGTCTGTCTATATTCTGTCTATCTTTCTGTGTAAGTCTGTCTATCTTTATGTGTCTGTCTATAATTCTGTGTCTTTCTGTCTATGCACACTTTTTTCGAGCAATGTCAATTTAAAAAAAAAAAGATTTTAAAATGTTCAATAAAATGAAAACTTGCTTTCTTATGTAATTTAAAAAAAAGGCTAATAATATATAAAAGTATACCTGATAAATACTGATAATTTAACATACACTTAATTCCAACCTAAATTAGTAACACTTACGCTTTAAACATACGTGATTTAAGAACTTCAACAGCTCAAAGAAGTTTTTCAAAATATAGCCATATGCAAATATTAACGAGTAGTATTACCTTATATATGTATATATTCCTATTTCGAACTTTGGGGTACAGGCTGAGATTTGATACCATCGGGGGACATTTTAGAAAATGCTCTTAAATATTAATCTCCTATCAATGATAAGTTTTGAAAGACTTTTTATAACGTATTTGATGTCTACTTTACGATACAAGTTTCAATTTTAAAAAATAGTTGATATTAAAAGATATACGTTTTTAGTGCCACTCGGGGGACACGCCTTCAAACGCACTTTGGAGCACACGCCAGATAATTGGTCTCTCGGTGGACACGTTGTTCAACGTCGTTTAACTCAACTATTTTGAAATATTTTGTTAACTTTTTCCCTAGACGCACTCATTGACATTCAAGCAATTATTTAAATATTGTTTTTAATTAAAAAAACTTAATTTAATATTAGTTTTAATCATTTTTGTTACTAATTGTACACTTTGTTTTAAGTATCGACCTACTTTTATTCTATTATTGAATTTTTTTTTTACTTTCAAGGAACGTTAAATAAGAACATTATTTATATAACATAAAAAACAAAAAAAATAAGTTTGAAACACTTTTTAATGACTTTTTGTTAATCTAATATATTTGCGACTTTGGGTGACACATATATGTCCCCTAACTGACGTCTCACGTCTTATCGTCCGTTGGGCGACATATACGATTTGTGTAGTGCAAAATATCACTTATGTTCGTGACGTATGTTACGAGTGTGGAAATATAACTTTATTAAAGACCATATTAAGTAATTTATATCCCTACATACATTACGCAACATCTATATCATATAATGTTTAGCTACATGAATTATTAAGACCTTACACTATAACTTATAATGTAATTGCAGTGACGATTGTTAATAATAATTTCACGTCAGCACATTATACCGACTTCTTTAGCTATACTGTATGGTATTCGTCTATATTGTACCAATAGAAACTTTCAGCCTTCAATGTATATACCCATTTGACCATCAGGGATTTGTTTACTTACGATTGACCTAAAATGACCTTTGTACTTTGGGATCCGTATTTAGCATTGGTTAATCATTCAATGAATTTATATAAGAAAGGCTCTATTGTTATAACATCTTATTTTAGTAAACTATCAAAGGAGAAGTTGCAAATTGAATTAATTGGGATAGAGCGAGAAACGCTGATAAATTTGAATTGCATTATTCCAGATGCCCCTCCCATGGCTCCTCCCCCAACTGTCGAGATAGTTTATCTCAAAATACTTGTAGTGGCTAGAGCCCAAGGCAAGTGTCCAGATTGTCCAATCAATTACTTGGTATCAAGTCTACACAATGTGTGGAGAGTTTACATGTCAACACATTTTATAACTTTTACGCTTAAAAAAAATATTTAAAAACAAAAAAAATTATAAACAAAATCACAAAGGTGAGGGTTTGCAGCATACTAATTTATTTGCAAAATATATAATATGGAAATAAATTAATGTTTTTTAGTAATAAAATGAGTCTAGCCTAAAAAGAAATGTATTTTATTATTGTTTTTTTTTATTCCAATAGTCTTTTTATTTTTTGGCGCTCGTTGAATACTTTTGATATAATGGTTTGTATTTTTCTGCACTTCTGGTACCTCTGAAAGTATCTTGTGTTCTTAAAAACTCCTGAATTTCCTTTTTCCTGAAAAATAAAACAAATTTTTTAAGATACTGCAAACTACTATATTAAACCTTTTTCTTTGTGACAAAATTTAACAATTTAAATTATGTTAAAAGTTAGTGTTTACTAAAAAAAACTTAAGTGTGTTTTAGTATATTGAGTTCTTGTTAGGTTGGGGGTTCGGGTGACTTAATAATGCATACTTATAAAAAGTCTGATATACTTTAAGTTAAACAGATCTCCAATCCACGACATTCAGTCGAATAGTCAAGTGTGTACAGGCCTGTAGCGTGCGGGGGGGATGGGGGCCGGCCCCTCCCTCTGCGTTTTAACTGGCCCCCTCTGCTTGTTTGCTCTACTTAATAACACTTATTTCCTGCCACACCTGCTATTGGCCTGAACGCTGCTGTGGAATGCCTGGCCCCTGCTGTAGAATTTTCACGCTACCGGGCTACAGTGAACCTTTTGCACCTGGTAGATTATTACAAATATAGCTTTGAAAATAGTTCATACTATTTGTGATTCTTCTTCTTTTCGGTTTACAGGAAATATGTAGAGCAGTTATAGATTTGAAGCTTTAAATGTGAATATACATTATCCCTATTGTGATTTAAAAAATAATTTAATTACTCATAGTTCACTAATTTCAGCTACAACATGTATATAAAAACTGACCTTTTTTTCTTTTCCATTCCTTTTTTCTTGTTGTAAACACTGCTGAACAGGGCTGCCAATGATTGCCTCAAACCTGTCTGTTAATATATTCATGAAAGAGATTATTAAGATGTTATGCAATTTGGAATAAATTCTAAAAGGTTTCAAATAATCAATTAGAAGCTAGTTTAAACTCACTTGTATGAGATTTGTTTGTATCGACCATCCAATGACAGTTTTCAAGCTCACTATTTGTTATTTCAGTAGCCGCTAATGTATTTTTCGACAGTTCATTATTTGCTTATTCAGTAGTACAAGCTGTAGAGAGTAAAAACTGGATTATTGAACACCTTTTGATAATATATAAAATAATTAATTTTCATTATAAAAGTAAAATGTCAAAAAATGCAAAAACTATACACTAAAATGTATACATTAAAATGTCTAACTTACCTTAAGAAACCAGCTATTAGCCTGTATCTAACTTATGTAAGCATCCAACTAAGTGAATAATTTGCTGCGTGGCAAGTGGAGTCTGATAAACCTGTTTGTTGATGTCCTCACTGTGGCACATGTGTGAAAAAAATACTGCCCCTTTCAATTTGGACATCAATTTGAGCATATAGTGTCGATGTCCTATGTCTGAATTTATCTGCAATTAAAGGAGATGTGGTCTTTTTTAATTTGAAAAAAAAAAAAATAACTTGGATGGAAAAAAAATATACAGTGTTTATTTTTAAACCTTTTCCTTACATTTTGATGTGTCTTCTTCAGTCTTCAGAATATTTTCCTCTGCCTGCGTTATAACGTCTTCTTCTGGGTGATTTATCTCCCAATAGAGTTACAGCTACTTGTTGCGTATTACACATATCAAATATTTTGGTTTGCTAACATAAATACTCAACGTTTCTTGCCTTTGTTTAGATAAAAGGGTGGGTGAAAGCTTCTTTGATAAACTATTTTCACGGAAACCTGGAACATTCAAAATTATATTCATTATCAGATAATTAGTGTATTTCAAAATATAAAAGTAATAAAAATACACACAGGTTTAGGACTTATTATAATGTTTCATAAACAAAACAAACCTTTCAAGAGGTCTTTATTTTTCACTGTTTGGTTCATCAAAGCAGCCTCAACCATTCTTTTCCCATATGATTGATTGGTAGACATATTATAGCACCTATTTTGATGTAAAGATATTTCAATATAACAGAAAGATTAAATGGATTTCTAAAATATATGTTTAGTATGGCACAGTAGCGTCACTAGGGGTTGCGGGACCCACCGGGTGACACTATTTTTTCGGGGTGACACAAAATAAACAGTTCTAAACTTCATAGAAGAAAAAAACTTAGTATAGTCAAATTTATAACCATGCAGAGCAGTAGCACATGGCGCAACCATGCAGAGCAGTAGCACATGGCGCAACCATGCAGAGCAGTAGCACATGGCGCAACCATGCAGAGCAGTAACACATGGTGCCACCATGCAGAGCAGTAGCACATGGTGCCACCATGCAGAGCAGTAACACATGGCGCAACCATGCAGAGCAGTAGCACATGGCGCAACCATGCAGAGCAGTAACACATGGTGCCACCATGCAGAGCAGTAGCACATGGTGCCACCATGCAGAGCAGTAACACATGGCGCCACCATGCAGAGCAGTAACACATGGTGCCACCATGCAGAGGAGTAACACATGGTACCACCATGCAGAGCTGTAACACATGGTGCCACCATCCATAGCTATAGTACAAGGCTGCCACCATGTAAAGAAGAAACAAGAGTGCCACCATGTAGAATGTCTAGAGCTGCTTCGAACAATCCTGAGTATTTTGCGAACGTTTGAAAAAAGGACGCATTTAGTCACATGGTTTCACAGTTTAATGAAAGTAATACATATTGTTCTAAATTACTGTCAGTAATACTACCGTTAGTATATCTTTAAGCATTTTAAAGTTTATTCTCTACGGTCTAGTGCAGGGAAATTCGTTCGAAATGTGTACCATTGCTCATGATGAATGTTTGGAGGGGGAAGGGGTGACAACCTTTTTTTTTTGCACCGGTCGACACCAAACCATAGTGACACCACTAGTATGGCATATTATTTAATAAATACAAATCTAAAAATCTAAACATAACATAAAATATACATCAACAGCTGGTAAAAGATAAAATACAGAAACAGTAGATACTTTAGATCAACAGCAGATACAACAAAGCAACAGTAGATACAATAAAGCAACAGTAGATACAAATTAAGAAACAGTAGATACAAAATAAGCAACAGTAGATGAAAATACAGCAACAGTATAGATACAATATAGCAACAATAGATACACTAAAGCAAAAGTAAATACAAAAAGCAACAGTACATACAAAAACAGCAAACGTATATATATAATATGGCAACATTATATACTTTAAGCAAACGTAGATACAATACAGCACAAATAATACACGATACAATAAGAAACAGTCGATGCTTTAGAGCAAAGACAATAGATACACAATGCGACAGTAGATACAAAAAGCGACAGTAATGACAAAAAAAAGAGCAGTAGATACAATAAAGCAACAGTAGATATAATATGAAAACAGTAGGTACAAGATACAATTCAGAAACAGTAAATACTTAACAGCAACCGTAGATACTATACAGCACAGAAGATACAATATAGCAACAATAGATACAAAACCGCAACTGTAAATATAATGTAGCAACAGTAGGTACAAAAAAGCAACAGTATATACAATATAGCAACAGTAGATTAAAAACAGCAAAAGTAGGTTCAATACAGCAACAGTAGACACACTATAGCTACAGTTGATACAATAGAGAAACAGTATATATTTTACATAAACAATATATACTTTGCATCATCTTCTTCTTCTTCTTCCTTTGGCTCTACAGCCCATTTAGGGCCCTGGCCTGCCATACTAAACTTCTCCACTTTTCCCGATCCAGGGTCTTCTTCCTCCACTCTCTCACTCCTATGGCTTTAAGGTCTTTCTCCACTTCCTCCAACCATCTGCTTCTTGGCCTGCCTTTAGGTCTTTTCTCATTAGGTGTTGTCTTATAAATCGTTTTTGGACCTCTGTTGTTTTCCATTCTTTCTATGTGCCCTACCCACCTTAACCTATTCATTTTAATTTCAGCTGTTATATTTGGTTCTTCGTACAGTTCGTACAGCTCTGAATTGGTTCTACTTCTCCACTCGTTATTGTCCTTTACTGGCCCATATATTTTCCTAAATATTTTTGTTTCCCAAGTGTTTAGCATATTTTCTGCTTGTTTGCTGATGGTCCATGTTTCGCTACCATATGTTACTGCTGGCCGGATCATTGTCTTGTATATGGTTTTTTTAATTTTTCTGGAGATCAGTCTGTTTTTCAGTATTTTATGCAGTGTATAATATATTCTGTTCCCTACTTCTATTCTGTTTTTTATCTCTATCATTATATCGTTTTTCTCACTTATGGTTGATCCCAGGTATTTAAAGTTTTCAACTCTTTCAAATGCTCTATCACTGATTTTGAAAAATTTTTCTCTTCCTTCTTTTTCATTTCTTGTAACAGCATATATTGAGTCTTTGTTTCGTTTACTGTTAAACCTGCTTTCTGAGCTGCTGGTTCTAATTCTATGTATGCTTTTGCTATATCCTTGCTTTGCTTTCCTATCAATGTTATGTCATCAGCATATGCAAGGTATTGGATGGGTTCCGTAAATATTGTTCCTGTTTTCATAGACTTTGTTTTTTCACTTCTGAGGTAGTGTGTTATAGTTCCTCGCTTATCCAACTGTACGTTTCTTATGACTTTTTCTAGGGTTAAGTTGAAAAGTATGCACGAAAGGGAGTCTCCTTGTCTAAGTCCTTGGTTTACTTGAGCTTCCCCCTTGGATTTTCACTTTGCTTCTTGAGTTGTTTAATGTCATACGTACTAGTCTAATGAGCTTGTTGGGGATACACAACTCCTGCAATGTTTTGTAAAGATAATTTCTATTGATGCTGTCATATGCCATCTTGAAATCTATGTACAGCTGATGTAGTTTATATTATGCTCATAACATTTTTCTAGAGTGTTTCGAAGGGAAAAGATGTGGTCTGTGGTTGCTCTGCTAGGCCTGAAACCACATTGATAGTCACCTAATACTGTTTCACTGAAATTCCCTATTCTGCAGGCTATTATTTTTGTTAGTATTTTATAAACAGTGTGCGTCCTCCATATTTGAGTAACTCAGCATTTATGTTATCTTCTCCTGGTGCTTTATTGTTTTTGGTCTTTTTAATAATATTATTTATTTCTTCTATGGTTGGTTCTTCTATTTCTGCCCCATTGTCCTCTGCAATGTTTGGTACATCATTTTCGCTGTCAGTTTTAATGTTCAGCATTTCTTCAAAACATTCCGCCCACCTTTCTAGAACCATTTCATTTTCTATGAGCAGGTCGCCTGATTTGTTAAGACACATGTGAGATCTTGCTTGGAAGCCGTTACTTTCCTCTTTGATGGCCATGCACATTTTTCTTGTTTCTTTTTCTTTTGAGTATTCCTCTAGTTTTACTAGTTTTCCCTTTTCCCATTCACGTTTTTTCTTTCTGCATATTTTAGTGGCCTTCGTTTTAGCCTCAGTGTATGCGTGAGTTGACTTTCTGGTTGCTTTTTGTAGCATTATTATCCTCAATTTGTTTCGTTCTTCCACTTGTTTTTTGCATTCATCGTCATACCATTCAGCTCTTTTCTTCTTTTGCTTGTACCCTATGACACTTTCCGCTGTGTTTTTTATGGTTTGTTTAATCTTTTCCCAGTGGCTATTTAGATTTTCAGTATTATCTATATCTAGTGTTTCTAGTTTGCTTTTAATTTCTTGTGCATATTTTTCTTTTGTTTGTGGCTCTTTTATTAGCTTTTCACAGTCAAATTGGTTTGTTATCTTTGCTTTTGTGTTGTGAAAGATACTTATTTTTTGTCTATACTTTATTTTGACTAACATGTGGTCTGTGTCGGCATCTGCTCCTCTGAAGCTTCTGACATCTTGAATATCTGAACCATGTCGCCTGTCTATTAGCACATGATCTATTTGATTTCTTGTCACCCCATCTGGTGACCTCCATGTTTCTTTGTGTATTCTTTTGTGTGAAAACTTAGTGCTACTAATGGTCATGCCTTTGCCAGATGCAAAATCAATCAGACGCGTTCCATTATCATTGCTTTCTTCATGTAGACTGTAGCTTCCAATTGTCGGTCTGTATACTGTTTCTTTGCCAATCTTAGCGTTGAAGTCTCCTAACACTAATTTGATATCATGTCTAGGTGCTTCTTCATATAACCTTTCTAGGGCATCATAAAATTCCTCTTTGGTATTCCCTTCTGAATCTTCAGTGGGTGCATGGGCACATATTAGGGTCATATTGAACATTTTGCCACAAATCCTGAGGCTGCACAATCTTTCATTGGTTGGTTTAAAGCCAATTATTTGATTGAGGATGTTTTTCCTGACGGCAAAACCTGTTCCTAATGTATTTGTGGTGTTTCCACTATAAAAGATGATATACTCTGTTGTTTTTAGAATGTCTGAATTTTTCCATCTGATTTCTTGGAGTGCCGCTATTTTTATTTTGTATTTTCTAAGCTGTTCGGTGAGGCGGGTTAGGACTCCTGCTCTGTATAGGCTTAACACGTTCCAAGTCACTAGCCAGTAATCATGTCCGTGATCATGCGAAGGTCGGTTTCCATTTGAATCAGTCCGGTTTTTGAATTGTTGATTGGCTTTCGTAACTAGTGTTTTTTTACATGACTGGGTAGTTAGCCCTGTGCACAACCACTAGGGTGTTGCCCTTCACAGCCTTGTAGGTAGCTGCCTTTGTTTAAGGTTAGGTCCCTTAACCTTTGTGGATCCCTCCACTAACTACAAGGCAGTAGTTGCCTGCTTTGGTCCGCCCCGAGAATTGTATTTCATCGGCACTCACCATATCTGGCGAGCTTTCCCCTATCCGCCACCTGGGGAGGCGCCCGATGGGAGTTCGGCCTCTCCACACGAGACTTTGCATCATCAGTAGATATTATTCCGAAACAGAAGATACTATACAGCATAATAGCTACAACATAGCAACAGTACAAAAAATACAGCAACAATAGATACAATACAGCTATAGTATATACCATAAAGCAACAGTAGATACCATACAGCAACATTAAATATTAGACAAAATATAGATAAAATACAGCAACAATGGATATAGTACGACTACAGTAGATACAATACGTCAACAATATATACCATATTGCAAAATAGATGAAAATACAGAAACAGTAGATACCATACAGCATAATAGATACAACAAAGTAACAGTACAAACACATACAGCTACAATAGATACAATACAACAACAGTAGATATAACAGATCAACAGTAATCAAATAATGTTATCTAGGAGGAAGAATAAGACATGTAACTAAATAGAAGAAATAGATTAATACATGGAAATTAACAATTGTAGAGTGGACCCCCCGGGGGGGTGAAGACAAAAATTTTCTATAGGAGATAAGATATAAACAAAACTAAAATAAAAGAAGCTTTTTTGAAATAAAAAAAGTTATGTCAAACATTCGAAGCTTGAATACATTAAAAAAAAGTGCATAGGTATATGAATGCCTACTTACCTAAAGTGTAGATTTTCTTTACTGGAAACTTGAAACACTTTTTTACTCGATAAAGGCGGAAAATTGAATCACTTATAAGGTAGTTTCAAAATGTTCGCTTTAAAGTGTCTTTTATACTATTTCATACTCAGCCGAATTTCCTTAACCAACCAACTGGCGACCTATGTCGTAATAAGATCAAAAAGTAGAACTCAAGAACGTTTCTTTCGCACAGTAATGAAACCGTGAAATTCTCACCATGTATCCAATTCTTTACCCGCTTTGTTGTTCGCAAAAAAGAAAAACGGCGGAATGTGGGGGTGGGGGAGGGGAGAGGGGGTTGGTGAAAAGGTGGGGGGGGGGTAACCAGAAGTCTGATTTTTTGCTCAGCATTAGATTGAACATCACCTTATGACTCTTGATGAGCTAATATAATCAAATGAATAGTATTACACTCATGAATATGATTCTATGGATACATTTTTAACTGTTACTTTACTTTTATTTTTTTAAAGAGGTTTTAATAATCAGATTGCAGCTAAATTAGTTTGAAAAGTTTGCATCGTATTGAATAAATAAATCATATTTATGTTACACTGTACTGATTTAATACAGTGGTCGCCAACCTGGACTGTGGTCCGGTACAAATCTATAAAAAAAAATTTTACTGGACCGAACAAGAAACATTAAATTAATATCCATATTGATATTGTGGTGTATTTCCTTCGAATTTGTGCGACATTCTAAGGACGAGAGGCTAGCAGGGAGCTAAGCGGCTGTGAGCAGCTGAGGCATTGTAAATTAAAACAATTTAAAATGTAAATAAGCATCGTCTTCCGTCACTTACGGACAATAATTTAATAGGCACAAAATTGTAGTGAATAATATTGTTTATATTAATTGTCAATAATATTAATTAATTGAATATATTGCTTAGATAAAATATGAGAAAGAACATTTTAAATAGAATACGCAAAGAAAAAGGTGGGGGGGGGGAAGCTTTAAAAAAAATGGTCGGGTGGGGGTGCGATGGGGTGGGAAGACAGAAATATACCATCGAATTGTCAAAACCAAGTAGTTGTCAGGTGGGGGGGGGGGGGCGATGAGCTGGGAAGACAGGAATGTATTATCGAAATGTCAGATGCTCAGTAGTGGTCGGGGTAACCACTTTGTTAAGAGGTGGGGGCGGGAGGGCTTGGCGGACGTGGATGAACACTGAGATAAAATTCAAAGAGCGTGCCGACCAGTGGCGATACCCGACAGTACGTCACTCACAATGCATTGCTACCGTCTTTCCTCTCTACACGCTACGTAGGGTATACACAATAGATTTATAAAAAAAATAAACATACTTTTGTAAATGCTGGCTTGTTTTTTGAAAAAGATTATTGTGGTAAAGATTTCCTTAAACAAAAATGCCAAATTGTTACAGCAAACAACATTTATAATAAGTAACAATTACACAATTAGTGAAATCAACAATCAATATTCTTTAACACGTCGAAATGATTTATAATTGCATCGGTGGAAACATATTTCTCTTTATATATAGAACAATATTAATACTAAAATGTAAATGCTAATAAATAGTTTGTTTCTCTTTTCAAGAAGGCGATTGCAAAATACTGCACATGAGCAACAAATAGCTTAGACAGTGATCAGCTAATAACACATATTGATTCTATTACTATAATTGAGTGAGTTCTGTTAAATAGCTTATAGCAAATTCACTACTTACACAAAATGACTCGAGCGAGGTAAACTGAAAATCGAATATCATATTGATTTATAATACTTACTGTTTCAATTACTAAATTACTAGAGTACACCAATAGATATTAAAAAGCTTATATCAGCTGACCAATAAAACATAGCAACTTCGTCTCTGTATACATTTAATAATGTACTGTATGTTAAAAAAGCTAATACCAAGTTAAATTTTAAATTATAAAACTCATAGATTTTATCACAATTGTGGAGTTTGGAATATTCAAATGCTCATAACATGTTAACTTATAACACTTATTGATTCTGTCACTTAAATTGATCAAGATATGTGATACAAATTTTTAGAAAAAAGTTAACCGATCATAAGAAATTATGATTACAATCCCCTCAAGTCACCTCAACATCATAAGCGAATTATGTTTCAGCTGTTCGCCTTGATCGTAAAATCACTTGAATAGGATGGGGAGAGGATTCTGACAATTCTAAGATACAGTAAACTTAACATGTGGTCTAAGCCTAGCAGCCTCGTAGCGTGAAAATTCTACAGCAGGGGCCAGGCAATAGCAGGGGGGCCAGGTAATACATTTTACTAAGTAGAACAAATAAGCAGAGGGGGCCAGAAAAAACGCAGGGGCCCCGGACCCCAGGCCCCCCGCACGCTACGGGCCTGAAGCCTAGTAATGTCGGACAGTTTGCCCCCGTCTATACTATAACCTGGTCAGCCACGCGGCAACACAATTTATTTATTTTTTCATGGGCAACAAAAAAAAGAAACAATAACAGATTATTGCTACAAACATTTCACAATATTAATACTACTAAGTAATTTTATAATGCATCTGAGTTGTTGTTTAAATCTGAGTAGTTGTGTGCATCTAGGTTTTTATATGCCAGTAGTTTGTTATGTGCCTCTGTGTTGTTGTGTGCCTCTGAACTGGTGTGTGACTGTGAGTTGTTGTGTATCTCTGAGTTGTGTGACTGTGAGTTGTTGTGTATCTCTGAGCTGTGTGATTGTGAGTTGTGTATTTCTGAGTTGTGTGACTGTGAGTTGTTGTGTATCTCTGAGCTGTGTGATTGTGAGTTGTTGTGTATCTCTGAGTTGTGTGACTGTGAGTTGTTGTGTATCTCTGAATTGTGTGATTGTGAGTTGTCTGTCTCTGAGCTGTTGTGTGTCTCTGAGTTGTTATGAGCCTCTGAGTAACCCACACCGATGATTTTTACGTTATATTAGAGAATGTTTGGTTTTATTGAAACACATATGTTTGATTGTTTTTGTTAGTGGAAGGATGGGAATCGGATATACAGTTTTAAAGTATAGTACACATAAATTAAAAGTTGTTTAGACAATTTTTTAAAACAGAAATGTATAGGTTCTCGTGAAACTTTTGGTCAGAAAGATTTAAGTAGTTGTAATATTTTTCTTTAAATCCCTATTATTGCTTGAATTTTTGTTTATATTATTTATGAGTTGATACTAAAAAATCTTTGTTAATATAATCCTTTTTTTTTATCTACTAAAAAGCCAATCATTGGTCACTGATATTATGTTAAAAAAACGGTGCCCAGTGTAGAGGTGGGTGGGAGATAGATTATGAGCCAGATCAAAAAGAAGGTAGCGCAGAGTTCAGTGGGGGGGGGGGGGTAATTACATTGATTTGTCAAAAGCCGAGTCGAGGTAAAGGTGAAATTAAACACGATGGACAAGGTAGATTTGGGGTGGGCGGCGGCATGTGTAGCCGTGGGGTGGGGGGGGAAGGGGTAGTGAGTGGCGAAAGTACAAACCTACCCGTGTGGGTCATTGCCTCTGGCTATTTGATGAAAGAAGGCTCGGGGGGGGGGGGGCTAGCCGCAAACGAGGAATAAAGTCTTTACTATCTGTTAAGTAAGGTAGTTTCAAAATGTTCGCTTTAAAATGTCTTTTATACTATCTTATAGTCAGCCGAATTTCCTAAACCGATCAACTGGCAACCGTTTCTTTTATGTCGTAATAAGATCAAAATGTACAACGCCAGAACATTACTTTCGCACAGTAGTGAATTCTCACAATGTATCCAATTCTTTACCCGCTTTGTTGTTCGCAAAAAAGAAAAACGGCGGAGGGCGGGGTGTGGGGGGGAGGTAACCAGAGGTCAGATTTGTTCTTCAACATTAGATTGAACATCACCTTAACACTCTTGATGAGCTAACATAATCAAAGTAATACATTTACATTTATGCATAAAATCTATGGATACATTTTAACTGTTACTTTACTTTTATTATTTAAAGAGGTTTTAATAATCAGATTGCATCTAAATTAGTTTAAAAAGTTTATATCGTATTGAATAAATAAATCATATTTATGTTACACTGTATTGATTTAATACAGTGGTCCCCAACCTGGGCTGTGATCCGGTACAAATGTTTAAAAAAAAATTACTGGACCGAACAAGAAACATTAAATTAATATCCATAATAATATTGTGGTGTATTTCCTTCGAAATTGTGCGACTTTGTATTGTAGAGAGGCTAGCAATGATTTAATAGACACAAAATTCTAGTGAATACTATTGTTTATATTAATTGTCAATGATATTATTTAACTGAATATATTGCATATATAAAATATGACAAATAACTTTTTAAATAGAATGAGCGAAGAAAAAAAGGGGGGGGGAAGCTTTGAAAAAAAATTAATTGTCGGGTTGGGGTGCGATGGGGTGGGAAGACAGAAATATACCATCGAATTGTCAAAGCCAAGTAGTTGTCAGGTGGGGGGGGGCGATGAGCTGGGAAGACAGGAATGTATTATCGAAATGTCAGATGCTCAATAGTGGTCGGGGTAACCATTTTTTTAAGAGTTGGAAAGGGGGGGGGGGGGCTTGGCGGACGTGGATGAAAACTGAGCTAAACTTCAAAGAGCGTGCCGACCAGTGGCGATACCCGACAGTACGTCACTTACAATGCATTGCTACCGTCTTTCCTCTCTACACGCTACGTTGGGTTTTTCACAATAGTAACTTAAAAATATAGTTCTTGTGTGATGGTGAAATATGTCAAGCTGTTAATTGATTGGTAATTTAATTAAAAGTAAAGTGTAAAATATCTGCACTAGGGAGGCCACATGGCTGTTGGTGAGAACTGTGTCTCGTTCGTCTTGTACTACCCTAAAATAAACTGGCCGGATTGTTCATCTAGGTAAGTAACGCAGGCCCGAAGCGTGCGGGGGGGGGGGGCAGGGGGCCGGGACATCCCCTGCGTTTTGTCTGCCCCCCTTGCTTAGTTGTTCCACTTAGTATAAAGTATTACCTGGCCTACTCTGCTATTGCCTGGCCCCTGCTGTAGAAATTTTCACGCTACGGGGCTGAAGTGACGCGACCTAATTGTGTTTGACCTGTCTTAACGCATTGCATTTCTATGTGTTGGGGCATGTTATATTGTGTTATGTAATGTTATTGCTTTTATTAATACTATTTAATTGAACGCTGTGTGATGCCAATTAGTGTTTTAGTGCGTTAACTGTTGTATATATATATATATATATATATATATATATATATATATATATATGTTCTGCATTTATTAATATGTAATGTTATGCTAATGTACTTTTTTCTGATGTATGTTTCTTAGCGTGGATTACCAAATAGATGGACGACGACCTGTGAACTCTGGCATATTTAAAATCGTCCAGACCATGAATTGGACCATCCCGAAAGTTCGCACCGAATTTCAGCGTATAGTCAGCACTTCGCCTATAGCAAGTCTTTGTTTTTATAATAATCAGGTTTGTGGACTGTCATACCTTTTGGTTTGTTTTTTTCTAATTAACATATTTTTTCTAAACAACAGAATATCAAACGCTGTACACCACTCAGCCACCAGTCTCTCAAGGCAGTCTATGTGTAGGGGGCCCTGATCTTTTCATTGCTTATTTTAGTGGCCAGTGAGGGTTCTGTTGGTTGCCCTACTTGGTGACAATTATAACGGCTCCGTACTTGGTGACAATTATAACGGCTCCGTACTTGGTGACAATTATAACGGCTCCGTACTTGGTGACAATTATAACGGCTCCGTACTTGGTGACAATTATAACGGCTCCGTACTTGGTGACAATTATAACGGCTCCGTACTTGGTGACAATTATAACGGCTCCGTACTTGGTGACAATTATAACGGCTCCGTACTTGGTGACAATTATAACGGCTCGAACTTAGTGACAAGTATAACGGCTCCGTACTTGGTGACAATTATAACGGCTCCGTACTTGGTGACAATTATAACGGCTCCGTACTTGGTGACAATTATAACGGCTCCGTACTTGGTGACAATTATAACGGCTCGAACTTAGTGACAAGTATAACGGCTCCGTACTTGGTGACAAGTATAACGGCTCCGTACTTGGTGACAATTATAACGGCTCCGTACTTGGTGACAATTATAACGGCTCCGTACTTGGTGACAATTATAACGGCTCCGTACTTGGTGACAATTATAACGGCTCCGTACTTGGTGACAATTATAACGGCTCCGTACTTGGTGACAAGTATAACGGCTCCGTACTTGGTGACAATTATAACGGCTCCGTACTTGGTGACAATTATAACGGCTCCGTACTTGGTGACAATTATAACGGCTCCGTACTTGGTGACAATTATAACGGCTACCCACATGGGAAAGATCGTAAGGGGGCCCCCATGGGAAAGATCGTAAGGGGGCCCACATATGAAAGATTGTAAGGGGCCCCCACATGGGAAAGGTCTTAAGGGAGCCCCACATGGGAAAGATCTATAGAGGCACCAACATGAGAAAGATCGTAAGAGGGGCCCACGGGGGAAAGATCGTAAGGGGGCCCCACGTGGGAAAGGTCTTAAGGGGCCCACATGGGAAAGATCTATAGAGGCCCCACATGGGAAAGATCGTAAGGGGGCGGCCGCCCGACGCTACCATTGTTGCATAAGCGATTAGATCAACGTGAGCTGCAGATAACTCAACTAGGCCGCCATTTCCTATAGTTTTACAAAAAATCACATGCACATTACTTGACAGTTTATTGATGTGTTTTTTTCTTGTCCTGTCAGACTTTGGAAAACATCGTCCCCGTGTCAAATGTCAGTCCTGTACTTGAGTCAGATTCTAACTGATGACACATGACATTAAGAATTTGACCATCCTATATATATATATATATGCAATATACGAGCATATTGAAATATTTCTCTTTGTCAGCTATATTGCTTTAATGAATTAAACAATTAGTTTATGTTAATTACAAGAAAAATGTGTTTCAACTGTTGAATAAAGGTGAACATAAAATTGTATAAACCATACCTGGCTTTTGTATTTACTTTCTATTGTTTTAAATATCAGGGACGATTGATTGCGATGAATAAAATTTGTGTTTATCCGCGGGTTTCACAAATTGTAAGACTGACCTCACCAATACAGTTTGTGGCGCGAATGTAAAAAAAAAGAGGACGTCATAAGAATTTTCGGACTGATAATTTTTATTTTCAGTTAATTACCATTGTTCTTGAATGAAAAGGGTGATAGCTGGCGACTCTGTGATTGAATAGAAATGTGACAGTGTTGTGGGTTTACTGAGTGATTGGGTGATTGATAGTCTGGCGAAGCGGAGGACTAGAAGACTAAATGACTGGGTGACTGGAATTTCTGGTTGAATGAGATCCTTGGTGACTTATCGAATCTGTGATTGATTAAATTCTTGACTTGTCGACCTTGTTAATGATCGACCAAGTGACTGAGTGGCTTGGTGGTTGAAAAGATGGCATTAGGCAGAACAACTGTGACCGACTGATTTAACGATTGTGTGACTGGGTGATTGGGTGACTGTGTGACTGGGTGATTGGGTGACTGTGTGACTGGGTGGCTGTGCAACTGGGTGAGTGGGTGACTGGCCGAACTTGATGAACATTGAGGTAGACTGATAAAATATGAATTAAATTTGTATTTCTCTGCGGGTTTTTAAATTTTCAAGACTATCTGACCTCACCAACACAAGTAGTGACATGAATTTAAACACGAAGATATCGTAGGAGTCTGATCGCCCCAACAGTTAGACATCTTTGGAGTCTAATTGCCTCGACAGGTAGATATAATAGGAGTGTGATCGCCCCTACAGGTAGATATAATATAAGTCTGATCGCCTCGACAGGTAGATATAATAGGAGTGTGATCGCCCCAAAAGGTAGATATAATAGGAGTGTGATCGCCCCAACAGGTAGATATAATATAAGTCTGATTGCCTCGACAGTTAGATATAATAGGAGTGTGATCGCCCCAACAGGTAGATATAATATAAGTCTGATCGCCTCGACAGGTAGATATAATAGGAGTGTGATCGCCCCAACAGGTAGATATAATATAAGTCTGATCGCCTCGACAGGTAGATATAATAGGAGTGTGATCGCCCCAACAGGTAGATATAATATAAGTCTGATCGCCTCGACAGGTAGATATAATAGGAGTGTGATCGCTCCAACAGGTAGATATAATATAAGTATAATCGCCTCGACAGGGAGATATAATAGGAGTGTGATCGCTCCAACAGGTAGATATAATAGGAGTGTGATCGCCCCAACAGGTAGATATTATAATTTTGGTATGCTGATTTCAGTGGTACCATTGGTTTCGCTCAATCATCAAGATTTTCTGAGAAAAAGCGTAAAATATATTTCGGAGTTTTCCTATATGTGTGATGTATTTATAACACAGTGGCTCGTGGATTTGTTTTTTTCTCCGGCGAGCCACTGTCAGTGACTTTGTATGTTTTGTTTCTTTTTTCTATAATCCCACTTTTAATATTACTTTTCCTGATTTTAGTTTTTTTAGGTATTTGGGTAAATAATTTTTTTTTATAAATATTAGCACATTTTGGGTACAATTTGTTTAACAAAAGCTACTGAGAGAATGAGTTAACTATATTATTTTGTTTATTTTCAGTTTTACTAATTACAACTGTTATATGAATTGGTGAATATGTCTAGTAGATCCAGCAAGCTTTGTCCTGACTCATTCTGTTATGTTTGTGGTTACTATATAAGTCCAACACAAACTAAACACAAGATTGTCAGTGGTACAAAATTCTTTACTGCATATCATGCTTATTTTGGCATGGCTATGGGAGATCAGGACAAATCATGGGCACCACACTACAGTTGTAGCAGATGCAGATCAACTCTGGATGGATGGCTGCGTGGAATACGAAAGTCAATGCCCTTTGCGACCGAGAATATGGAAAAAACCGACGAATCATCATGACGACTGTTATTTCTACATGGTTGACATTTCAAAGTATAAAAAGCCGAATGATAGGCTGACTCTAGTTTATCCAAGTATAACCTCTTCTATTGGGCCAGTTCCACACAGTGATGAATTGCCTGTTCCTAACCCACCTCAATCCGAAGAAGCAGCTGCATATCATTCTGATGTAGACACACCGGATGAACTCCGTAATGACTGTGATTTCAAGGAACCGAATGATTCACCTAATTTCCCCAACCAACAAGACAAGACATGTTGAAAAAAGAAGCATGGATTGCGTTTAGACATGTTGTTCATAGTTTTTTAGGCAACAATAAGAGGGATAACTACAAAGAGCTAGTGGGAAACTTAATTGTACGGTAAGCAGATATGAAATGCAGAATGTTACTAAAGATGCATTACCTGCATTCACACCTGGAATTTTTCCGACCAAATTAGGGTGATGTGAGTGAAGAGCATGGATAACGTTTTCATCAGGATATCCATGCAATGGAGAAAAGATACCAGTGCAGATGGGGTGCAGCTATGATGGGTGACTACATCTGGTGTTTAATACGTGATGACGACAAACTTCATAAAAGAAAACCACGTTCTACTGTTCACTTCTAGTGTTTTTTTTTAAATTTTGAGAGACTATTAAATTAGAAAATAATGTAACATTAAGTAATATATGTAAATAGCGTGATGTAACATGACGTTTTGTAACATAACATAACATTTTTGAACTAGTAAATGTTAAATATTGCCTAAAGTTGTATCTCATGCTTTATGATTAATATTAATCATATGGTTGATTGAATTTTTGTTTTTACTATCAAACGCTTGATGCAATAAAAAAAAAAAACAATGTCAAATTCAGACTCAGCATATTCAAATTAAATAAGAAACATCAAAAAATTTAGAGACAAAAAAATTTTGTTACATTGTGTAATAGATAAGAAATACAATAAATAACCTTGCAATGACAGACCAGCTCTTAACCTCATGATCCCGAACTTGATAATTGCAAACTGGATAATCGCAAACTGGAAAGTTGCAAACGAGATAGATACATTCATTATGGATTTATGGTCGGGTAAAATGTTAATTTGTTTCTTGCAAGTATGAGAGCATCAAATGAGCGTTTTAATATCTAGAGGCCCCCACAGAGTCCAATTGAAACCTTTTAAAATGTCTCCTATTTTTCTAAAGATCCTTCACGTGTTCACTTATCATTGGGGGGGGGGAGGGGAGGGGGGTATTAAAAATAACACAGAAACTCCGTACGTGACAATTAACAGTAACTCCATGTGGGTGAGTAAGAGAGCATGTGTATCAGCAAGCGAGCACGTGGGTGGGTAAGTGAGCATGTGTATGAGTGAGGACGCAAGTGGGTGAGTGAGCGAGCATGTTGGTAAGTATGTATGTACGTGGGTGAGTGAGCGAGCATGTGAGTGATTGTGTAAGTACGTGGGTGATCAAGCCAGCATGTGTGTGAACAAGCAAGCACGTGGATGAGTGAGAAAGCATGTGGGTTAGTGAGTGAGCATGTGGGTGAGTGTGCAAGTACATGAGTGAGTGAGCGAGCATATGGATGAGTGATCAAACATGTAATTGAGTAAGCATACACGTAGGTGAGTAAGCGAGCACGTGGGTGAGTGGGCAAGCGAGCACGCGGGTGAGTGGGCAAGCACGTGAGTGAGTGTGCAAGCACGTGGTCAGTGAGAGAGCACGTTGGTGAGTGAGCTAGCACCTGGGTGAGTGAGCGGGCAGATGAGTGAGTGGGCTAGCACGTGGAATCGTGGATGTATGAGCGAGCACGTGGGTGAGTAGGCAAGCACGTGGCTATTGGGCAGGCACGTGGCTGAGTGGGCAATCACGTGTCTGAGTGGTAAGCACTAGGTAGAGTTGGCAAGTACGTGGGTGAATGGGCAAGCATGTGGACTAGTGAGTGAGCATGTGGGTGAGTGGGCGAGTGCGTGGGTGATTTGGCTAGCACGTATGTTCGTGGGTTAGTGATTGAGCTCGTGGATAAGTGAGAGAGCACGTGGGTGCGTGGGTGACCACGTTTGTGAGTGAGCGAGCACGTGGTTGAGTGGGCAAGCACGTGGGTCTGTGAGCGATTAAGTGGGTGAGTGATGAGTGAGCGAGAACGTGAGTTAGTGAGCAAGCACTTGGCTGAGTGAGCACGTGGGTGAGTGAGCGAGAACGTGAGTGAGTGAGCATGTGTATGAGTGAGCGAACGTGAGTAAGTTAGCAAACACGTGGTTGATTAAGCGTGCATCTGGGTTGGTAAAAGAAAACACGTGGGTGAGTGAGCATGTGTAAGAGTGATCGAGCACGCGTGTGAGTGAACTAGCACGTAGGTGAGTGAACTAGTGATGATCTGTTGCGGTCATATTGCACAGGACAAGGCTAGGGTATTTAGCAAATATGGCCGGTATATACAATGGTGAACAGGCACATCTCTCAGCAGCAAATCATACTGATAGGTGTGTATTTGAACTTAATTGGTTGTGCTTTTTAAACAGTGCTTCTGTCGATTTGTAACTATTTTTTGCTGAATGTCCATTACGATCGACCACAAGTATTTTCAGTTGAACATGTAACATTGTAAGATCACACACACACCAGAGAAAACCAATTGGAGCGCAGCAGCGGTGAATACACTGTGCATTTGGAGTAATTGAAGCATGTGATCTAGTTTAATAAATGTCAGAGTATGGAGAAAATAGTTTTGATACTAAATCTGAAGCAGCCAAGTTAGTACCTTAATTAACTTCACGTGTTAATGATGAGCTTATAAATCAAGATTGTTGACAATGATTGACTGAATCAGCAAAGTATGGACATATCTAAGAGCATTTCGGCGATGATGCCTGGCAGCTTATTAGTGGTCAGGCCCACCAACAGAAATTTGGGGCCCCTGCTAATAATAATATTTTCAAAAGTTGATTGGCCATCTCAGTCCGTGCCCTTAAAACTCGCCGGGCCCCTGGGCATTTGCCCCCCCCACACACTCGGCGGCACTGTTAGTGGTCATTGAGAGTATGCAAAAGGATGGAATGATATCAAGACGAGTGCTACAGACAATGATGAAAGATAGTTCAGACCTATTCCTAGTGAAGAGAGAAGGACGATTAACATATATATAAAGAACAAGCAATAGATGAAGGAAGTGATCTTACATTCCAACATAAACGTGAAATGTGTAGTTAAACAATGTTCTATTGTAAGGATCTAGAACTTTTTAGAACGGTGGGAGGGGGGTGGAGGGGCAAAATCTTGCTCGCAGAGGTTGCCACAATAAATAGCTACGGCCCTGCTCGGGCCCCAGACCATCTCCACCTAAAGGGGTCATTCTGATCAACACTAGCTTAATCAGGAGGTCGTACCTTAAGGTTTAAGCTATACATGAGAACATGTGTCCCTAATATGAGTTTGGGCTGCATCCCTCACTCCCTTCCCTCGAGGCCCTGATTATATGACCTAATTAGTAGGCTTTCCTTACCTCTTTTATTAGTTTATCTCAGATTTCGTAAACAGTAATCTAATAGTATTGAATTCATAACATAATTTACCCCCATCCCCTCCGGACAATGGCGAAATTAGCTACACATTCATGTGGCAAAAGGTATTAAAATGGTGAAATACTGCCTATAATTTTCGGAAAAGTACCATATTTTCGGACTATAAGACTCCATACCCCAAATTTGGTGATTAAAATCAGTGAAGCAACCCGGGGGGGGGGGGGGAAATCATCAATACATAATTTACTATATAAAGTTACCAAAAAGACAGTTATGCTGTCTTTTTTTCAATATGTAAGCCCCCCCCCCCCCCAGCATATGTGAGCCCCCTCCCCTCCCTCCCCCCCAGCATTTTTTGCTGGTTGCGCCACTGAATACTCCAAATGCTGTTAAGCAAGGCTAAACATTTTTTTTTCTGGTTTTGAGAATTAATAACTGGGTGCGCTTTACAGTCCCTAAAATGCGGCAAGTGTTGTTCAGGGTGGAGTCACACTATAGTCAATCTACATAGACTCAGCGTTACAAATGATTGCAATCAATTTATAATTAAGTAAATAAACGAACAAAAAAAAAACGAGGAGACACTCTCAGCTCTAAATTCGCGGCTTTTCCGCTAGTTTGGGTAGTGTTTGTCAGACATTTGTAGAAATTTTAGCTAGTTAGCCAGTTGGCAGGGCTTAGACGACTTACATTTTTTATTATTACGGCAATATAAAATATAATATCACAAGTAAATTTTGACATTTCTTTTCAATATAATAGTCCAGAGGGAACTCTTGCAGTTTCTTATTAAAATTTTCCTATTTTCTGCGAAAAATCTGGCTAATAGTGGCGAAAAAAACAAAACAACCGGAAGTTGACAATTTTTATCTCTGTACACTTTTTGTACTGCACTAACGTAGTAGTTCTTTATGAATATTTTTTTCAAGTTCTGTTGAAGAAAAAAGGTAAACTTGTAGTATATTCTATTTAGAAAAGTATTATATATTTTAATCGTATTTTCTCTGGTGGACACAATTAGTAACCCTGCTTTTTCTGCCAGCATGCTTCTAGCATTCTAGGAATGATAAGCTCCCACTATCAATAAAATGCTCTTGGAATAGTAATACTATAGTATAGACCAGTATAGTATAGATTATTAATGATTGATTCGTAATCGGTAGGCACAACCAATATTATAATGTGGCACAATGGATGGTAATATCACAAGATAGCCACCATAAATTATTTTGCTAAGTATTATCTATAAACATTCCAAAATCATAGTATTGATTGTTATTTATTTAAAAAACACAAAGGCTCCACTTACATCAGATGACGTACGATGTATTTTTTTTTTACCTTGTACGTCAACAGAATGAACTCTTATGATTTGAAGTTATTTTTTTTTCGCATTTTTTTCTAATTATACATTAAAATGAGAGGTTAGTTTGTGTGGCGTGCTAGTGATGTAGGTTGTTCGCTTGGCTGAGACCCAGTTAGGCTAGCCATGTGCGGGTTCGATTCCTAATAGCGACATAAATTTTTTTGTTCAGATTTTATTTTTCAGGATCAGGGTTAGGGATAGTGTTAGGGTGTGGAGCAATATCTATTGATGGTCATTTTTTAATAAATCATAAATTTTTTTTCCCAGATTTTTTTTCAGGATTAGGGATAGGGTTAGATATATGATTAGGGATAGGGTTAGGGTGTGGAGCAATATCTATTTATGGTCCCCGAAAAAAAAAATATCTCCGATTTTTAACAGTAAATGACGTCATCAACGTCTGCAGTAAATAAGAGTTCTCATTCGTTCTGTTTACTCTTTAAATGTGTTAAAACGATCGCCGATTTTGAGCACCATCATTGTGTAAGTAATAATATCATAATATAAACTGCATTTATAACTTTACATCATAAGAGTTCATTCTGTTGACGTAATAGGTAAAAAAAAAATACATCGTACGTCTTGACGTACGTGGAGCCTGTGCGTTTAAAAAAATAAAAAAATGTAGAATTAAATAAATGCATTTTTACCCATGTTCTTGTGCTTGAAATAGTCCCTTTATACATCTGTTAGTTTAGCCTTTAGGTTAATTATAACTTAATTTAGGCTTCATTTAGCTTGTGGTGGCCCTGGCCTTTTTAGCATTGGATCCATTTCATCAGACTCTAGCAAGTTGGAGCCAATCACTTTACTTAAGGTTTAGATATTATAATTACGGCAATGAACACTCATTCACTCATCCCTGGAAGGACACAGTTGTCATTGAACAGTGCAATTATTAATCATTTTATTAGTATTGACCTACGTTTCAGACATCTTTCTTTTTTTTATTATATTTAATAGATTTTGGCTAAATGTGATGACAGTACATGATGTAGGCACTTCGATAAAAATTTCAAAATTGTTATCATTGCTTTGATTGTATTTAAAATGTGTGCATTAGGTAGTCCTAGCTGCAAGCTTCCCAAAAGACATCAAGTTTATGAATTTATCGTAATATTAAGAAAAGTTATGAAGTTTTTTAAGTTCTTATTTATTCTTTGTACCTAAAAAAAAATTTGTGATTCTACAACCAAAACATGGATAACTTTTAAACCATTAGATAGGTAGTTCGATATCCGGAATTTGGCCGACTTTTTATGGCCACCACAAACAGCCATTTTTTGCGTTAAGGTTGTCAACAGTGTTTCGTTTTTCAGCGCTCATAGTGGCAGTTTATTTACAATTTCGATGTTCAACGTGTGCTATTTTATTGTGGAAGACATCTTGTTTCTCTTTGTTTACCTAGTTCCGCATTTAACCCGTTTAATTGGAAGCTCTGCTGTTTTGAAAGTGACCGGTAAGTTTGACTTTTTTTCTTATTTAATTAATTTCCGAGGGTTATTCATTTTAAGATCGGGAGATTCTTCATTCAAAAAACTATAATAATATCACAAGTTTGAGTTCATAATCATTTTAGCATGATAGTTATAGGTAGCGCCAGTTAGTGACTTTGGATTTTTCAATAGTTTTTCTGTTGATGTCAACCGGAAGTGATGGTAACAATGGCTTATGTTTAGTTTTTCTGCCGATGTCAACCGGAAGTGATGGTAAAGATGGCTTATTGTTTACTTTCTTTTTTGAAAGCTCTTCTAATCTAGAGATATCTTATTGTATATCGCATCATCTGATGAAAACATTTATTTTATTGATTATTTTACTACACTATGTTGTCAATAAAATTTTTTTGTGGCTAATTGGTTACTGACTATCGCGATGGTGAATTTCCACAAAGAAGGATTCTTTATTGACAAATAGAATATTTTCATAGAACATAAAAGCTTGTTAATTGATCTTCTTTATAAATTTTTTTTAACATCATCAGAACTCTCTATACATGAAATAACATTGTATAATCACCATTGAGCTCATATATTTAACTAAATAATTTTTTTTTTTAAATATGTACAAATTACATTATACTTCATTTAGTATTGTTTAAATAGATAATACATCTATTCAGAGATTTGTAAAGGGCTACCATAATGTTTAAACTTTGAATGTGCCTTATTATTAAATCATTAATATCTGCAAGTGATTCGACTCATTTTCAACTCTTTTTTTTATAAGTTCCATTTTCTAGGGGGGGGTATATTTTATGTTTTTATTATTATTCATTTTTTTAAATGTGTGTTGTTGGTGGGATATTATGTGAATATTGTATTATGTTGAAGCAGTGTGATAACACAAAATAACAATATTAAGAGAATCCAAATCAGTATAGTATATAGCATATCATTTAATGAACCAGTTAAAATTTACCATCTTAAATACTTTGAATTAACCACCATATTGAATATTTTTCTCTCCAGAACTCACTACAGATGAAGATATTAATATGGATGCCATTTGAAACTAATTATTGATTTACTAAAAGACAGATCAACATAAAAGATACTTCAACATAATCCTAACTAGAATTCTTAATGCTTCAAAATCATTCTAACTAGTATTCTAAATGCTAACTTTTTTTTATGTCATATGCACTGGCAAAGATCAATACCTGTACATTTGAACCATCCCTGTTATGGCTCAAGCTGTTGCCGGTAAAAAAACATTTCAATGTTCAAAATGTCCCGCATGTTTTCAAACCCGGGCAACATTGGACAATCATGACGTTATTCATCATGGGGGAAAAAAAATCTAATCGTGAGGTGTGTCAAAGAAGCTTTGTTCATAGAAAACACCTGTCTTAGCACTTGATAACACATACCAGAGGAAAACTGCTGCTGTGTTTGGTATGCCAGAAAAGCTTTTCTGATTTTCGTGACCTGAGGTTAATAATTCTTACCCACATTTTTGAACAGCCATTCAAATGCTCGTTTTGCCGTAAATGCTTTTCTCTCAAAGCATCATTAACCAAACCCCTGCATACACACACCAGAGAAAAACCTTTACTGTGCTCATTATGCCAGGAAAGGTTTCATAATATCGCCCATCTACAAATGCACCTGCTAAAGCACATTGGAGAGAAACCATTTAAATGTTCTCTTTGTGAAATAGGATTTTGTGATCAGTATGCGTTGATGAACCATTTCATGACTCACTCTGGACTTAGGCCATTTAAGTGTTAAGTCTGTGGGAAAATCTTTGCTCGGGGAGTGTGTTTGTAAATGTCATGCAAACTCATGACTACTCTTAAAACTTTAAAACATATCTGTAGTTGAAACATATTTATTTTTGTGAAAAAAAAGAGCTAGATAAAGCTAAAATCAAGTTAAATTGAAATTCTCCTAATGGATTTCAAAACTTGGTTTATTTAAAATATTTTCATAACCTAATCTACTAAAGTTCACATTTGTTTCACTTTTCATAAAAATAACATTTGGAAGAAAAAAGTAAACATAAAGTACTGCTTTTGGCAATTGTGATTAAATTTTCTACAATTTTTTTTAAATTTACAACATAGGGAAATAAAATATCTCATATTTTTTTTCTTATTGCGAGTTGAATAATTTCATATGGGCAGGTGATGGGGAGAAAAGTCCCATTCCGAAAAATTATTTAATACTAAAAACAATAAAAGCTACTTATTTTACAAAATATTTCACAATAAATTGTACATTGTTCCCATACTTTGGTTGGTACGGGTGGTTGAACAGAGTAGATTGCTCAACTTGAAAGTCCACGGTTCCATCTTTGGTGAGAACTAAGGAAATTTTTTTTTATGTCCCAGTGAAAATAACCACTCAATCCTTTTATGTGTCATGGCTAGTGAAACAGATGAATTCTACAATCTGCCCCAATAGTTCCTTAGTGGCTAAGACAACTTCTGTGTATCTTTAAATAAAAAACAAATTTCATCTATGCTTTAGCTGTATTTTAAAATGTTATTTATAATTTTATATGCATTCTATACCAGTATCAGTGCCTTGTAAATAATATTTTATTGGCATAGTACAGGTGTGGGGGACAAAAAAGGATTTTTCATGGTCCACCATTTGGTAAAAAAAGTTACAAACTACATCAATACGTTCATTGAAATATGTTGTTGCATTTATCTCTGGTAAACGGACATTTTTAACTATTTTTTATTTTATAGCTCTGAAAAAAGGACATCTTTTGTATTCTTCCATCAATAAGTACAGATAACAATTTAATAAAGAAAACTGAAATAAATTGTCTGAAGATTGCAACTTTTGAAATATTTAAAAATCAATTCATCAGCTCATAATAATAATTCATTACAGTATTATTTTTGTCTAATCCACAGAGTTACTTCTAAAGGTGAAATTATGACCTTGTGCATAAGTCATTTCAACACAGTAGAATTTTAGCTCCATTACCTTTTTAATTTAAAATGAAATAATAACAGTACAAGACATAGTTTGCTAAAAAAAAGTTCAACAAAAAATACTTAACATTATTTAGCTCATAAAAGACCATTGACATTTTTCAGTCATTGGTAGTGTAAATGAAGCAGATGCAAACATACCCTTCAATAAAGCTGATTGTAAAGCCATTTAAAAAGTATGTTTATTACAGAAATTTTCCATCAACATAACACATGATCGTTAAGAAATTCAATAAGACCTAAAGGATTAGCTCAAAATGGACTTAACCACGGCCCAACTAATTAATACTGGAGAGAAACCAACGCAATGTACAGTATGTCAGAAAAGTTTTTCACACAAAATTAACTTTACTTCACATCTATTAATTCATACTGGAAAGAAACCATTTCAATGTACAGTATGTCAGAAACGTTTTACTTACAAAAGTAACTTGACTTCACATCTATTAATTCATACTGGAAAGAAACCATTTCAATGTACAGTATGTCAGAAAAGTTTTACTGGGAAACGTAACTTGACTTCACATCAAAAAATTCATACTGGAGATAAACCGTTTCAATGTACAGTATGTCATAAAAGTTTTAGTCAGAAATGTCACTTGACTTCACATCTATTAATTCATACTGAAGATAATCCATTTCAATGTACAGTATGTCAGAAAAGTTTTAGTCAGAAATGTCACTTGAATTCACATCAATTAATTCATACTAGAGAGAAACCATTTCAATGTACAGTATGTCAGAAAAGTTTTTCACACAAAAGTAACTTTACTTCACATCTATTAATTCATACTGGAAAGAAACCATTTCAATGTACAGTATGTCAGAAACGTTTTACTTACAAAAGTAATTTTACTTCACATCTATTAATTCATACTGGAAAGAAACCATTTCAATGTACAGTATGTCAGAAAAGTTTTACTGGGAAACGTAACTTGACTTCACATCAAAAAATTCATACTGGAGATAAACCATTTCAATGTACAGTATGTCAGAAAAGTTTTAGTCAGAAATGTCACTTAACTTCACATCAATTAATTCATACTGGAGAGAAACCATTTCAATGTACAGTATGTCAGAAAAGTTTTTCACACAAAAGTAACTTTACTTCACATCTATTAATTCATACTGGAAAGAAACCATTTCAATGTACAGTATGTCAGAAACGTTTTACTTACAAAAGTAACTTGACTTCACATCTATTAATTCATACTGGAAAGAAACCATTTCAATGTACAGTATGTCAGAAAAGTTTTACTGGGAAACGTAACTTGACTTCACATCAAAAAATTCATACTGGATACAAACCATTTCAATGTACAGTATGTCAGAAAAGTTTTACTCAGAAACGTTCCTTGACTTTACATCAATTAATTCATACTGGAGACAAACCATTTCAATGTACAGTATGTCAGAAAACTTTTACTGAGAAAAGATACTTGACTTCACATCTATTATTTCATACTGCAAAGAAACCATTTCAATGTACAGTATGTCAGAAAAGTTTTAGTCAGAAATGTCACTTGACTTCACATCAATTAATTCATACTGGAGAGAAACCATTTCAATGTACAGTGTGTCAGAAAAGTTTTACTTACAAAAGTAACTTGACTACACATCAATTCATTCATAATAAGGAATCACCTTATAAGTGTGCAGAATGTTTGAAATTTTTTTGCGGGAAAACCTATTTGACCAAGCACCAGTTGACACACAACTTTACACAGATGTTTCACTGTACTCTATGTAACTGGAGTGGCAGTCTTATGTCTGTTTTGAGAAAACATTTACTATCACATATCGGACGTCTTTTATTTCAATGTACTCAATGTAATAAAAGCTCTGTCAATGTGTCTCACTTACGGAATCATTTACTTACCCATGCAGGAAGTATAATATTTCAGTGCTGCCTATGCAACAAGTCATTTTTCGATTTTCAATCTCTGAAAAGGCATTGCTTACGTCACATGTGGAAAAGCAAAAAAAAATGTCAATGTTAATCATGTTGTAGAAAATTTTCATTGAAAGTTGACAACCAATCAATGCCATATTTACTATGCCATAACCATATTTCAGTGCACTTTGTGATGATACAAACTATAACTTGGGAAACATTCCTTATCATCATATGTAGTAGAGAAGACATTTTAGTATTGATTATGTATAAATTCAGTTAAGAGCCATGATACACACATTGATTCAATTGTCCAGCGGCTGGAATAAAAACAATTAACAAACCAACAACTGTAAATGTCATGAGGGGAAAAGAAATATTCAGTTTACGGAATGACAGCAAACACATTTTACCACAAGAGTAATTAAGTGACACATAATAAGTTTAGTAAATTGTATAGCTGCAGACTTTCCTACATAAACAATCAAGGGGCACATAATTACCCGAGAAAAATTATTTTTGACAGGTAACCATGTGAAGGCATTTACAGACTTGTCAACTTTAACTGATAATACCAAATGAAGTATTTAATTTAAAGACCACTAGATAAATTGTTTATTGGATAATTAATTTGAGGTTTTATCATTGTATACATGTATTGTGGTTTATGTGTTTAGGTTCGCTATATGAGTATGTTATGGTATCAAGCAACAAAATGCTGGGGCCCCAAAAGAGGCCAAGCCCCGGGCACCCCAATCCCTAGGTTTGGCACTGGGTTTACAAAAGTCTATATCTATGCAAAGGCTTTGCAGAGTACAACATGGTTGGGGGCCATCCATAAAAGACGTCCACACAAAGGGGGGGAGGGGGTTGAGGACAGAGTGGATGTCCACAATGTAGTGTTTTTGCATAAATTTACTGCAAAAAATTCCAGTTTAATGCCAAAAGAGTTATAGAAATCGGAAGCCGTTTTATTATTTAAAAGTTGTCAGATGTATGCCGACAGATACATGTTGTTAAAACGAAACAGACAAAATGGCGACTGTAGTGTCGGCACAAAAGGTTTTTTTTCTCATGTAAATATTTTTAATTTCAAATTTTATTTTTTTTATTGTTCATTTTTATTTTAACTAACTTTATTATCGCTCTTTACAATAAAAAAAATATATCTCAATATATTGAGAGAAATTTTTTTCAGTTTATGCTGCATGTATTATCAAGGATGGCCGTGTGTCCTATTCTGGACCAACATCTATATCAATAAGGAATGGTAAACATGTCTCCAGTACTGCTGCCTCACATGTTGCGGATTTTGATGTACTTGTCTCTCAGGATATTTTCAAGAATGTGGCATGTACAAATGGTGGATTAGTAAAGCCTATAGTTATTTACTTATTATTACTGTTGACGGAGGCCCAGACGAGAACCCACATTATCCAAAAACTTTGAATGCTGCATATAAATTGTTTACCAAGCACAATCTTGATGCTTTTTTTTTGCATGTCATGCCCCGGGCCACAGTGCGTAGAAACGGCACGAAGGCCCCATTGTCTCGCGACCTGTCAGGCCTCATTCTTCCTCATGATCATTTTGGGTCCCATTTGGATGCAAATGGTAAAACTATAGAACCAAAACCTGGAAAAAGCAAACTTTATAAAGGCTGGAGAAATACTCGCTGAAGTTTTGAGTCAGGCTGTCATTGATGGCTATGATATGCATGCACGGTATGTTGAACCAAGCAGCACAAGCACATTTCTTCCATCTCCCTCTGTGAATTGGTGTTGGAATCATGTCCAACAGTCTCAATATTTTCTGCAGAGTATCAAATGTAATGATGTAACGTGCTGTGGAGCAAGACGAACCAACTATAATGAACTATTTCCCAAACGTTTCATTCCAGCTCCTGTACCTTTTGTTAGTCATGAAGCAGGCGTCATGGCTGCAGCTATTGGGAGTAGTAGTGGTTCAGAGGCTTGCACTGATTGGTCTGGAGCCCGATCACAGTTACAGTAGCATGCCTTTTGATCTCTATTGTCTATCAGTGGCTGGAAAAATTCCCAAGCGAATGTGTTTCTGCGGCAAATACTTCCCATCACAGGTGGCAATAAAAAAACATAAGGTCGTCCATTACAATATTCCTGTTTGTGAACATGATGAGGCAGAAGTATCAGACAAGGAGATTGAACCAGAAATTGAAAATTCACCAACAGATGTAGTCATCATACGAAATATGTTTGAATGGCTGCAATCGGAATTTCAATCCCGCTGAATAATTGTGGTTTAATGCTTTGCATTTTTTAATTATAATTCAATAAAATGTTTTTAATCAGTAATTATTTTCATATTTAGAATTTTGAATTTCTGAAAAAAATGTTTGTAAATATGTACTCTTTATATTGTTTACATTCTCCCAATTTAAAAATTCGAAATATTCATTAATTCATGTTCGGTAAATTTTATGTTTTGGACGTCCACAACTGGGGGGGGAGGGGGGGTCCAGTCAAAAGTGGACAAGGGGGGAGGGGGGGGTGAAAAATAGCAAAAAATTGGTGGACGTCTTTTATGGATGGCCCCTTGAGTAACGTGGTGGCTGAATGGCTAAGCGACTTGGGGTATTCTTTTAGTGCTGACTATCCAAGTTGGACATTTATTATTATTATTTTTTTTTAGAATGTATCCTTTTAGTTGTTTTAATGAGATGTAACTAATTAGATCTCTTTGACATTTTTTCATTGAAATAATTTATCCTTTAGGATGTTGTAAGAAAAAGAAACAACAACTAATTAGGTTTTTAACTATTTCATAACTTTAAAAAAAAATTGAAAATATATGTATCAAATCTGAACACGGAGGCGTAACTAGGGTGGGGGGGGGTCCAAAATCAAATATCCTGCCGGGCCCCAGCTTGAAAGGACCCCCCCCCCCCAAATTTTTTACATTTAATATTAAGTACATAAAGACGTCATAGTATCGAATGTCAAAATGTAGCGCCCCTAAATCCCTAGATTCGGCACTGGCTTTACAATAGTCTTTCTTCATGCAAAGGCTTTGCAGGGTACAGCTAGTAGTATTTATTGTTATTTATTACAAAAATAAGAAAAAACATTAAATTTTTTGTTTCAATGCATTTTTAACCGGGCTCTTGTGCTTGAAAGAGTCCCTGTTCACATCTGTTGGTTTAGCCTTTAGGTTAATTATAACTTAATTTAGGCTTCATTTAGATTGTGGTGGCCCTGGCCTTATTACCATTTGGATCCATTTCATCAGGCTCCATAGCAGGTTGGAGCCAATCACTAAAGGTTTAGATATTATCATTTTGGCACTGATGACTCATATTTGGAAGGGCACATTTGTCATTGAACAGTGCAATTGTTAATCATTTTATTAGTATTGGCTGAATGGTGCATTTTAAATATTTAATAGATTTTTGCTAAATGATGTTTTGACACTACAAGTGACTACAAGTGGGTGGGGAAAAAAAGATTTTTTAATATTTTAGTTTGAAACCTAATATTTTATTAACATCAACTTACTAAAAGGTGACGATCAATTTACACTGCTTTACTCAGTCACATTTTGTAAATGCCCCCCCCCCCTTCCCCCATTCAACACTTTCACTCTAACATGGAAATAATACAAGTAAAGAAAATAATGTAATTTCCGTTATTTATTTTGTTTCTGAGTAAAGTGCCTACTGCTTAGAATTTTGTGTTATAAGTTTTTATTTCATGTATTGCCTAATTTAGTTCTTCTTTTATAGCTGTAATACATGTTTTTTTTCAAATAATATTTGCTAAATATTAGCTTTATTATTATAAATAATATTTATTTATTTTTTTGAGAAAATTAAACTTCAGTTCCTTACAGACACTGTATCTGATTAAAAATAATGGTTATTTTAAAGAGAACATCTTTTTTAATGAATAGTGAGTCTATAACTTTATTTGCTTTGATATATTCCTAATTAGCAAGGCGCTATTAATTATTTTTTTAATAATGTTTCAATTGTTTTCTGCCATAGGTCTAAATAAATATTTCAATAGAAAAAAAACCTGCTTTTCAGAGTGCAATTAAATCTAGATGAAGCTCTGGGCCATTGAATAAGTTGTGAAGAGCCTGGTATTCAAGTAGTGATTTTACCACTGAAAACTGTTCAGCAACAAACATTTGATTAAGGTATATTTTTTTTTTTAATTACTTAATTAACTGACTACATTAATGCTTGGAAGTAATTTTAGATTAATTATTTTTTAAGAAATGTAAACTTGCTAAATAAATTGGCGGCGAAGTATTGTGAGGACATTGAAAAAGAAATGCGTGAAATAGATATAGTGGAAATGTCTTCTAAAATTGTAAATTAGATTGATTTTAAACAACATTTTTAAAAATTGTGAAGCTTATCATTTTCCTTTTATATTAAAATTACAGTGTGAATCAACTTTGTCTAAAATATTATTTGACTGAAGATTCCCTTCACTGAAATTACTAAGGGGAATTTTAAAGAGTGCGATGACATTGTTTCTATCTTTATCAGCTAATATATTTTTTTATCATTTTAAAATTTAATTTTTTTTTTACTATTAGATTTACAATATCCCCTATAAGAATGAGAAACACTCTAAAGTAACATATTTTTTAAAGCTTACACAAGAAAAGAATGGGATCAGCATATTTTTAAACTACAAATATATATATTTGAAATGGAAATCGAAAAGGTTTTTGCATTGTTCAAGATAAAATATTTCATTTAGAAAAAATTCAGAGCAACTCCCTATTGGAACTGACTTTTCATTCACTAGAAGGGTAATCTGTTAATACATTAATTACTATTCATAAAGAGCATAGCCAAAAAAGCTGTGCTAAAAACATTTAGAAAATATGTGTAGAATTAAGCCCAAATCATTTTACTAGAATGGGTATTAATACTTTGTTCTTTAACAGAGACTCATTACAGATGATGATCGTATGATATTGAGTGTTAGTCATTTGATCAGATTGGGTGAATTGAAATATTTGAATCAGTGAGGAGGGGGCATAGACATTTAGATTTAGATATCAGTTAAAAGGCGGTGACTAAAATATGATTAGTGCCCTGTAGCGGTAGTCTGTTGCAAACAACTATATGAGTAGTCAATGCCATTGCTAAACTATATGAGTAGTCAATGCCATTGCTAAACTATATGAGCAGTCAATGCCATTGCTAAACTATATGAGTAGTCAATGCCATTGCTAAACTATATGAGCAGTCAATGCCATTGCTAAACTATATGAGTAGTCTGTTGCCATTGCTAAACTATATGAGTAGTCAATGCCATTGCTAAACTATATGAGTAGTCAATGCCATTGCTAAACTATATGAGTAGTCAATGCCATTGCTAAACTATATGAGTAGTCAATGCCATTGCTAAACTATATGAGTAGTCAATGCCATTGCTAAACTATATGAGTAGTCAATGCCATTGCTAAACTATATGAGTAGTCAATGCCATTGCTAAACTATCAAGCTCTTGAGGTTGTTCGTTGTTTATATTTTAACACATCTAGAAATTTATTAAAAAAATGTATGCAATTTAATGCAATCTGACAACTTAGTGCAATTAAAACTTTTGGGCCAGGTACATGAAAATCTGAGGGCTATGTGGGTAAAAAGTGTGTTTGTCATGGGTGAAGGGACGGACACACTCAACTAATGAATAAAGTGATTTAATAAAATGTATAGCGAGATATTTTGAAAACCATATGCACTGGTAATTAGAATATACAAAGCGTGTATAAATGGTATAGTGACAAGCCACTTTGATGTCTTAAAAGTGATGAAATAAAACAATGTTATCAAAATAAGATGTAGAAAGAAAGGTAGCTCTGTTCATATTCTAGTTTATCAACAAAAGACTTCCCTCTTTTTTTTTGTGGCTAATTGGTTACAGCCTACTGCAATGGTGAATTTCCACAAAGGATTCTTTATTGACTAATAGAATATTTTCATAGAGCATAAAAGCTTGTTAATGATCTTCTTTATAATTTTTTTAACGCCATAAGAGCTCTCTTTATATGAAATAACATTGTATAATCACCAATGCGCTCATATTCCTTAATATATTTAACTAAATAATTTTTTTTTTTTAAACATGTACAAATTACATTATACTTCATTTTATATTGTTAAAATGGATAATACATCTATTCAGAGATTTGTAAAGGGCTACCATAATGTTTAAACTTTGAATGTTCTTCATTAATAAATCATTAATATCTGCAAGTGATTCAATTCATTTTCAACTCAATCCCTTTATGTGTCATGCCTAGTGAAACAGATGAATTCTACAATCTGCCCCAATAGTTCCTTAGTGGCTAAGACAACTTCTGTGTATCTTTAAATAAAAAACAAATTTCATCTATGCTTTAGCTGTATTTTAAAATGTTATTTATAATTTTATATGCATTCTATACCAGTATCAGTGTGTTAATAGAGTAGCCTTGTAAATAATATTTTATTGGCATAGTACAGGTGTGGGCAACACAGGATTTTTCATGGTCCACCATTTGGTAAAAAATGTTAAAAACTACATAAATACGTTCATTGAAATATGTTGTTGTTGCATTTATCTCTAGTAAAAGAACATTTTTAACTTTTTTTATTTTATAGCTCTGATAAAAAGGACATCTTTTGTATTCTTCCATCAATTAGTACAGATAACAATTTAATAAAGAAAAACTGAAATAAATTGTCTGAAGATTGCATCTTTTAAAATATTTAAAAATCAATTCATTAGCTCACAATAATAATTCATTACAGTATTATTTTTGTCTAATCCACAGAGTTACTTCTAAAGGTGAAACTATGACCTTGTGCATTAGTTATTTCAACACAGCAGAATTTTAGAAATTCAATAAGGCCTAAAGGATTAGCTCATAATGGACTTAACCATGGCCCAACTAATTCATACTGGAAAGAAACCATTTCAATGTACAGTATGTCAGAAAAGTTTTTCACGCAAAAGTAACTTTACTTCACATCTATTAATTCATACTGGAAAGAAACCATTTCAATGTACAGTATGTCAGAAACGTTTTACTTACAAAAGTAAGTTTACTACACATCTATTAATTCATACTGGAAAGAAACCATTTCAATGTACAGTATGTCAGAAAAGTTTTAGTCAGAAATGTCACTTGACTTCACATCAAAAAATTCATACTGGAGAGAAACCATTTCAATGTACAGTGTGTCAGAAAAGTTTTTCACACAAAAGTACCTTTACTTCACATCTATTAATTCATACTGGAGACAAACCATTTCAATGTACAGTATGTCAGAAAAGTTTTACTCAGAAACGTTCCATGACTTTACATCAATTAATTCATACTGGAGACAAACCATTTCAATGTACAGTATGTCAGAAAAGTTTTACTGGGAAACGTAACTTGACTACACATCTATTAATTCATACTGGAGATAAACCGTTTCAATGTACAGTATGTCAGAAAAGTTTTAGTCAGAAATGTCACTTGACTACACATCAATTAATTCATACTGGAAAGAAACCATTTCAATGTACAGTATGTCAAAAAAGTTTTTCACACAAAAGTAACTTTACTTCACATCTATTAATTCATACTGGAGAGAAACCATTTCAATGTACAGTATGTCAGAAACGTTTTACTTACAAATATAACTTGAATTCACATCTATTAATTCATACTGGAAAGAAACCATTTCAATGTACAGTATGTCAGAAAAGTTTTACTGGGAAACATAACTTGACTACACATCAATTAATTCATGCTGGAGATAAACCGTTTCAATGTACAGTATGTCAGAAAAGTTTTAGTCAGGAAAGTAACTTGACTTCACATCAAAAAATTCATACTGGAGAGAAACCATTTCAATGTACGGTATGTCAAAAAAGTTTTACTCAGAAACGTTCCATGACTTTACATCAATTAATTCATACTGGAGAGAAACCATTTCAATGTACAGTATGTCAGAAAAGTTTTACTCAGAAACGTTCCATGACTTTACATCAATTATTTCATACAGGAGAGAAACCGTTTCAATGTACAGTATGTCAGAAAAGTTTTAGTCAGAAATGTCACTTGACTTCACATCAATTCATTCATAATAAGGAATCACCTTATAAGTGTGCAGTATGTTTGAAAGTTTTTTGTAGGAAAACCGGTTTGACCAAGCACCAGTCGACACACAACTTTACACAGATGTTTCACTGTACTCTATGTAACTGGAGTGGCAGTCTTATGTCTGTCTTGAGAAAACATTTACTATCACATATCGGACGTCTTTTATTTCAATGTACTCAATGTAATAAAAGCTCTGTCAATGTGTCTTACTTACGGAAACATTTACTTGCCCATGCAAAAAGTATAATATTTCAGTGCTGCCTATGCAACAAGTCATTTTTCGATTTTCAATCTCTGAAAAGGCATTGCTTACTTCACATGTGGAAAAACAATATAAATGTCCATGTTAAACATGTTGTAGAAAATTTTCATTGAAAGTTGACAACTAATCAATGCCATATTTACTATGCCATAACCATATTTCAGTGCACTTTGTGATGATACAAATTATAACTTGGGAAACATTCCTTATCATCATATGTAGTAGAGAAGACATTTTAGTATTGATTCTGTTTAAATTCAGTTTAGAGCTATGATACACACATTCAATCAATTGTCCAGCGGCAGCAATAAAAACAATGAACAAACCAACAACTCTAAATGTCATGAGGGGAAAAGAAATATTCAGTTTATGGAAATGACAGCAAACACACTTTACAACAAGAGTAATTAAGTGACACATAATAAGTTCAGTAAATTCTATAGCTGCAAACTTTCCTACATGAACAATCAAGGGACACATAATTACCCGAGAAAAATTATTTTTGACAGGTAACCATGTGAAGGCATTTAAAGACTTGTCAACTTTAACTGATAATACCAAATGAAGTATTTAATTTTAAAAAAGACCACTAGATAAATTGTTTATTGGATTATTAATTTGAGGTTTTATCATTGTATACATGTTTTATGGTTTATGTGTTTAGGTTCGCTATATGAGTATGTTATGGTATCAAGCGTCAAAATGCTGGGGCCCCAAAAGAGGCCAAGCCCCGGGCACCCAAATCCCTAGGTTTGGCACTGGCTTTACAAAAGTCTATCTCTATGCAAAGGCCTTGCAGGGTACAACATGGTTGTGTGACGTGATGGCTGAATGGCTAAGCAACTTGGGGTATTCTTTTTATGCTGACTATCTAAGTTCGATACCTCTCTTGGACATTTTTTATTATTATTTTTTTTTAGAATGTATCCTTTTAGTTGTTTTAATGAAAAGTAACTAATTAGATCTCTTTGACAATTTTTTATTGAAATGATTTATCCTTTAGGATGTGGTAAGAAAAAGAAACAACAACTAATTAGGTTTTTAACTATTTCATAACTTTAAAAAAAAATTGAAAATATATGTATCAAATCTGAACACAGAGGCATAACTAGGGTGCGGGGGGGGGGGGGTCCAAAATCGAATATCCTGCCGGGCCCCAGCTTGAAAGGAACCCTTCAAATTATTTTTTACATTAAATATTAAGTACATAAACTCGTCATAGTATCGAATGTCAAAATGTAACGCCCCTAAATCCCTAGGTTCGGCACTGGCTTTACAATAGTCTATCTTCATGCAAAGGCTTTGCAGGGTACAGCTAGTAGTATTTAATGTTATTTATTACAAAAATAAGAACAAACATTACATTTTTTGTTTAAATGCATTTTACCCAGGCTCTTGTGCTTGAAAGAGTCCCTGTACACATCTGTTGTTTTAGCCTTTAGGTTAATTAAAACTTAATTTAGGCTTCATTTAGATTGTGGTGGCCCTGACCTTTTTACCACTTGGATCCATTTCATTAGGCTCAGTAGCAAGTTGGAGCCAATCACTAAAGGTTTAGATATTATCATTTTGGCACTGATGACTCATATTTGGAAGGGCACATTTGTCATTGAACAGTGCAATTGTTAATCATTTTATTAGTATTGGCTGAATGGTGCATTTTAAATATTTAGTAGATTTTTGCTAAATGATGTTTTGACACTACAAGTGACTACTAGTGGGTGGGGAAAAAAAGATTTTTTAATATTTTAGTTTGAAACCTAATATTTTATTAACATCAACTTACTAAAAGGTGACGATCAATTTACACTGCTTTACTCAGTCACATTTTGTAAATGCCCCCCCCCCTTCCCCCATTCAACACTTTCACTCTAACATGGAAATAATACAAGTAAAGAAAATAATGTAATTTCCGTTATTTATTTTGTTTCTGAGTAAAGTGCCTACTGCTTAGAATTTTGTGTTATAAGTTTTTATTTCATGTATTGCCTAATTTAGTTCTTCTTTTATAGCTGTAATACATGTTTTTTTTCAAATAATATTTGCTAAATATTAGCTTTATTATTATAAATAATATTTATTTATTTTTTTGAGAAAATTAAACTTCAGTTCCTTACAGACACTGTATCTGATTAAAAATAATGGTTATTTTAAAGAGAACATCTTTTTTAATGAATAATGAGTCTATAACTTTATTTGCTTTGATACATTCCTAATTAGCAAGGCGCTATTAATTATTTTTTTAATAATGTTTCAGTTGTTTTCTGCCATAGGTCTAAAGAAATATTTCAATAGAAAAAAAATCTGCTTTTCAGAGTGCAATTAAATCTAGATGAAGCTCTAGGCCATTGAATAAGTTGTGAAGAGCCTGGTATTCAAGTAGTGATTTTACCACTGAAAACTGTTCAGCAACAAACATTTGATTAAGGTATATATTTTTTTTTAAATTACTTAATTAATTGACTTCATTAATGCTTGGAAGGAATTTTAGATTAATTATTTTTTAAGAAATGTTAACTTGCTAAATACATTGGTGGCGAAGTATTGTGAGGACATTGAAAAAGAAATGTTTAAAATAGATATAGTGGAAATGTCTTCTAAAATTGTATATTAAATTAATTTTAAACAACATTTTTAAAAATTGTGAAGCTTATCATTTTCCTTTTATATTAAAATTACAGTGTGAATCAACTTTGTCTAAAATATTATTTGACTGAAGATTCCCTTCACTGAAATTACTAAGGGGAATTTTAAAGAAAGCGATGACATTGTTTCTATCTATATCAGCTAATATATTTTTTTTTATCATTATAAAATTTGATTTTATTTTTTTACTATTAGATTTACAATATCCCCTATAAGAATGAGAAACACTCTAAAGTAACATATATTTTTTAAAGCTTACACAAGAAAAGAATGGGATCAGCATATTTTTAAACTACAAATATATATATTTGAAATGGAAATCGAAAAGGTTTTTGCATTGTTCAAGATAAAATATTTCATTTAGAAAAAATTCAGAGCAACTCCCTATTGGAACTGACTTTTCATTCACTAGAAGGGTAATCTGTTAATACATTAATTACTATTCATAAAGAACATAGCCAAAAAAGCTGTGCTAAAAACATTTAGAAAATATGTGTAGAATTAAGCCCAAATCATTTTACTAGAATGGGTATTAATACTTTGTTCTTAACAGAGACTCATTACAGATGATGATCGTATGATATTGAGTGTTAGTCATTTGATCAGATTGGGTGAATTGAAATATTTGAATCAGTGAGGAGGGGGCATAGACATTTAGATTTAGATATCAGTTAAGGCGGTGACTAAAATATGATTAGTGCCCTGTAGCGGTAGTCTGTTGCAAACAACTATATGAGTAGTCAATGCCATTGCTAAACTATATGAGTAGTCAATGCCATTGCTAAACTATATGAGCAGTCAATGCCATTGCTAAACTATATGAGTAGTCTGTTGCCATTGCTAAACTATATGAGTAGTCAATGCCATTGCTAAACTATATGAGTAGTCAATGCCATTGCTAAACTATATGAGTAGTCAATGCCATTGCTAAACTATATGAGTAGTCAATGCCATTGCTAAACTATATGAGTAGTCAATGCCATTGCTAAACTATATGAGTAGTCAATGCCATTGCTAAACTATATGAGTAGTCAATGCCATTGCTAAACTATATGAGTAGTCAATGCCATTGCTAAACTATATGAGTAGTCAATGCCATTGCTAAACTATATGAGTAGTCAATGCCATTGCTAAACTATATGAGTAGTCAATGCCATTGCTAAACTATATGAGTAGTCAATGCCTTGCTAAACTATATGAGTAGTCAATGCCATTGCTAAACTATATGAGTAGTCAATGCCATTGCTAAACTATATGAGTAGTCAATGCCATTGCTAAACTATATGAGTAGTCAATGCCATTGCTAAACTATATGAGTAGTCAATGCCATTGCTAAACTATATGAACAGTCAATGCCATTGCTAAACTATATGAGTAGTCAATGCCATTGCTAAACTATATGAGTAGTCAATGCCATTGCTAAACTATATGAGTAGTCAATGCCATTGCTAAACTATATGAGTAGTCAATGCCATTGCTAAACTATATGAGTAGTCAATGCCATTGTCAAATTATCAAGTTGTTTGTTGTTTATATTTGAACACATCTAGAAATTTATTACAAAAATGTATGCAATTCAATGCAGTCTGACAACTTGGTACAATTAAAACTATTTGGCCAGGTACATGAAAATCTGAGGCCCAGCCATGTAAGTAAAAAGTGTTTTGTCGTGGGTGAAGGGACGGACACACTCAACTAATGATTAAAGTCATTTAATAAAGTGTATAGTGAGATATTTTGAAAACCATATGCACCGGTAATTAGAATCATACAAAGCGTGTATAAATGGTCTAGTGACAAGCCACTTTCATGTCTTAAAAGTGATGAAATAAAACAATGTTATCAAAATAAGATGTAGAAAGAAAGGTAGCTCTGTTCATATTCTAGTTTATCAACAAAAGACTTCCCTCTTTTTTTTTGTGGCTAATTGGTTACAGTCTACCGCAATGGTGAATTTCCTCAAAGGATTCTTTATTGACAAATAGAATATTTTCATAGAGCATAAAAGCTTGTTAATGATCTTCTTTATAATTTTTTTAACTCCTTAAGAGCTCTCTTTATATGAAATAACATTGTATAATCACCAATGTGCTCATATTCCTTAATATATTTAACTAAATAATTATTTAAAAAAAAAAACATGTACAAATTACATTATACTTCATTTTATATTGTTTAAATGGATAATATATCTATTCAGAGATTTGTAAAGGGCTACCATAATGTTTAAACTTTGAATGTGCTTCATTAATAAATCATTAATATCTGCAAGTGATTCAATTCATTTTCAACATTTTTTTTTATAATTTCCATTTTCTAGGGAGAATGTTATATTTTATGTTAATTTCCATTTTCTAGGGGGAAAGTTATATTTTATGTTAATTTCCATTTTCTAGGGGGGATGTTATATTTTATGTTAATTTCCATTTTCTAGGGGGAAAGTTATATTTTATGTTAATTTCCATTTTCTAGGGGGAATGTTATATTTTATGTTAATTTCCATTTTCTAGGGGGAAAGTTATATTTTATGTTAATTTCCATTTTCTAGGGGGAAAGTTATATTTTATGTTAATTTCCATTTTCTAGGGGGAAAGTTATATTTTATGTTAATTTCCATTTTCTAGGGGGAAAGTTATATTTTATGTTAATTTCCATTTTCTAGGGGGGATGTTATATTTTATGTTAATTTCCATTTTCTAGGGGGAAAGTTATATTTTATGTTAATTTCCGTTTTCTAGGGGGAATGTTATATTTTATGTTAATTTCCATTTTCTAGGGGGAAAGTTATATTTTTTGTTAATTTCCATTTTCTAGGGGGAAAGTTATATTTTATATTAATTTCCATTTTCTAGGGGGAAAGTTATATTTTATGTTAATACAATTATTTTTATTTTAAATGCGTGTTGTTGACAGGTTATTATGAGAATGTTGGATTATGCTGAAGCAGTGTGATGACACACAATAACAATACATGTATTAAGAGTATCCTAATCAGTATAGTATATAGCAAATCATTTCATTTTCAATGAACCAGTTAAAACTTACCATCTTAAATACTTTGAATTAACGACCATCTTGAATATTTTTCTCTCCAGAACTCAATACAGTTGAAGATATTAATATGGATGCCATTTGAAACTAATCATTGATTTACTAAAAGGCAGATCAACATTAAAGATACTTCAACATCATCCTGACTAGAATTCTTAATGCTTCAAAATCATTCTAACTAGTATTCTAAATGCTAACTTTTTTTATGCCATGTGCAGTGGCAAAGATCAATATCTGTACATTTGAACCATCCCTATTATGGCTCAAGCTGTTACCAGTAGAAAAATATTTTATTGTTCAAAATGTCCCGCAAGTTTTCCAACCCGGACAAGATTGATCAATCATAACATCATTCATCATGGGCAAAGTAAATATAATTGTGAAGTGTGTCAAAGAAGCTTTGTTCATAGAAGACGCCTGTCTTCGCACTTGATAACACATACCAGAGGAAAACTGCTACTGTGTTTGTATGCCAGAAAAGCTTTTCTGATTTTCGTGACCTGAGGTTAATAATTCTTACCCACATTTTTGAAGAGCCGTTCAAATGCTCGTTTTGCCATAAATGCTTTTCTCTCAAAGCATCATTAACCAAACACCTGCATACACACACCAGAGAAAAACCTTTACTGTGCTCATTATGCCAGGAAAGGTTTCATAATGTCACCCATCTACAAATGCACCTGCTAAAGCACATTGGAGAGAAACCATTTAAATGTTCTCTTTGTGAAAGAGGATTTTGTGATCAATATGCGTTGAAGAACCAGTTCGTAACTCACTCTGGACTTAGGCCATTTAAGTGCTCAGTCTGTGGGAAAAGCTTTGCCCGGAGAGTGTGTCTGTACCAACACAACAGGATTCATTCCAGGGAACAACCACTCACACTCTCTCAGAAGCTATTTACAATGCAGGGAAGCCTGTCAGATGACCATACACCAGCATACACACACCAGAGAAAAACCTTTATTTTGCTCATTATGCCAGGAAAGGTTTTATGATGTTATTCTTCTACAAAGGCAACTGCTAAATCATATTGGAGAAAAACCATTTAAATGTCCACTGACTGAAAAAAGGATTTTGTGATCAATGGATGTTTATGAACCACTTCTTAGCTCACTCTGGACTTAGGCCATTCATGTGTTTGGTCTGTGGGAAAAGCTTTGCCCTGAGAGTGTGTTTGTACCAACACAAGAGAATTCACTCTAGAGGACAACTACTCACACTCTCTCAGAAGCTATTTACAATGCAGGGAATCCTGTCAGATGACCATGTTAAGTACTGAGGAAGAACCCCTGAAGTGTTCATTCTACATGTATTTATAAAGATGGAGCTTGATTAAGCACTTGTCAACTTTCATCACTGGTAATGCAAATTAAATAATTATAGGTTTATTACGCCTGAACATTTTCTTATCTCCCTTTCTTTACTTTCTTAGCTGCTACTCTTAAAAAAATCTACACTTGCTTGCTTGGAAATATTGGTTAAATATAGATATTCTTAATTTCTTCTTTTGAAAAAGGTCTAATCGGAAAGCAATTTTTCACATCACTACAATACACATCCGGTTAAGCTTGGTATATTTTTTTTATAATTTTAGTCAACCAAAAAAACAAACAATTGAAGACTTAGATTTAGTCCTTTCTGCCTGATATGTAAAAAAATATCAAAATATGTTGTTTGTTTTGCTTTTTAATGTTTCTATTGCCTGTACAACTGTGTATTGTTTTCTATCATTCTCTCTAGTATGTGATTAAAACCTTGTTATTTTTCATTGAATTTGATGTATGCTCCAACTTTTTTTTATATGTACCTGGTATTGGTATAGTGGTTTAAAGTACAACATATGTGTTTTGATATTTGTCCTTTAACTTTGGGAGTTGCATAGAGAAAAATAAATTTTAATTTGACATCCTATTAGATTTGCATATCTTTATATATTGTTATATAACTGTTCAACACTACCTTTATGTTTACTTCCTTAGCTGCTACACTTGCCTGCCTAATTCCTTGAACTCACTGCAGAGCAAGTGGCCTCTGGTGTGGCTTTCCAACACACTCAGTTTCGGGAGGTTGTTTTTCTTTCAGTTCACCCCAAGTCAGGCTGCATAGCTTCATTTCTTACAGCAAGATCTTCTCCAGATGGTCTTGGGGTGTCCAACCATTCCTTGGCGTTGGCTATATATATAGGAGACTAGCTGTGCACCCTTGGTTATTTTTTGGTTTCGGGCAGATCCGATTTTTTTCATGATTGTATTTTAAACCGGAATACTGCTGTATTAATTCTTTACTTTTGGTTTAACACAGTGCTCAAATCGCTTTTATATATGTTATTCTTAAATTTCTCCTTTTGAAAATAGATCTAATCGGAAAACAATTTGTCACACAGCTGGTCAAGCTTGGCATTTTATTTTTTTTAATTTTAATCAACCCAAAAAAAAAAAATTATTATTATTAATTTTTTGAAGTATCAGTACTGTACTAAATTGAAGACTTAGATTTAGTCCTGTCTGCCTGATATGTAAAAAAAAAAATATCAAAATATGTTGTTTGTTTTGCTTTTTAATGTTTCTATTGCCTGTACAACTGTGTATTGTTTTCTATCATTCTCTCTAGTTTGTGATTGAAACCTTGTTATTTTTCATTGAATATGATGATTGTTTGTTTTGTTTTTATATGTATGTGGTACTGGTGTAGTGGTTTAAAGTACAACATGCATGTTTTCATTTTTGTCCTGTATTAACTATGGTGTTGTACGGAAAAAAATAAATTTTAATTTGACTTAATACTAGATTTTCATCTCTTTATATTTGGTTATATAAATGTTGAATACTACCTTTATGTTTATCTTTTTAATGTAGGCCATGACTGTTGTGGCTTCATTTCTTTATACTGATATCATCATTATGAAGTAGTCGGAATTGACATAACATTGACTCTGATATCACCACTAGGAAGTAGTGTGAATTGACATAACATTGACACTGATATCACCATTATAAAGTACTCTGAATTGACATAACATTGACACTGATATCATCATTATGAAGTAGTCTGAATTGACATAACATTGACACTGATATCACCATTATGAAGTAGTCTGAATTGACATAACATTGACACTGATATCACCATTATGAAGTAGGATCAGAAATAGCTGACACTATATATATACAGATAACAGTAACAAAGCCAAGGTTTGAGGCCTTAGATAATGATAATTATCTGCTGATAATGAATCCTAACCTGGGTCACTGTTGATTTAAGTACTGTTAGCAGGCATTCGGCACATTATGTAATAATAACCTTTTCATTTTATCGCTGTTCACCTGAAACACTAATTATGTATTGGAGCCACATGTTAGATTTATGTATTAAAGCCACATATTAGATTTATGTATTGAGCCACATGTTAGATATCACCATTATGAAGTAGATTTATGTATTGGAGCCACATGTTAGATTTATGTATTGGAGCCACATGTTAGATTTATGTATTGGAGCCACATGTTAGATTTATGATTGGAGCCACATGGTTGATTTATGTATTGGAGCCACATGTTAGATTTATGTATTGGAGCCACATGTTAGATTTATGTATTGGAGCCACATGTTAGATTTATGTATTGAGCCATGTTGCTAGATTTATGTATTGGAGCCACATGTTAGATTTATGTTGCAAACCGCTGGCTGATGGGAAAGAAAAAATATAGCATTATCAGGGGCTATATTTCGGGCACAAGCCAATTCTCAAAAGATGCCTTTAGTTGACGAAAAACCAAGAACAAACGACACAATTTATTATACTTTGAATACTCGAGAGTGGATAGTCTGTCGACCATTGCACTATCCGCTAAGGTTGGGATGAAAGTAGGCACCATCCTTATGAACTCCACACACCAATGTCCATTTAATAATATTGTTGTGTGGTACTTTGTTTTTTTTCCCTCTGTCATTGGTAAATAGTGTCAGCTTTATAGTTGGCTTAAAGTAAACGCGTATTGAAATACTAATATATTACTGCATTTAAAGTTACAGAGATTTGGTAATTTTTTTTATATTATCAGTAGTATATTCATCTCTTAGTGTATTTTTAGAGCATTTTCGAAAAAAATGCTCTATTGTCCCCGTTTTGTCTGTCTGTCTGTCCGTCCGTCATCACCCTCAGATCTCAACAACCATAAGTCCTAGACCCATGATGTATATATCATTTTGTAGGTCTTGGCCTGCCAAGAAATGACTTTTTTCCATTTCGCGATCTGACCTCTCAGGCCGCAAAAGGGGCCTTAGTACCGTTTTTTACTATATAAGCTATATTAATAAAGGAGCGCTATATCTCAGCAACTATAAGTCCGGACCCATGATGTATATATCATTTTGTAGGTTTGGCCTGCCATGTGTACATCAAAAGTTATTTCGCGATAGGACCTCTGAGGGCCGGGCTTCAGGGTTCCTAAGGGGCTTGTATATTATATATACACCTTGTACGTTCAATAACCCGTTTATTTGGTGCGAAATACTGCAGCACGTAGTTTCACCAAGATTTATTAAGAAACTCATCAAATGAAATAGTAAGCTTGTGTTCTGAGTTTAATTGAAAGTACCAGAGCTATGCAACAATTGACGGAGTTTTCGGACGATTAAATGACTATAATTTAGAATGTTTTCAATTATGAGTCCTATTTCAGTAACCACAAACCACGTGTAGTTAGATTTAAGAGAATAATTTTTTTCAAATATAAATAAACGTCTTTATAATTTTTTTTACAAATATATGGACATACAATTGAATTTATAAACATTTCAAAAATTTACAAATATTTACTGAAAGCTAACAAACGTACTGATACATAACACGAAAATGCGCTAACACGTCCTGTGTCCAGAATGGAACAGGCTTAATTGCTTGTTTTTTTGTGTAATAATTTTAAAAGATTATTTTTAGTCGAAATCTTTATTTGTTGTACATTCAATACATGATAAACAACATTTATTGTTGTTGTAGCATTTAATACTGGTACTCCATTCTAAAGTTCGTTGTGTTACGGTTACTGTAAAGAATATATAAAAAATAAAATGGTAGTTTAAGTGTTGCCAGCTTTAATGGTTAAGTTCAAACTTAAGCCCATTTCAACGATGAGATAAAAAAAATGTAAGTGTTTAACAATGACATTTCAAGGTGCACCAGTCCATAAGGTGGATCACTACTGATAAAGCACTTAGCGCTGCCTTCCCTCTCTTAGTTCCATCACGTTTGTTGACAAACATTTCATTACCCTGGCATTCCCAGAGATAAAATAAAAGATTTTCTTTCTTGACAACGATTCAATCTGTGTTGCAAATGCTGTTTTTTTTTTTTTGTAAGTAGTGGGGTAGTTAGGTTGGTTCATTTACTTGTATGGGTAATCTGTTAGTTGGTATACTTATGGAGACTTTGTTTATTACTCAGTTAATCTTATCATATCCTCAGAATGGCTCATATCGTGTGGCTATTTATAATTGTAACTAGATCAAAGGCCCGGTACCCGAACCGGCGAGTGACTCCTTATAATTGAGTTATATCCCTTTGACCATCTTTACAACCTTACATAATTTGCGCACTGCTTGAAATTCCCAAGACTATTTTTAGCCAAGCATAGAGTTCACTCCCTTGAGTAAGACTAAAATGTTGGAATTCCCCAGTCTATTTTTAGCCGCGGAAGTTATACACACGCTCGCCCGTACGTATGCCGGGCTAGACGATTATTATTAGATAATATGTGTACATCATTGCAGCCCATCTCTTTCATTGCAGTTAGTGGTTCTCGAGCTGATTTCAAGTGGGTCGCACAAAATTTAATTCATAAATACTTAGTCGACAATATATACAATTGATTTTCGTTTTTTGTTCTTCTCTATATCCTAGTTTTGAAATATATACAGAGTACATGAGTTTGATTTATTTTAAAAACCATTAAAAATACGCTTTTGTTATATACTGTCTGTACCCGGCCACTTAACAGTAAGTATTGAGAAAGCCCTTTGTTTCTAATTCTGTTTATAAAAAAGAACAGAAACATTTTAGAAAAAAAATTAGCAATCATTTGAAACTATTATAAACAAAGGAAAAATAGTTCTACAATGAAAACACCCTTTTCTAAAATGTTATGTTATTAATGCAGTGCTTTTGGATCTACTTTCGGAGTTATGATTAATAGCGTGAATCCTGTTTACATGTTTGATAAAAAGAAATACCGACGAAATAATAATTAGCAAACTAAAGTAAAAAGGAATATTTCACGATACTGTCTGTTAAGTTAAACGAAATACTGACGCACTATTTGTTTGCACACAGCGGACTTTTGAATTACCTCCCGTGGTTTAAAAAGTAAAGTGGAAGTAAAGAAATAATTTTATCAAACCGATCGATTAAATATTGTTTTTAAATATTGTAATTGTTTTTAAATATTGTAGATGTGATGTCTGTATAAAATATGTATATCAACACGCCAAGTAATTTTCTGCAAATTTGTGTGTAAGACAATTGGTGAAGAGCTTTCGTAGTTATGAGTAATAGCATGAATCCTGTTTACATTCTTATCAATAGTAAGTTCATCGATAAATGTTGTTTGAAGTCCTATTAATTCCAGTCACCGAGAATTCATAAATGTTCAGATATTCACATTGGTTTCTCCTAGACTTTTTAGTGATATATGGTTGCAAATTTTCCCTCGTTACCCGCCAGACAAAGCAAGTTTTACCAGATGAAATAAAAGCGTATAAAAATATGGAATGTACACTGATAACATTTTTTCCCCATATAAATCGGTGCGTCAGAACTTTCGTAGTGAAGCGGGATACTGTCGTCTTAAGCACTGCACTAGAAATGGAATTCAGCATTAAATTTTTCAAAGTCTAAACCTGGACATCTGCATGGTTATATTCTTCGTTGGATTAGCACTTCGCCATTAGTAAAGTACAGTAAAATATATCAGTGTGATGTATAAAAGTGCTGTCTACCGTGATCAATCCACTTAATGTCTGACATATACTGCCCGTGGATGGCCTGATGCCCTTTACGTTGCTTACCACCGCAGTAACCGTCACGTGATTGGTCCCAGTCCTTCCTGTTGCATGTTTGAAATCACTTAGAGAAACGTGTTCCAGAAAAAAAATGGTTTCATCTATGGTCGATCTCCTATGGGCATACTACCATAACGTCACTTTGACCTGAAAACACATTTTCTTCATGTCCAGTATGTTTGCATCTTTTTGCACATGTGTGCTGAGAAATCACTAGAGCATAACGGGCACGTTTGTACAACAAAAAAAGTGTACTTATGATTCCAGCGACGGATGGTCATCTAGAGGTCATTTTGAGTACATGTTTTATCTCTTAGCTAGTCAGCCATCCACTCAGATACCCGCGTTCTTGTTTGTGGTCACCGCTGACAACCATTCAGATTCATTGTGTCGTGCTGTAAAGTCATTACGTGATTACACCAATTTTAAATTTCGGGTCTTCTCTGTTTCTTCCTTTCCTGTTTTAAGTAATTTTTTTTTGTATAATCTCGTGATTATTGAAATTATTTATTCGTCAATATCATTGAATGTTCAAATCTGTACACAAACAAGATAATGCACGTATTAAACGCAGAGGCGCTTAAACGGCGGGCGGGCGCGCGACGCCTCGCTCTGGGGCCCAGGCTTCTTGAGGGTCCTGTAAAATGTCAAGTTTACACTTTCGTTCTATTGACACCTAGGTTAACACGTAAATCTCTAATTTTAAGGCCTGATATTTTCATCTGCGCCCTCCCCCCCCGGGGACGACCTTAAATCTGCCCTTGCACCTTGATAACACATCACACAGCTTAATGGTTGTCATCGACTTGTTTGTTTCTCAGTGAAAACTCTACAGATAACAACACAAATAGAGACATGTTATCTGGACAAAGAGTGCGACTATGTAAGTTATAACATAAAAGAAAGAATGCATTGAAGCCTTAAATATGTGCCTCAAGTTGTTGCGTGCAGCTAAGAATACATTTTAATGAAGTCAAGTCAGCTGGTCCACCTTGACTCTAAATTGTAATAGGACTAGGGCAAGCTTATTAAACCTGACTTAGGTTTGAGTCGGTAACATTTGATCAGCCTATTCACTACATTCAATTATCAAAATATATTCTGCAGTATATCCACTATATTCACTTATCATATATATTTTCTTTCGTGTATTCACTACATTCAATTATCAACATATATTTTCTGCAGTATATTCATTACATTCACTTATCATTATATATTTTCTTTCGTGTATTCACTACATTCAATTATCAAAATATATTTTCTGCATATTCACTACATTCACTTATCATATATATTTTCTTTCGTGTATTCACTACATTCACATATCAAAATATATTTTCTGTAGAATATCCACTATATTCACTATATATTACACCAACACTTTTTCACCTATTTACATTTTTTTTTTTGAGGTTACCGATCCGATGATGTTCTTTTTTCCTCTCTAAACTTTGAGAGAACTTGCGCAGTGCATTTCGAAAAGTTGGTTGATTTTTTTTTTAGCATCATTATTACACTGTATGTATATATATATTTTATTTTTCGAAGATTTCCGTGGGGGCGCGACACCAAAAAGTTTTGGGGAAAGTTACAGTAGATACTTTACTTTTCTGGGTTCTGAACCTTTTTCCATTTCATATTCACGTTCTTAAGGGTGATTATTTAAGTATATTTCATCTACACGCTATACGTTTTTATTTTTAATGTATAAACCGTAAATGTTTTTAAAGTCTAGCTTCTGATTTGTTGTGCATGTTAAACAAACTAATACATAGAGACTTTTTGTCGGTGGTGGGGGTGTGATGCTCTAAGACAAAATCTCAACACATCCAGAGACTTTATAATTCTCCACCACTTCTATTCTTTCATTCTTAATATGTGATTCGAATGTTCATCACACTAGGTCTGTCCTGTATCTATTAAATAAAACACCTTGTTCCTTTACAATTGACAAAATATTCATGAACTTTTGAGTTCAACAGGCAGTGGCGCCACCATTGGACAGTGCCAGTTTGAAATGCTTCACACAATACGCGGCTGTCTTATTTGACTTGTAACATAGTGAAGCAGTCTTTCTCCGATCTTTTGATTTATTATTATTATAAGCACACCATCTTGAAGACCTCCGTCCCATAGGGATACTCTAAGCAGTGAAAAAGTTTTTAGTTCACTTTAATTCTCAGTTGTAACGGCACTCAGAGAGTGTTAGATTTGTGGTCATGAAGGTGATATCACATTTTTAAAAGTGATTACGTCTTGAAAAGTTTCCCTTCGTGCAGTGAACATTGAAAAAGACATGACAAAAAAAAAAAAAAAGCAAAGGGTTTCAAATGAGTAAATACAATGACGGTACTTTCAATTTCAGCATGGATTAAAAAAGAAACAACTATTTATGACCATCGCAAACAATCATTTATTGATGGGTTTTTTTTCGCTGCTAGATCTGTTAGTTTTGGTAAGGATATAACAAAGCCCCCCAATCGTTTGAATATGTCTGTGGCGATGCTGTATCCATGGAAACATTGAACCAATGGGATAATTAATCCTTTAGACCTGTGTATTATAGAAATGTGCTCAATCACTTAAATATTTTATCAGTCTTTCTTAGCGCACAAACGATTTAGCAAAAATGGGCGAACATCAAAAATTATATTCCTTGCTTAACTGAATTGTAGGCCACATGTAGAGTCGGTCAATGTAGTCATTTATTGTTGAATACAGAGTAAATAGCATATAGCAGAATCATGGCCTTTATAAATGCTAGCAACAACCAAAACATAGTGTCAAGGGACCATCCATAAAAGACGTCCATTCACCAATTTTTTGCTATTTTTTACCCCCCTCTCCCCCTTGTCCACATTTGTCCACTTTTGACTGGACCCTCCCTCCCCCCCCCCAGTTGTGGACGTCCAAAAACATAAAATTTACCGAACATGAATTAATGAATATTTCGAATTTTTAAATTGGGAGAATGTAAACAATATAAAGAGTGTCACATTCTGTGATTTAAGGAATGAAATCCCGAACCCACTCCTATTTAATTACTGGAGGGAGGAGGGAAATATATAGTGATAGACAAAGGCTTTTTTGTATTCCCAGGTGTGGTCAGCGCGTCTGGCATAAGATTAACCCCTTAATTCTAACACCAATTGGGAAATATCTATAGGGGGAGATAACCTGTGCCCTTGGTATATTCAGGGAGAGGGATGGGCTCTTTTCTCTTTATCCCCCACGCTTGAAGGCGCCACTGATCACGCGTGATCGTTGTGACGTACACGGTCACTGCGATTGGTCAGTGAAGCGGAAGTCTCGGTACCGCATGCGCGGAGATCCGATGCGCGTCGCGGGACTTTTAGTTAGAATTACCAGTGAGCATCGGGCAGTCGAGGAGAGAGGTCTAACTCAGGCTCTCCAGCTGGGGTGGGAACTTGGGCTGCTAGTGTGGCAGAACCTAGACGTTCGACCACCGCAGACCTGAGTTCTTATGAGAACTACCCACCCCAGGTAACTATTCTTATGTATGTATTATGTTGTTTGTAGTAGCCGGTAACGCTACTGTCCTTTTTAGGACACGCTGAGATTGCATTCCTTTTTTTCACTGTGAATAAATATGTGTTGTAGCGTATTCACTTATGAGTTTCTTTACTCATTTCTTGTTGTGTTGTGCGTCCTGTATAACCACGTGGCTGTGACAAATATAAATGCTGGTCAGAACTCAGTAAGTGATCATACCCAATAGACAACGACCGCAGGGACCCCGCAAGGGACCTTGACAAAGAGTACATATTTACAAACATAATTCTAAATATGAAAAAATTACTGTTTAAAAACATTTTATTGAATTATAATTAAAAATGCAAAGAATTCTATTAAACCACAATTATTCAGCGGGATTGAAATTCGATTGCAGCCATTCAAACATATTTCGTATGATGACTACATCTGTTGGTGAATTTTCATTTTCTGGTTCAATCTCCTTGTCTGATACTTCTGGCCGATTTGTGCTCTACAAACAGGAATATTGTAATGGACGACCTTATGTTTTTCATTGCCACCTGTGACGGGAAGTATTTGCCGCAGAAACACATTCGTTTGGGAATTTTTCCAGCCACTGATGGGCAATAGAGATCAAAAAGGCATGCTACTGTAACTGATCCGGCTCCAGACCAATCAGTGCAAGCCTCTGAAACAGTGATCCGTAAGTACCACTACTACTCCCGATAGCTGCAGCCATGACGCCTGCTTCATGACTAACAAAAGGTACAAGAGCTGGAATGAAACGTTTGGGAAATAGTTCATTATAGTTGGTTCGTCTTGCTCCACAGCATGTTACATCATTACATTTGATGATCTGCAGAAAAATATTGAGACTGTTGGACATGATTCCAACACCAATTCACAGAGGAAGAAATGCTTGTGCTGCTTGGTTCAACATATTGTGCATGCACTTCATAGCCATCAATGACAGCCTGACTCCAAACTTCAGCGAGTATTTCTCAGCCTTTTTAAAGTTTGCTTTTTCCAGGTTTTGGTCTATAGTTTTACCATTTGCATCCAAATGGGACCCAAAATGATCATGAGGAATAATGAGGCCTGACAGGTCATGAGACAATGGGGCCATTCGTCGTTCTACCGTGTTGTAGGCACTGTGACCCGGGGCATGACAGGCTATAAAAAAAGCATCAAGTTTGTGCTTGGTAAACAATTTATATGCAGCATTCAAAGTTTTTGGATAACGTGGGATTCTCGTCTGGGCTCTCCGTCAACAGTAATAATAACTATAGGCTTTACTAATTCACCATTTGTACATGCCACATTCTTGAAAATATCCTGAGAGACAAGTACATCAAAATCCGCAACATGTGAGGCAGCAGTACTGAGTCATGTTTACCATTCCTTATTTATATAGATGTTGGTCCAGAATAGGTCACACTGCCATCCTTGATAATACATGCAGCATAAACTGAAGGTATTAGTTTATGCCTATCTGCCACTAGCGAATCATGGTCAGGCAAATGGATACGATATTCCAGGTAATTAGGAAGTGGTGCCTGTTTTGATGCAGCTGGAAGGCCCAAAGGAACTCTAGTCTTGTCGTCCTGGCTAAGAAAGAATGTGCAGTCTAGGTATATGACTTGAAAACAAATTTTGTAAATTTACAAGTGGCGTGCCAGATTTTGGATGAGCTTTTATATAAAAATAATAAATACAACAAAAATCATCAATTTTGTTGAAAAGTTCACCACCAAAACATTTTTTAGTTTAAAAATAATCCTTTTGGCTCTTTTTACTGAAGTTTACTTTTACTCCAGTTGTTTACCATTAAAATTCTATTTCCTGTTCTCCATGTTAGATTTTTCAATTATACTTGAGTTTGAATGATTATTTTAATTTTGCCTAATTTTATTCTTAAAAATGTCTTTAAAAAAAGTCATCACTTTCCGTTGCTAAAAATAGGACAAATGGGCGAGTAATTTGAAAAAAATTCAAACACTCTTAAGAAAAGAAACAAAATTGGAATCAAGATCGAGCCATTGCTTTCACATTCTAGAATGCCAAAAGAGTGGATGACAATTGGTCGCTACATGGGCTTGGCCTCAATGGAAAAATCCAGATTGAAAAGAGTTGCAGCACTCAGGAAAGAAGTAGAGCTATTATGGAGCTTTAAATTTCCCAATACTGTCTTTGCGATCAGTGAGCAGAAAAATTGAAACTTTAATTAGAAGGTATGATGTTCATTTGAAAAAACCTGTGGGTGACATACGGGAGCAGTTTGATAAGTTATTTGATGTCACAAACAAAACTGGTCAATGGTTATGTGCTGAGGACAAAAAACTTTACGAAATACAAATTCAAAGTGGAGGTAAGATGGGATATACTAACAACTAAAATTGCTAGTCAAATTACAATTCATCCATCAAAACGGAAAATTGTTTGCAAAATTAATGAGGCACAACAACAAAAGCAGTTTTGAAAGTTCCAGTGATTCAAGATAACGAGAATTCTCAAAGTAGCTCTGACGGTGCTGATGCAATGCTGTCATCCACAGAAAGCTTGGATCAAAGCACACATAAGAAACAATCACAGCAATCTACTTTCTAGTGCAGTTTCATTAGTTCAATCTGGAAACTACCAGCTCGAAGAGCAGCATTAGTGAGCAAAGTTGCATGAAATGGCGTAAAAATAGCAACTCCTTCTCAGTCAGGTGTCTATCGAGCTGTATTCAGAGCAGTAAACTAAAAGAAACATTAATAAATACTTTGTAATAGCTTATGGAGTTTTCATTTTGATGGTAAAATTATGAAGAAAAAAGAACACCAAGTAGTTGTATTAATAAATGAAGCAAAAGAAGTGAGGCTATCCGTCTTAGTTTTACCTGATGGCAAAGCTGCTACGATTGGATCTGCCATTCAAAAAGTTTTAGATGAATATAACTTATGGTCATTATAAAGATGATAGTGTCAGACACTACAAATGTTAATACAGGGTCGAAGTCTGGTGTTGTGGTGAAACTTCAGAAACTGTTTGTTCAACATGGTGAGTCTGCACCAGTCTTTATAGGTTGTCAGCACCACATATACTTGATCGTGTTCTTAGACACGTGTGTGATGCATTGCTCGGTGATTCAACTGAGTCTCCTAACATAAATTATCCATTTGTAAATAAGATACTTAAAGATTATGAAATGTTAAAAAAAGATTTTTAGGTAAACAAAGAAATGTGCTCTAATTTTAGAAAAACAGGAAATAGGTTGGAGAGATGTGATATGAAATTTTTGCACCATCTAATTTGCATTTTTTAAGCATTTTAAGAGTTCTCTAAATGCCGAAAGTTAATTTTAGCGCACTGCCTAGCCTCAGCAATGCTCGATGGAACTCTCGAGCAATTTTTGCATTGTTGGCTTTCATACTATTGCCTGATGAACTAAAGAACCTTCAGAAATTGTGTGAATTTATATGTGGACAATGAGTGATGCCTGGTTTAGTGATCATCATTACAAAGCTGAACAATGTGAACTTCTTTTCCATGCTGTTAATGATTATCCAAAAGGGTTGCGCTGTCTTCGAAATCATTGGTCTCAAAGTCCATCTCCAATACTCACTCCACGTAGCAATGTTTGTGCAGAAAGAGCAATAAAAGTTCTGCAAGATATTATTCCTCTTTGCCACTCACCAGAGAAATTGAAATTACGTTTTATTTTTTACAAATAAAAGTTTATGAAACAATACTTGAAATTATTAACAAATGTCAATTTTTCTAAAACTTCAAAATGTTTGGTGGGTACATTTTTCAAAATGTTTGGTGGGTGACATTTTTCAATTTTTTAAATAAATTTGATATGGTTTTGTGTTTCTACAATAAAAACTCATCTGTTGATGGTATGCCATACAAGTGTTGTTCTGAAGTCATATACCTAAATTGTGCACTGACTGCCCATCAATACTGCCAAATTTTTGATTGTAAAGAGCGATAATAAAATTAGTTAAAATAAAAATGAACAATAAAAAAATTTGAAATTACAAAAAATATTTACATAAGAAAAAACCCTTGTGCCGACACTACAATCGCCATTTTGTCTGTTTCGTTTTTACAACATGTAACTGTCGGCATACTTCTGACAACTTTTTAAATAATAAAACGGCTTCCTATAACTCTTTTTGTCATTAAACTGGAATTTTTTTGCAGTAAATTTATGCAAAAACACTACATTGTGGACATCCACTCTGTCCTCAACCCCTCCCCCCCTTGTGTGGACGTCTTTATGGATGGCCCCCAAGTGTGTATATATATAATTGAAAGCATTCTTTAAGATTCGTGACGGGCAGTTGTATTTATTTTATATAAAATTTGAGACTTTTTTGTTTTAACTATTCATTTTTTGTCTGTTATATACTAATAAGTTAATATCTCAAAAGAATCTATTTTTAATCAACAAAAACTTGTTTATTCGGTTAATGTGAATAATTTTGGAATTAAAATAGCGAAAGTCGTCATGTTGAAGTGAGCTAACTGCTTAGCTCTGTCTATATTGATAGCTAACCGGTGTATGTTGACACTTTTTATTGATTTAGTTTTCAATGTAAAGTAGTGATACCTGTTTTAGTATTCTTGTGCATGATACGTTAATTGTTTACATACTTTATAGTCGAAAATTGATCACAATTTAGAAAATAATGCAATTAAAATGGTATTCGTAGAGATATTTGATCAGTCGGCATTTCCACGTGATCGTGGGACTTAGTGGTCGTGCATTGGACACATTTCCTGATTGTTGCTGGTTTCATTTCCATTTTGACAGTGTGTTGTTTTTAAATCTTTAGATATACCGCCATAACACCAAATCCGATCAAATATTAATATGTTAAAATGTAGAAACTTGGAATTTTGTTTAGAATTCGAACGCTAATTGAGCTATTTCAAACTATTTGTACTTATGTGTTTGTGTTGTTTTTATTTATAGTAGTTTTAGCACACGTGTCACTTCATAATGTCTTTGAAACATCTCGTGAAGTTTTCAAAAGTTTTTCTTCATAATTTTTGTTCTTTTCTCTAAAATTTTCACAACATAGTGTATTTGCCATTCAAATATTCTACAGTTACTTTAAAATTAAATAAATAATAATAATGATAATCTTCAAAATCTAGATTTTAGGTATCCAGAATGGGTTTATTTGCATAAAAAAACTAATTTTGGAAATCCACTGACTTAACAAGAAACATTAAGCTCGGATTTAGTATGTTTGTTATATTGTGAGGTCACAGATAACTGAGGTTATGGCATAAATGGTCATATCTTTGTTTATAGAAGTAAAATGAACTTAACGATTTATTCACAGTTCGAACTTTACTGATAAAATTAGTTAAGTGAAAAAATTTAATAGAAAAATCTCATGATTGACATTGGATCTCCTTTTTAACAAATCTGATCTAGATATTTGCAGATACTGAGTTGGTTTTATTTTATGTGTGTATTTTGCAAAACCTGTAAAAAATGCACAGAGCACTTTTAATGCATTTTTGTGTAGAGTTCACTTTTGCACTTAACAAAATACATAACTCACATTTAAATATACATGAATTATTTATGTTAAAAATAAATATGACCTATATTTATAATAAAAGCGCTATTCGTTATTATATTATTTAGACAGGTGAATAAAAAAAATACTTGTTTCCTAGTCCTTCATTTACTGGCAGACATCATCACATAAATGGACTTTCAGCGGTTTTTGTTACGCAACGTGTACCGTCACAATACTTAGCAATCTTTCAACGCAATCAGCGTCACCTTGATTTAAAAGATACTGAAGTGAATAATGTCAACCTGAGATTGGACCTAATGGTTAGATTGTGAATGCAATTGTTTGTGTTGACAACACACACTACTTTATATAGACAAATGAAGATTTCAAAACCTGCTTTTAACATAGCCAGATCGCTCAATTACCGACAAGAATGCAGCCTAGCCCATTGGGAGGGTATAAACAGCAACTTGCTTTAGATACAATTAAGTATTATTTATATCCCAGGTCAGCTATTAGCAATGTTTCCATACTGGCCTAGACTGAAATACTAACTGTACAATTCGATTAACTGCTCGTGAAATGTCGCACTGATCTCATCGGTGTGGTTTTTTTATTTCTTCCTCGCGCGCGCGCCAGACTGTGTGTGTATGTGTACACGATGGGAGGTAACAACAAGCGGTTCTCAAAATGGACGACATGCTAACACGTACTTTTTTTTTTTTTGTAGTGCTTCACCCACTGCAGTGGGAAGTTAGAAAGTTATCTGCTTGTTAACAATATTTTATCGTACACCACGAATGTAAATAAAATGGGATGCCAGTAATGAAAGGGAAAGTCAGATACAAAATGGAGGGGTATGCCCACTGTAACTATAAGTAAATGCCTGGTTTAAATGGAGGAAATTTATATGGCAAAATTATTTCAAAGTAAAATGAAAATGCTTTCGCTATGACATTAAAATTGTCGTTCTATATGAAATGTTATTACTTGATTTTTTCGCGATTATGCAGTTGGTTCAGCGAACAATTTGTCTTTAATATTGAATTACCTTCCGTTGTTTAAAACAATAATATGAAGTAAAGAAATAATTTTACCAAACCAATCGATTAAATTTTTTTTAAATATAATAGATGTGATGTCGATATAAATGTATATAAAAACACGCCGAATAATTTACTGCAATTGTGTGTGTACATTTCAAGGCAATTGGAGTTATTAGCTAAAGCATGAATCCTATTTACAACTGACAACTTTTTTCACCAAACAATAATTTACAAATAGATGAAAAATATCTGTCTATTAAAGTAGAGCAGATAATCAAATGTCATATCTACTTTAACGGTGAAAATATATGGATCGGTTATATTTCACACAAAATATTTTTTACATTCATTTACATTTAAATTTAATTAATACAAAAAATACATTTTCAACAATGTCTGGTCTGTTGTAAATAAACACCGGCTATCGTTTACACCATGAATCAGCTGAAGCTAATATTTCCTTTCTATATCAATGTTACTTTATCACGTCAACAATTTAAATAATAAAAATAAAAAACTTCTTACGTGAGCTCTTGTGTCAATCCTAGACTGGTGTATTTATAGTTTTAAGGACATTGAATATCGGTCAATAATTTATTACCAAAATAATCTCGATAAAACGAACCCTGATTAGAAGGAAATTTATGATATTGTGATATTTATAATTTGTCTGGTTCGTGTGTCTTATGCAATCACCGACAAGCGTACAAAAAAACATCAGCAACTGTAATATGTTTGCTGTTTTATTTCTAAAACGCTCATTTTTCACCCAGCAGATAAGATGTGAAACATTTAGAATGCAGCTATTAATTAAACTGAAATGCAAAACATAAATTGATACCTGATAAAGTTAAATGTCACAACCCCCCTCACATTCTCCTTACTAGGTTGAAAGCTGGGTTTTTTTTTTGTTAGGATGTTTTTTTTTTCAAGTCAGTTACATCGTGTAAATTAACAAATGAGATAGTTTGATGTCGTGAGTCACACATCCTTCACCATCTTGTCTTAGATGAATTTTCTCGTTAGTTATCTTTTCCCTTTTGTGTTGTATTATATTATTTTTAAAGGTATGATATAAATGTATTGACAAAAGTCAAATAATATGTTAAAAAACAGCAAATAAATAAGTCTTAGGAAAAAATGGTAGTTGCCTTTCTTCAATGAGATGGGCTACTTTTTCGTGTGCGGGTAATAGTCGTTTGTCTTCATTGAGGTGGGCTACTTTTTCGTGTGCGGGTAATAGACGCTTGTCTTCAATGAGGTGGGCTACTTTTTCGTGCGGGTAATAGACGCTTGTCTTCAATGAGGTGGGCTACTTTTTCGTGTGCTGGTAATAGTCGCTTGTGCGGGTGAAACGAAAAGTTAATTATTAAAAAAAAATTCTTCACATTACAAAAAAAGAAAACTTTTTAAAGGGAGTAAAAATGTGTGTATGTGTGTGTGTGTGTGTGTGTGTGTGTGTGTCGGCCATTGTTTATATTTTTTTAAAATTTTATTGTTATCTATTCAAGTAAATTAACGGCACTACATTTATTACGTCAACAAAATTTGGAAAGGGAGGTGACAATTTATTTTTACATGAGGGAGTTTGAAGTGAAGATAAATTGACGTCAAAAGTTGTATAATAATAAATAGAGAATATCTTGATTTGTTCTTATTCTTAAAATATTTTTTTTTCATAAATTCATTGTTTGTTCATAATTTTATAAATCAATAAAACATAAAACTCTAAATTTTTAAGTTTAGAGCTACATAGTGATGCTATTAAATTTTATATAGACAAGATCAGTGGTTGTAAAGAGGTTATATCCTGGGAGTGGGGTGCTACAACAATATTGTATTAAAAGCTAAAAAAAATTAAAATAATATAAATTAGTATTAAAGATCATAGTAAGACAAAGACATTTTAGAAGTGGCGAGTGTGCACTGATAAAAATAAATGCCGGGAAGCCAATCTAGTGATCTTCCAACGATGTGTTGTTTTTAGTGTGTGACATGATAGCGATTTCACTTTCAAAGAAAATCTTTTTTTTTCATTAATTAAAGCAAAGTTGTGCGTTTTCTAGGAAACCAAGAGAATCAGGAGTCTGAAGCTGGAGAAGCTGCTTTAAATATTGGATGCAAACAGAATCCAGGTGATAAACAGTTTATACCTATAGTAATATTATCTATACAAACTCACGCATGCTATGAATATGCCGTAAGCAGGCATCCAATCTACCGTTGGGGGCTTTGCTTGTGACCCGGCCATGAACTTGGGTTGGAAAATGTCATGGAATGGTCAATTAAAATAGGTCACTTGTTTGGGTGGCGAGGTCTAAGTTTCATTTGCTGATGTAGACAGAGGGTGGTGAAGGTGGGGGTAAATTTTAAACGTCCTATAGGTCAAAACTGGTATAACCTCATCAACATTAAGACCCATCTAATGGTCTGAGTCCATATTAAAATACCATTCCCTGCAGACCAGAGTTTTGGCCAAACAATAAAATGGCCTAATCATTTAAAACCATGAAAAAATAAATTTGAGTACAGGAAGTGGAAAGACTTATGGATGGGGCATTCATTACAAAGAAGGATATACTGAATATGGAGATCGAGATAAAAAGAATTTTTAGCACATTCGCTGTACCATACAAAACTTTTGCATTTACTTAGGCCATAGCTCAACTTTGAAGAAATCTTGTAATTATGCGAGTCTATTTATTCTATGTTATAAACGAAATGAAGTAATTTGCTCGGTATTTTTTTTTATCCTGAAGGAACATTTTTTTTTAAAAAAAGAATATAAACAACGGAGATTGAGATACGAATAATGGCAGACGGATTCTCATGTCTATTCAAAATGGACTTTTAAAAAAATGATTGAAAATCGCTAGATTATTTTTTTTACTTTTACACTTAGCAACATATTCTTACTTGGTTATAAAAGAAAATTATTTGTTTATTTTGATTGTTTTCGTTTGATGATTTCAGAATGTCATCTGTAGAAAAAAAAGACAGCAATAAAAGTTAATGATACTAATGTATTACATTTGAATATTTTAGTCTTTTACGTGTCAAATTTAAACCCAAATAAACTATTTAAACTGTAGTTCCTGTAAAAACTTTTTTGAATCGAGCCGCAAACAAGAAGCCATTAATGTTTAAAAAGGGAAAATAATTCTTACTTTTAATCTATGGCAGACAGAAAGACTTGGAATTTAAAAGATTTATTTAGATGTTGGTGTAAAATCTTTAAAAGTATAATTACATTACCTTGTTACGAAGATAATAGTAAAGAAAAATTATCATGAGCATATCTGTAGGTCTAATGTACTTAAAACTTCATTGTTACTAATATGTTTGACATTACTGAATAGTACACAGAACCATTTCGTTTGTTTCTCATATCACTATTTTTTTTTCTCCAGATGTTCGAGAATATAGGCGTTAGAATGTGAAGACATTGATCAAAACAAACCTTTAGACCCGTCATGGGGGCGTATACGAAAAGTTCATATGAAGAAAATGGTAATGTTAAATGCATTATTTAAGAAAAAAAGTGAAACAACGTATATTTTAGTATTATAAAAATATTTATTTTAAATTGATGTCGAGTTTAATTAACGTGTATTATAAAGCAGACAGTAAAATGTAATTATGTTGACCAATTTTTACGTTAAACAATTAATAAAAGAAAAAAAATATAACTGTAAGATAAATTAACAATGAAAATACTACTACATTTAACTATGACTAAACATATTTCTATCATGTCCTTTTAACTCTTCAACTTTATTTGGTAGTCACTAATATACGCGGCTGTCAAAGACGCGAGTTTTTGTTTGTCGCTCTCAAACAAGTTCTGAAATCAGCCGTTGTGATGTAGAACTCAATATAGTGGAAGACTTTTTTATACCTAATAGAGTGTGAAATTATGACCTTATATTTATGCCTATGTATTGTGAATTAATGTGTTCACAGAACCGCTACTTGTTTATGATGGCCTTGAGGCAAACCAAACGTCAATAAGACTGTTCTATGATAGTGAAAGGAATCCAGTGGTCAGTGTTGATGATGTCGAAATTGTCAATGTAAACGTCGCCAAGGATTTGTGCAAGTTAAAAAATGTAACGTGCAATAAAAGGGTCATTTATAAATTGTCCGGTCTGTATACATCTTTTTTTTTTTTTTTTGATTCATGGAATTCAATCAAAGAAACCTACAAAGATTCTCAAGATATTCACAAAGTGAGTTTCAAAGTTTCACATCCTCATGGATGCTCACAACAAATCAGTTTCTGTCGTTGGGTCAACAGATATCAGTTAGGACTTTATAATAAATTTACCTATACAACATGTACATGTCCAGGAAGTAGTGGAGCCACAGTTTATTGTTTGGGGTTGGAAGAGGGAGGTCAGTATGTTCAACTTGTTCACAGTGGAAGTTTAAACCATAAACTTAATTACAGTGGAGCCGGGGTGACTTTTTGAGCGACCTGGGAACAATTAATAGAGGCTAGACTTGTTTTTATGTCACTAGCTTTTATTTGTATTTTTATTTGTTTTTTGTTTGCTGAATGGGTGTACATTTTTAGCAGACTTATTGTTCACACCTCTCGTAAGTGTTCACATTTGTATTGATTTTTTATAGAGTAAAAGGTGCATAAAATGCAGGAATCTTGTTTAACAAAAAATAATAATAAAATAAAAGTAAATAAGTAAACACAAAATAAAAGGATATTAGAATTTTTATTATAACAATGTTGCTCTGCCTATTTAGCACTAATTATAAAAACAAAATATAATAAATGCTCGAATATTATCCGAATTGTTAAAGAATAGCCCAAGTAGATTTAACTATTTACGATTATTGTTTAATAAGATTTATAATGAATGTACAATTTTTGTTTTGTTATACATTGTTCGTTAATGGATGTCAAAGTTGAAGCACAACTTAGAACGAAAAAAAAACAAGTCATGGGGAAGGGTGAAGTAGGAGGTAAACTTTATGTAAATATTAACAGTTTGAAAAAAAAAATAGTGAGAAAAAACCAACAAACTAAAAATTATTATTACAGTAAGAGTAGTTTCATATAGTTATTCACAAAATTGTACTACATTTTGTTTTAAATGTTAGACTGGCCCCAATAATGAGCTAAAGTTGTCCAATTAATTATTATAAAATTTATAAAAATACTAAAACATGACATTAGCTCTATTTACATATAGCAAGGCTAATTTGTCTATGAATAATACATAAATATTTATTATCTTTATAATGTCCAGTAGTTGGGTAATGATAAGGGCGATAACTAACGATACTGTTGAAATCAAACAACAGCGATGAAAAGATGCAGATAGAATAGTTGTTTGAAACTATGCGCCTTATATTGGTATATCCCCCTTATTTATAACTAGGGCCTACCTATTTCATTTACTGGATGGTAATATATTTGTAACATTTCATGACACATTTTTAAAATCATATTAACTGTTTTAAGCAGGATGCCAGTTTTCTTAACTTCGGTAGTGGCAGCCATTTTATTTAAATTTATAGAAACTATTAAAAACTGTACATTATGTTAAAAGTATTGAATCGAGACACGGACAAGAGTCTATTAATATTTAAAAAGGAAATTGTATTTTTACTTTCATCTAAAGTAGACTTGAGGCGGATATAAAACAAGCAATTTAAGTCTTTTCCCTTTCGGACAAAGGACATTTTAGAGCATTTTCGTGTAAGCAGTGGCTACGGTTACGATAAATAGAGAGGGAAGTAATCATGTTGAATAACTGTCACAAAAATAAATAATGATTACGCCCCTTTGATTAGTCTTTATTATTTATATTTAAATATAAGCAAAAACGGTACACAAAACGCCCCCTTTTTCGGCCCTCAGAAGTCAGATCGTGAAATGAACCAAAGTGTTTTCTTGGCAGGCCAAGACCTACAAAATGATATATACATCATGGGTCTAGGACTTATGGTTGCTCAGATCTAGGGTGATGGTGGACAGACAGACAGACAGACAAAACGGGGACAAAATACAAGTAACTATGATGGCATCCTTATTATTTTACACAATATAAACATGAACATGCGGCTATATAATACTACCAACATTTTTCGAAGTATATATATGCTTTTTTTTCCCACATTGAAAAAGGCGCCAAAACGCCGTACCGGTGCGTATCGACACAAAAAAGCACTGTATAAAGATATCATCATATATAATAATACTCATTTCCAGTGTGCGTTAAATCGAAAGTAAAGAATTAATAATACAGTATTCCCGTTTAAAGTACAATCATGAAAAAAAATCGGATCTGCCCGAAACCAAAAATAACCTAGCCTACCGATCAAGCATAAAGGGACGTAACTCTATGCAAAAGTTTTGCACGGTACAGCTAGTATATAATAATACTCATTTCCAGTGTGCGTTAAATTGAAAGTAAAGAATTAATACAACAGTATTCCACTTTAAAATACAATCATGAAAAAATCGGATCTGCCCGAAACCAAAAATAACCTAGCCTACCGATCAAGCCTAAGGGGATATAACACTATGCAAAGGTTTTGCACGGTAAAGCTAGTATATATATATATATATATATATATATATATATATATATATATATATATATATATATATATATATATACATATATATATTTGTTATGTTTAGAATTTACCCCCCCCTTTTTTCCACCTCCACTGCCAATTTAAATTTACCCCGCCAATACTGACCCTCGCGCACCTCATCAGTTGACCATGGAATGTAACGCAAAGTCATGGACATGTTACGTCAAGACTTAACCCCTTCAATGCCAACACACGCACCGGTCCTCCACCTTCCCCCGCCAACGTAACGTCAAGAATTTAACCCCGTTAATACTGGCTCACACAAGTCGCGCCCACTCCCAACACACGCCTCTGTGATGGCTCATCATGGAATAGATGGAATGGCAAAAAGCACCACCTCCTCGCCCACGCACGGACTATCTACTGTCCCAAGTACCCTAATGACTCATGCTAGATGTCCCACCTCCCCGCCCACGCACGGTTTATCAACTGGCCCACGTACCCCTTCCAATCTTTATAAAGTCGATGCAGAATGTGTCTCGACAGTCAGAGTGGGGAGTCGGCCCCGCATACGACAGTCAGAGTGGGGAGTCAGCCTCGCATACGACAGTCAGAGTGGGGAGTCAGCCCCGCATACGACAATCAGAGTGGGGAGTCGGCCCCGCATACGACAGTCAGAGTGGGGAGTCGGCCCCGCATACGACAGTCAGAGTGGGGAGTCGGCCCCGCATACGACAGTCAGAGTGGGGAGTCAGCCTCGCATACGACAGTCAGAGTGGGGAGTCAGCCCCGCATACGACAGTCAGAGTGGGGAGTCGGCCCCGCATACGACAGTCAGAGTGGGGAGTCGGCCCCGCATACGACAGTCAGAGTGGGGAGTCGGCCCCGGATACTTAGATCAGTCGGCCCACCGTCAGTCGGTCCAGCAGACTTAGAGAATCTGTAGATAATCTTTAGAGTAGACTTAAGTAGCTAGTCGTGTAAAAACCTATCAAGTGTTCGTTAAAGTTGTATTATAGTGTATTAAATACGTGTTGTAGTGTACGCTCCTCTGAGTTGTGTTATTTATACATTAGCATCTATACCAGTTAAGAGTTACAGTTGAATATTCGGTGATTAGGTCTAAATTACCTGGCGAGCCTGCATAATGAACGCCACAATATTCATCGTCAACGTGTTATTTTTTTTTTTCATAACTACCAAGTGATATATGTTTCTGGATGGTAAAACGGTTTAACTAGTCTGTTTTACAAGTACAGTAAACAAGCAATAATAAGGGTGGGCAGACTTTATAAATCGCGGACACAACGTGCTTTTAAATTTGACTAACAGGGTCTGACCAAGAGAAAATAGATGGTGTATTTATATAAACTAATACAAAATTATTAATTGGCGTTAATTTGCCTACATATCGTATAATGATCATGCCCGCACTAAAATATATTTAGTGTTGAAACCACTGTAAAGAACAAATTTAAAAGAAATCAACTTTTGGTCTTAATAATAAACCCATGCATTTAAATTTTAAACTGATAACTATTGTGGAGAACTCTTAGTTGCTATGTTTGACGAGTTCTAACTAATGTTGATTTTAACAAAATCAAAGGAACTGAATTTAACAGATGATGAATTAAAATAAATCTCCACAAAATATCAATGAAATTTAACAATACATCCGTGTTAAGTTCAAAACTGTAAAGAACATGGCACCACATTAGACTTAGAAGAAGTGTATGTAACTCAGAAAAGCTGGATCAGATCATAGAAGAGCTGTGCCAAAGTAGAGAAGTGTCATAGAGGAATTTGCCGCGGTTCTGTATATGTGGTATGCTCACCCCAAAGGGAAAGAGTAGAATATACAGTGGTACATATAATTTTGTTTAAAATAACCAATAGTTTGTAGAAGGTCGCCAGTTTAACTGCGAGACTCATTGCTAAACCACGTGACCAGTTATCACAATAGACTGATAAACACATTCGATAATATAAAAAAACAAACTACATTCATTCTTGAACCTAGTTGTGACTGTGAGGGGTAGTCTAGGACATACTATCGCATCTATTGGGGTACTGTTGAGAACAAGGTGAATAGCCGCTTGTCTAGTAGAACGCAAGGTGAAGTACAGCAACGAATTTGTAATTGACTTGTGGTCATAACGTGTTAAATTATCCCACTGAGTCAATCATATCATGTTTAAATAGCCCAATGAGTCAGACAGAACACGTTTAACTAGCCCAATGAGTCAGACAGAACACGTTTAACTAGCCTAATGAGTCATTCATATCAAGTTTAACTAGCCCAATGAGTCAGACAGAACAAGTTTAACTAACCCAATGAGTCAGACAGAACAAGTTAAACTAGCCCAATGAGTCAGACAGAACAAGTTAAACTAGCCCAATGAGTCAGACAGAACAAGTTTAACTAACCCAATGAGTCAGACAGAACAAGTTTAACTAGCCCAATGAGTCAGACAGAACAAGTTTATTTAGCTCACAGAGTCAGTTAATTGAATGTATAATTTAGTTCCGCCATGACTAATATCTACCTGTGCATTTTAATAATTCCTTTGAGTTATGATAGCTAAATCTTGTATTATTAAATTAACTGACCCATATATCCATCATTGCCTTCCTTAGAACTCCACAATAATATAAAAAGAAAAAAAATCGGTGGTACTTAATAGCTAACCATCGTACTGAACTTTTTTTTCTAAAATTAAAAAAAAGAAAATTTAATGCTCAGACGATCTCTTAAACCAGTATTGACAAAGTGGAAAATGAGAAAGTAATCTTTCAGTTACCATATGTATTATGGGGTAAGGAGGCATATCCTGTTGTTACCTGGGAGGAAGACATGCTTGATGTAGCTCCTCATATCACCAAAGTAAAATAAACAATATTATACAATTGTATTATTAATTTATTCATTTAGCATTTTTTTTGTATTATTATTGCTAACAATAAATGAAATTTTTAGTGTCACAATAAAATAACCACAATGTATCACAACGTTCAATAAGCACAGGAGTTATTTACTAGTACAGTAATCGTTTTAATTAGATATCACATAGCAGCACCTCAACTCCTACAACTCCTATTACACAAACTGGACATCAACACATGTTGGTAACACAAGCACCCATGTACGCATTTCTCGATCTCATTCTCTCCACTTGAGGAAAAGGCCATTCACTTAGAAAACGAACTCCAATTTTTGTTGGCTAATAAACTATAATATTTGTCGCATATTTAAACTTAATGCAAGTGTCACTCTCTGATCAATGAAATACATTATTGATGCCTAGAAAATTCATACCATGTATTTGTTATGAATTTTGGTATACAGTGTACTAATATATATATATATATATATATATATATATATATATATATATATATATATATAAATTAGTACAAAAGCATACAAATTAAATTTTGAATAGGCTTATATGACTATCAGTGTGCGTATTCTGTCAGATACACATGTAGAATCAGCGTTCTCTTAGGAATCTTAATTAACACTGGCACTGATGTGAAATGCCACAACCGTTTATTGTGGACATTGCAAGGCTATAGTAATCTGGCAAAACAATCCATTTTCATCACCCTAGACATTTATTAAATTAATTTTATTATTTATTAACTGTAATACATTTTTAACTGTCAGTTTATCAAACACTTTATGGAAAGTAGGGATATGACGAAGTTCGAATTCGAATCCGAAGACATTCGAACTTCGAAGTTTTTTGAGCAAATTCGAATCCGACGGATTAAAAAAAAATCCGTCGGATTTGAATTTGAAAAATTACCGTTTTCAGATCAAACGCGGCCGTAGAAATCGTAACTAAAATTTAAAAACCTCGAGACTTTCGAAAACTCAAATAAAGAAAACAGATAAAACTAAACTCTTGGACCCTTACTCAGCTGTCCATAGATTAGACGTCGTGTTTGGTCATGAACGTATTTTAGATACACCCCTCACGCCAAACACTGTTTTCATCCGAGCTTTCCAAACCTCGGAATTGACAAGTAGAATGGAATGGCGGAGTGGATGTGTGGATTGGAAAGGCGAAAAGCTGGTTATGTGTGACCAATTGAAATGAGTTGGAATGACATTTGGAATAATTTGGAATGAGTTGAAGGAATGGCTTTTGAAATGAGTTAAAATGACATTTGGAATGAGTTGGAATGACCTTGGAATGACGTTTGGAATGATTTGGAATGAGTAGGAATGACGTTTGAAATGATTTGAAAGATTTGGAATTATATATAGATTTAGGTATATTATATATATATATATATATATATATATATATATATATATATATATATATACTAGTTGCAAGTACCCGGCTTTGCCCGGGTCTAAAATAAGGTTTTCTGTTTACCTTCTGTTTTCTCCCTACCCCCTCTCTCTTTTCCTCTCCCTCCCTCCCTCCCTCCCTCCCCCTCTCTCCCTTTCCCTCCCTCCCTCTCTCCCATTTCTCTTCGTCCCTCTCCCATCTCCCTCTCTCCCCTCTCCCCCTCCTTCTCTCCCCCGTCCATCCTCCTCCCTCCTCCTTCCCTCTCTCTCCCTCCCCTGCCCCCTCTTTCTCTTTATCTCTTCCTCCCATTTCTCCCATCCTCTCCCTCTCTCCTTCCCTCTCCTCTCTCTCCCTCCCCTAACCCCTCTCTTCCTCTTTTCTCCCTCCCTACCATTTCCACCTCTCCTCTCCCTCCCCATCTCTCCCCCCTTCCTCCCACCCTCATTCCCTCACTCTCCCTCCCTGCCCCCCTCACTCTTTATCTCTCTCCCTCCCTCTCTCCCACCCTCTCTCTCCCTCCCTCGCCTCTCTCACTCCCTACCCCCTCTCTTCCTCCCTTCCTTTCTCTCCCTCTCCCCCTGCTCCCTCTCCCCCCTGCTCCCTCTCCCATCTCCCTCTCTTCCCCTCCTTTTCTCCCCCCTGTCCATCCCCTCTCCCTCCTCTCCCCCCTTCCTTCCCTCCCTCCTACCCTCCCTTTCCTCTTTCTCCCCCCTGCCTCCTCTCTCTCTTTATCTCTCTCTCCCTCCCCACTCTCTCTCTCTCTCTCTATATATATATATATATATATATATATATTTATATATATATATAAATATATATATATATATATATATATATATATATAGAGAGAGAGAGAGAGAGAGAGGATGGAGGGAGAAAGGGAGTGAGAGATAAAGAGAGAGAGGGGGCAGGGGGGAGAGAGAGAGAAAGCAGGGTAGGAGGGAGGGAGGGAGGAAGGGGAGAGAGAGAGGGAGGGGATGGACAGGGGAGAGAAGGAGGGGGAGAGAGGGAGATGGGATAGGGAGGGAGAGAGAGGGAGATGGGAGAGGGAGGGAGAGAGGGAGAGAGAAAGGGAGGGAAGGAAAGAGAAAGGAAGGGAGGGAGAGAGGGGAGGGAGAGAGAGAGAGAGGGTGAGAGAGAGGGAGAGAGAGGGTGGGAGAGAGGGAGGGAGATAGATAAAGAGTGAGGGGGGCAGGGAGGGAGAGACGGAATGAGGGAGGGAGGAAAAGGGAGATAGGTGGAGAGGGGAGGGAGGGAGAAAGAAGGGAGGAAGAGAGGGGTTAGGGAGGGAGAGAGAGGGAAGGAAAGAGGGAGAGAGAGGTTGGGATAAATGGGAAGAAGAGATAAAGAGAGGGGGCAGGGAGGGGGGATGGACAGGGGGGAGAGAAGGAGGGGGAGAGGGGAGATGGGAGGGAGGATGGGAGGGAGAGAAATGGGAGAGAGAGGGAGGGAGAAGTAGGGAGGGAGAAAGGGAGGGAAAGGGAGGGAGAGGGAGGGAGGGAGAGAGAGAGGAAGGGAGAGAGGGGGTAGGGAGAAAACAGAAGGTAAACAGAAAACCTTATTTAAACCCGGGCAAAGCCGGGTACTTGCAACTAGTTGTTCATATTGATGATCACTTAACCAGGCATCACTCCATTGTCCACAGATAAATTCACTCAATCTCTGAAGGTTATTTCGTTCATCAGGCAATAGTATGAAAGCCAACAATGCAAAAATTGCTCGAGAGTTCCATCGGGCATTGCTGAGGCCCGGCAGTGCGCTAAAATTAACTTTTGGCATTTGTTGAGAACTCTTAAAATGCTTAAAAACGCAAATTAGATGGTGCGAAAATTTCATATCATCTCTCCAACCTATTTCCTGTTTTTCTAAAATTTGAGCACATTTCTTTGTTTTACTTTCAAAATCTTTTTTTTAACATTTCATAATCTTTAAGTATCTTATTTACAAATGGATAATTTATGTTAGGAGACTCAGTTGAATCACCGATCAATGCATTCCACACGTGTCTAAGAACACAATCAAGTATATGGTGCTGACAACCTATAAAGACTGGTGCAGACTCACCATGTTGAACAAACAGTTTCTGAAGTTTCATCACAACACCAGACTTCGACCCTGTATTAACATTTGTAGTGTCTGACACTATCATCTTTATAGCTGACCATAAGTTATATTCATCTAAAACTTTTTGAATGGCAGATCCAAAAGTAGCAGCTTTGCCATCAGTAAAACTAAGACGGCTAGCCTCACTTCTTTTGCTTCATTTTTTTATACAACTACTTGGTATTCTTTTTATCTTAATAATTTTACCATCTAAATGTAAACTCCATAAGTTATTACGCTTAGTATTTATTAATGTTTCTTTTAGTTTACTGGATTCTCTGAATACAGCTCGATAGACTCCTGACTGAGAAAGAGTTGCTATTTTTACGCCGGACTTATGCAAAATTTTGCCTACTAATGCTGCTCTTCGAACTGGTAGTTTCCCAGATTGAAATAATAAAACTGCACTAGAATAGATTGCTGTAATTGTTTCTTATGTGTGCTTTGATTCAAGCTTTCTGTAAACGACTGCATTGCATCAGCACCATCATAGCTACTGTGAGAATTCTCGTTATCACTTGAATCACTGGAACTTTAAAAAATGCTTTGTTGTTGTTGTGCCTCATTAATTTTGCAAACAATTTTCCGTTTTGATGGATGAATCGTACTTTGACTAGCAATTATTCTAGTTGTAGCATATCCCGTCTTACCTCCACTTTGAATTTGTATTTCCTAAAGCTTTTTGTCCTCAGCACATAACCATTGACCAGTTTTGTTTATGACATCAAATAACTAATCAAACTGCTCTCGTATGTCACCCACATGTTTTTTCAAATGAACATCATAGCTTTTAATTAAAGTTTCAATTTATCTGCTCTTTTGGCAGTCTAGAATGTGATTGCAATGGCTCGATCTCGATTCCAATTTTTTTTCTTTTTTTAAGAGTGTTTTGAATTTTTTTCAAATTACTCGCCCATTTGTCCTTATTTTTAGCAATGGAAAGTGATAATTTTTTATAAGACATTTTAAAGAATAAAATTAAGCAAAATTAAAATAATTATTCAAACTCAAGTATAATTGAAAAATCTAACATGGAGAACAGGAAAAAGAATTTTAATGGTAAACAACAGGAGTAAAAGTGAACTTCAGTAAAAAGAGCCAAATGGATTATTTGTAAACTAAAAAAATGTTTTGGTGGGTGAACTTTTTCAACAAAATTGATGATTTTTTGTTGTATTTATTATTTTTATATAAAAGTTCATCAAAATCTAACACGCCACTTATAAAATTACAAAATTTGTTTTTCAAGTCAAATACCTAGTGTACATATCTAATTACGGTTGACGTATGATATGTATGCAAAACGTCCGGTCACATTTCCTTTGTTGGTTGTGTATTTATAACAATTCTATTTTCAGACTAATTTCGCACCTTTGCCTGGCTGAAAAATTTTGTTGGAGGTGACTTAGCGTCACCCTCCAAATGCTGTCACCCCGGGCGGTCCGCTCCCTCGCCCCCTTTTAGCTACGCCAATGTGTACTGGCAGATATAAATTAACTCCCTTGGAACATATTTCATTTTGAAATTGTCTAAAATGTTTATCAGTCTGCGTATTCTGTCAGATACACATATAGTAACAGCGCTCTCTTAGCAATCTAAACACTGGTACTGATGTGAAATGTCACATGTGAAAAACAAATTAAAAACATAAGATTAAATGGAAATGAGACCGGCACCAATCAGGTAGCCTACATATAATTTCACTTGAAAGTTATAGGTTTTAATCCGCACTAAAATATAGAGTTTAGGGAAATAACCATTTGTAATTCAATTTCGGAAATTTCCTAGATGATAACTTGCCTTACACGTAATATAGGGAATACCCAATCACAATAAATAGAAAGAAGACACACTCGTGATTTTACTATTTCAATATCACTAATCCTAAAGCTTACTTTGATATAAAGGTAATTTTTTCGCTGTTGAAATTTATTTTTGCATGTATATTGATTGTCAATCATGTTTCTTCTCCATTTCTTCCTTGATTATTTCTTCAATAACTCTATTCAGATGTGTTTTTATTGACAGTCGACTGCCAAGGTCTACTAGGTCCCACTATTCTACTAAGGCCTCCCCGGCCGGAGTTTTTTTTTTTTTATTCTGCAAACTTTTTAGAAATAAAAATTGTTTTCGGTAATTGTTTTTAAAGTGCAAGATTCCACAAAGTTAATGTGAGACAATCGACCGTACCTTGATTGTATAATTAACAAAATAACTATGTCGTCTTTTGGGTTTGGATACCAGCTGTTAGGAGTATCAACAATAATGCCAGGTCGTTTGAATGGATTAGAGCCTATTATTGATATTAGAACAGAAAGCAACAATCTCTCAAATACATATATTTATGAGATAATTTTTAATGATAAAAATACGTTTACGCAAGATGCATTTTAATTAGGAAATTTACATACAAATATTATATATATATATATATATATATATATATATGTATATATATATATATATATATATATATATATATATATACATATATATATATTAGGGTGACAAACAAATGCATTTTAAAAAAAATGTTTTATTGCTCTAAACCTTTTATTTAGTTGCATTTAATGAAAAGAAAAATATATAGGGAAATTTCGGAGACAACCCGTTGATGTTTAGGGGTTGCTCAACGCAGTTTAAGTTTGCAAGGTTACCTTATTCGAATCCACATTTTCCATATGTTTCAAGTTTTTCATATTTATCTCTTCTATTTCAACAAATAAGTTGATAATGTTTTCAGTATTTTATTATTTGTTAATCATCATATAGGCTATAATACACAATATTGAAAATGTTTCTACATCAAGTGAAACTCTTCGAAATGCACTAAATGAAAAAACGTAAAGAAGTCGCAAAAGAATTTTTTTCAGATTTCAGTTCACCGATCCCATTAACTGTACAATGGGACGAAACATTGTTACCCGACTTGATTAGTAGATATGAAGTGAATCAACTGCCCATATTAGTAACAGGATATGATGTAGAAAAACTGCTGTCAGTCACAAAACTTGAGGGGGAGGCAGTGTCAAACAGATAAGTTATGCTATTGAACAAGCTTTAAAAGATTGGAACATTTCATTTGACAAAATTGTGGCGCTCTGTTTTGATACTACTTCAATCAATACATTCAGGTGCTTGTACCCTGCTGGATAAATTAATTGGAAATCTTTATTATCCACAGCCTGTCAATACCATGTTCATGAATTGATTTTATCCCATGTTTACATAACATGTTTTGGAGCATCTTCTGGTCCATAGATTAAGTTGTTTCAACGATATCGTGATCAGTGGAGTAAAGTTAATTCTGAATCCTAGCTTATAACTGATGCAGATCTCAATGTTTATGGTTTGCTTGTACCATCAGCTGTAGAATTTGCTGTAAATATGTTGCAAGGAACAAAACAACCTCACGACACTTTCAAAGAATTTTTGCAACTGTCGATAATTTTTTAGGAGAAACTCCTCCAGGCCAAAGTGGAATAACTTTCCGTACTCCTGGGGCTATACAACCAAGCACGATGGATGGCGAAAAAACTGTACTCTATTAAAATTTACTTGTTTCGACGTCAATTTTATTTAATAAAAAAGAAGAAAAAAAATCTCCATCGATTTTCATTTTTTTTCAATTTTGATTTACATGGAACATTGGTTTCGGGCTCCCATCTCTTCATCTGTTCCTCACAATGACCTGACATTAATTAAGAAAATTAATAATTTCAAAATATTTGACAAAGGAGTCGCTGAATCTGCCTTTAAAGACATTGCAGGACATTTAAAGTATTTAACTGAAGACCTGGTGAGTCTCTCTTTTTTCAGCAAAGATGTTGATAAACAAACTAAAGAAAAAATGTTGATTGCACTTGAAAAGTCAGCCAAAAAAAAAAACAGGTAAAAAAGCTTGAAGGCAAAGTATTAATGGATAAAATTGTAGGCATGAAGTTAGATGACTTTGTAACAGAGAGATTAAAATATGTATTTGAAGTGCTTGGAATAAATTGGGCATTCATGAAAAAAAACAAAAACCTAGGCCGCAACTGAATACCAGGAAGCATATATAGTTGTTAATTCTATGAAAGTTGTAAATGATACAGCCGAAAGAAAGGTGATACTCAATTCAAATTATGCAAATGTTTTAACCATAGATATAAAGACTAGATTGATTACGTCTATTATATTGTGCCCGATGAAGTGCTATAAAATGGTGCTTGAAGTTTAAAAAAAGAAGAGTACAGTTCTTTATATTTTCCGAAAAAGATTTCTTTCCTTAGAGTTGGCAAGACGCAGGCAGCCATTTTAAATGAAAAAAAAAACACCAGCTAGAAAATTTGGGCGCTACTATAATCAACAGATGTGGCAGAAAATCACTTTTATGGTATTTAACTTAAAACATAGAGTGGTCCTGTATTTTTTATGTATTTTAATAGTACCAACATTATTGCTATGACTCGTACTGTATATGACATTTAATTGATCAATATATCAAGTCTATAACTAGTGTTTATAAATCAACTACGAACTATTTAATTTATAGTTCGATTGATTTTATTCTTAATGATATTGATCAAGTAAAAAATTTTTTTAATGTAATCAAAACTGTCCCAAATTAAATATTTATATATGATAAAAGCAATAATGTTGATACATCATTTTTATTTGTTAAGAAGGAAATATTTAAATAGAGTGACTAAACTAAATAGTAACATAGTTCTGTTTGGTTTTAATATTTGAAAGCTGAGTTTACATGCATACTATTGACAGTGGCACAATGCTGGGGGGGGGGCTCACATATTGAAAAAAAGACAGTTTGACAGTCTTTTTAGTAACTTTATAACGTATTGATGATTTGGTTGCGCCACTGACTATAGAGTACAGATACTATTAGACAATTAGAATAGTTAAAATTAAAGATTTAATTATAATTTAAGGTTTATTATTTACATTATTATAATGTAAATAATTACAGTCAAACCTTCGTTTTCCAATGAAATTTTTCTAGTTCTAGAAAAATTTTATAATCCAAAGTAGACATTTATTTAAGATTTCCCCATAACATTTAATGGAAACCAAAATGATTGCATCTAAAAATATTCATAAGCATATTTTGAATACTATTTTATATATTTTTATTCAATATGCAGTGCTCAAATGTATTAAATAGGACATGATACATGTTTTGATCTTGCCAATTAATTCAATGCTATCCCATTGTAATTTTTTTTTTGTGGTGCGTTATCGTACCTAGACTCTATAACCTAGTGATACTTTCTTCGCCGTTTATCAGAAATGTAACATGACGTTGTCATTAAACAGATTTATTACTTGAATCGCTACATCTTGCAAAATACTAGTAAACCTGGGTTTGACTATTTTATTTGAAAAATTTAATATTATTTAATTTAATGCATAAGAAATTTTAATCCACAGAATAATACAGAGCAAGAGAAATTAAAAGTACTTCTATAATGCTACAATTGTCATTCTGATAGGGAGTTCAAGAGACATTCTGCTTTTTGTCTTGTCATTGTTTGGCTTATAGCTGAGTTCATTTTTTTGGACAAAGAAATTCAAAAAGTATTTTAAGACATTTTCATAGATTCTTCAAAAACATTGAATGGAGGCGACAATCCCACTAAGTGAAAAAGTAGAAAATACACTTTCTGGAAACATTTTAGGGATCATTAACTTCGTCATAAGAAATGTGGACACTTTTTTCAACTACTTACAGTTAAAATAACCTCTGTGAGTTCTCAGACTATTGGACTCATCTAATGAATAATATATTGGAGTATTTCTACATCTTTGATTTAATCTCTGCATTACCAGTTTTTTGTGATCTACTGAATAATGTCTATTGACAACCTTCATGTGTTTCATTTAATATTTATATATGTATTTAGATTAATAAAATACTGATTATTATTACATTTTATCCTCTAGTTGATTTAATAATTTAAAAAAAAAAAAAACATTAACTTTTTTTTTTTAAAGAAATTCATTTATTGAAAAATAAATAATTGAAAAACGCAATAACCAAAGTTTGCATCTAAAATAATTTTTAACTTGTTTTAATTAACATTTGAGAAAAAAAATTTCAAAAGCCATTTAAGTCAAGTAATATACAAACATTTTTAATAGGCTGCTTTAAAAGGAAAAAAAAACATTATAAAGTTAGGCAACTTAAAGTTGAATGACCAGTGGTTTTCAAAAAGTGGGTTGTGACACACTGATGGGCTGCGGATGAATTTTAATTGGGTCTCATTAAATTATAACCTATATCAAATTAAAAGTGTTTTTTTTTCTTTCTTTATTGTATATTGTTTTGCAGGTGGGTAGTGTTAACAAAAACAATTTATCATAGTGGGTTGCGAAGTGTAAAAGTTTGAGAACCAGTCAATTAGACTAGTGTAGAATTATCTAGTTTATTAATTTATGCACATAGTTCATAATTGGATTATCTTAAATATTACAAATTATTACTGGATCATGTAACTTTTTCCTCATTCAGACAGTTAAAATGTTTATAAAATGAAAATATATCCATTCAATTTTACAATAATTACTATGATTCCAGTATTATAGTTTTTTTATACCAAATTGTGAAATATCATAAAATAGGCTTAAATTTCTAATACAATTAAAAATTAATGTTGATGACTAGAATAGATACTACCACAATTTAAAAACAAATACTTAAAGCATTTTGCGATGTTGTACATGGTGGTGAAAAAGTGATTTTATTTAGTTGAGATTGAAGCAGTATTTCATTTAGTGAAATTAACTTAATTTTATTTCAATTAGATGACATTATAAACATATTATGATTTAGCATTATCTAAAGGGTATGTTAATTACATACAAGTTTTTCTACCTTCACATAAATTGAATAAAAATAGATGCATCTAAGAATAAACTTTTGACTAATATTATTATTAAAAAGTATGTACAGTAATCATTTCTAAAAATTATTTAGCCTATGCACCTCCACTTATGCAACTTTTACCATATCCTAAAGTTAAATTGAAATATTTGTCCAATCAGATAACCAAGACCTCATGAGTCTATCACTTCACAATGGTTATAACCCAAATGAAAAAAACCCAGCTATCTTATTAAGCTTATTGTTAAGCATCCACATTAGTTTGTTTATTAATGACATAAATTATTATTATAAGTTCACTAAATTGCATTGAAAATCCAATATAACAGCTGGTGTGACTTGTCATGTTTTGATTGTATGATGAACATAACATTTCTTCAAGCATACATTTTAAACTTTTGAATCCTGATTTATAGCTAACAAAATGTATCAAATTACTTAAATTAATCTGAAAAGCCTATAAAATTTGAACAATTGCCACTAGAACAGAAAATTAAAAAAAAAAAACATAACTGATCGGATAAGTGTTCTGATGCCAGTATTTATTTACAAGTCTATATATTTGTTTAAATAGGTAAATGTTAGAGCATAACTAACAAATTTGAAATGTTTCTTTGACTTCTTGGGCTTCTTTGTTGAATGAAATCACTTATCAACTCTGCACTTTATCTCTTCAATATGGGTTCATCCTCCTCATACTTTTAAGTTCACATGGATCAGCTACTAAGTTTGATGGAGCTGATATTCCTTATCCACATGAAAACTGGATGTTGACAACTGTGAAAATATTTATTTTAATTGATTTAATGGAAAACAATATAACAATAATAAAGAAATCATGTCTTTTTTTTTAGACAATAAGTAACATTTATTTAAAACATGTATCATTGGTCATTATAAGCCCATGGACTGGTTGGCTTCAACAGGGATATTTTAACTTATAAACAAGCATGGGTGATAAAGGCTTTTGATATCAAGCATCACGAACTGCATCACAGTGTGGAAAAAAAACTTGCCCATCCCTTATGTTTTAATATCATGTATTATATATTGTTTTATAGATTTAAAAATCTTTTGTCATGCCTATAAAATTTTCTGCTTCCATGTTTGGCATGCGAGCAGTATTGAGCTATCCATTTTAGACCTAAATATGTAATGTAAATAAAAAAAGTATATGTTTCTAGCCATTCCCAAACCAAAAGACTTAGAAAAATGCTGCTCTGGACATCCAACTAGTTAGTCAGACCATCATTTCCCTGAGTTATGTGAAAATTATATTTAAGAGATATAAATGTGATATGATTTTAACACTCAATCTCTCAAAGACATCAGAGGTAAAAAAAAAAAAAGGAACCATAGTTCAGTATTTACCTAAATGGATGTGTAATAACAGTACAAAGTGACCAACACACACACTTTAAGTTTATGTCTCTCTCTTGTTTAATTGAAGGCAATTGTTTCTTCTTCTAGAGGCCAATGGAAACCTTACAAAGAAAGATAAAATAGATATGTATTAATAATAATGATAAAAAGGAAGTAATTTTAGACAATCACATTAATCATTATTATATTCCATATCATCATGCATATGTTACAATGTAATATTAATAGCAAGTAAAGGAATAAAATATCTACCATAAACTGCATTACATGTAATTGTAAAGGTAATTAAAGGTAATAAAACTCATTTGGTCAAAACATTATTTCACATTAATATAAAAAAATATGTGTATATTCGTTAACAATTACCTAATAAAAATATGGCAAGTGGTGATACCTAATAAGAATATGGCAACTACTTATACTATAGTTATAAGTTTATAAGCCAAGCCCAAGGCTTATTGGTTGATTTAAATCATATGTATTACTACTATTTCTAGTTAGTTTTTTAAAGGTTGAAAAATAAATTAAATAGTTTATAATGCGTCATTACCTGTGAAAAGTCCTTGATTTAGTGTGTTCTCGGAATTAAAATACAGTCACTGACAAACCAAACATGATGTTTTTGTTGAAATAAATTGAATAATAACATCGCCTTGTTTGAATCGACTTCCTGTTTATTCAATCTATGAGTACTTACGTACTACGTCATCAAAGTTGGCAAGATTTTTTGAAATATATAGGTAAGGGTCGGAAGTAGTTCAGCACCGTTGGTTCGACGCTCTTCCATAGCCCATGAGTAATCTAGTCTTTATATCCATGGTTTTAACGAAAGATGAAACTCAATTGCAAATATATTTTGCAAACCGTGGAAGAACATCGACGTCATATTCCAGATACAAGTGTGGATGCACTAATGAAAACAAACGAATTATCAACAAGTAAACATTCTGAAATCAAACATTGAATAAAATCATATAATAAAAAATTTGAATAACCTAATTAAAACTTTGTATTAGAAAAAAAATAAAATGCGTTCTTTTTATTTATTGTTGACCCTTAAATCTGATAAAATCAAGTACATTGAGCAACCTCTAATTATAAAAATATCTTAATATTATTTTGCAGAGCTTATTTTTTAATTAAAAGGAACGCAATAAAGTGTTGAGATTTCAATTTCGAGCACTTTGATTTTTTGTCACCCTAATATATATATATATATATATATATATATATATATATATATATATATATATATATATATATATAAACCCTATATATTTAAACACACCTACATACTGATACTAGTATATATTTTAGGGTCCATCACAAGTAACGTGGCCCTAGACCTCGATGTATTACAAACTACACTTATTATTAGGGCTGTACCGGATTCAAATTTTTTAGATCCTGCAGGATCGGAACCGGAATCGGATTTAATATTTGAATCCTGCCGGAATCGGAACAGGAACCGGATTTTACCGAATTAAATAGTAACTCTTCCGAACGAAGCAGTAATTTCTCGCCTAACATAAAAAAGATATAAGAATGAAAAATAGAATGAAAATGTAGTTTTTAAGTTCTAGATAGCAAAAAACAGTATTAACCATTTAGATCTTGAAGACTGTGACTAAAACCCCTTCCCCAAACTTGAGTTAAGAAAGATAAGTCTGTCAAAATAACAGGTTCTTCGTTTTAAGAAAAATATTTTAATAAAGCTGTACCTAATTTAACTTGATTTTTATTACAATCAAATAAAGAAATGGGTAACATATCTTAGAAAGTATAATAAACATGTTTATTAATAAATGAATTCCAATATATATATATATACTCTGGCACCACCCGATAGCTTATTTTTCTTTAGTTTTCCATAGTGACGTCACGTAATCGTGTTATTTCATTCATACTTTCATTTAAACCATTATCTGACTATTTCCCATAAAAACGCAAATTAAAATGCATTTCAAATCTAAATCAATATCACTTTAATGTTCAATTAAAAATGTAGCTTCAAGTTATTTATCTAAATATGCGAGGAATTTTATCCAAAGCGTGACAAAAACCACTAAATTAAAAAATGTGCAGAAAAATAAATTATGGAACTTTTTTAAAACTGTAAACACCCAAAAATAGATCGTTGTCTGCTCTTTAAAAAAAGTTAAACTTTGATAGCTATATATAGTTTATAGAAAACACGGAATCAAAAGTAGCGGAAGATAAGGTGTCGTATTACTAGACCAGGGTCGGCAACCTTTTGAGACGGAAGAGCCTAAAGTTATAATTTACAATTTTCTAAATTTTTAAAGAGCCACTAAATTCGTTGTTTCAATATTACGGTATTTGATCAGGCCGCAATTTGACATCGAAAGAGCCACAACTTGACATCGAAAGAGCCGCATGCGGCTCGCGAGCCGCAGGTTGCCGACCCCTGTACTAGACTAAATACGATTCAAATCTTCCTTTTTAATACATTTGTACTTACATATAGAACTAAAAGCGATCGACGTTATTGTAGTTTTAAAATCAAAGGAAGTTATTGTTTTAATTTAATTGTATAGCGCTAAATATTTCAAAATTATGTTGCGGTAAAAAAAATTCTTACAAATTTCAAACAACAAAGAAATCCGGCTTAAATCCGGCACATTTTAACCGGAACCGGAATCGGAACCGGATTTGTTAAAACTGCCGAAATCCGGCTTAACAGGAACCGGAATCGGATTCCGGTACAGCCCTACTTATTATACATTTATGTCGATACCTATTCCAGCTAATAATCACTACTCTAGTCTTCTTATTCAATTACATTTTTACTGACCATAGTAATATTATAAAGATTATGTCATTCTTTTATTTGTTTGCTTTGAAACAACTATTGCTTGTCTTTATAATAAAAAAAAATAAAACAATCAACGACTTTGTATTTAGTTGTTGTAAACTAATTCAGGAAATTGTTATTTTAATTTAGATGAGACCACTCAGAGAAACAAAGATAATAACTTCACACCTGGAAGGTTTCGTGGACTTGAGGAATCATCTGGAAGTGTTATTGAATGAAATAAACAACGTAATTACATTTACATACTTCACTGAATACTTTTTAAATCCAAATACAATATTTAGTTTATATATATGTTGAACATTTTATACTAGTATCTATCTATCTATCTATCTATCTATCTATCTATCTATCTATCTATCTATCTATCTATCTATCTATCTATCTATCTATCTATCTATCTATATCTATCTATCTATCTATCTATCTATCTATCTATCTATCTATCTATCTATCTATCTATCTATCTATCTATCTATCTATCTATCTATCTATCTATCTATCTATCTATCTATCTATCTATCTATCTATCTATCTATCTATATCTATCTATCTATCTATCTATCTATCTATCTATCTATCTATCTATTTAAATATATATAGAGAGTGAATGGGCGGTAATTAAGAAAAATAATTCATTTTTCCTTAATTCTCTAATAGCAATAGCAAAAGTTAATATCAAAATTTATATTCTATTCTATTTTTTTCTCATTTTGAAGATTTTAGCTACAGGTGAATCCTGGCTTCAAGGAAATGAAGAGTTTGGAACATTTTCAAAAATAAATTACTTTCTAGGTTTTGAATTAGCATCCTGTTTGAATAAATTAAGAGACATTGCAGGTAGGGTCCAGGTTCTAGAAAACAATATTCGAAACTGACTTTAATAGATACAAATTGATTTTTAAAATAACTAAGAATTAGTATCACTCTATAAAAAATATAATTTTTAAATTTTTAACATTAAAAAAAAAAATAATAAAGGAAATAATGAAGTCAGTGCAGATGAATCACATTCTGACGAAACAGAATTTCAAGAAGCAAAGAAAACAATTCTGGGAGATCCAGCCAGAAAATTGACCACATAGTATCTTGTTTGTAAGTTAACAATGTTACTATATATAGAAGTAAATAAAAAAAACAACAACAATGTTAGCATTTTGATTAAAAAGAAAGGAAACAGAGCAGTGCTTTTCAATATTTACTTCGTATTAGAGTAAACTTTAGATGTATGTAGTGGCCTATATAAGGTGCAGGTAAACCTGGCTTCACTTGAAGAATTCCTAAAAAATTAACTCTTTCCTCTGCAGTACGACATATTGCGTGATTATTTACATCAGAGTCTGATATTAATCCTTCGAATTACAAATCGGTTTTTATTGAGTATTTTTTCAATAATCATATAAAGAAGATAAATCTAGCGTTGGATCCTACATAAAGTTCGACTATTTACATCTTTTTTTTGTTACAGACAAAGGGCGGCATCTTCAGAACGTTATTAATCTATTAATTCTGAAACTTGGATAGTGTGTGTGTGTGTGTGTGTGTGTTAGCTTGGGGGGGGGCGTTTGCCGTAATTAAATGCAATGATACCTAGCTTATTTTGTATGAAAATTGCTTCGATTTAAAATCAAATGATCTTTTATTCTATTTTTTTTTAATTTATAAATTATATACAATCGGTCAATCCTTTCTGGTCAACAAAACACCAAATTTTACATTTGTTTTGCCATTACTGGTACTGTAGTGACGTAGGCATCTGCCATCCTTAGATTCAAAGAAACATCAGATTTATTTTATGAAAACCTTAGATTTCTCAGTTGAAACGTACTACATAATAAACTATTTTCTACAATTTTAAATATTGTATTTACCATATTCCAGTACAAAATAGCTCCCAATCACGGCTTTTTCTATTGAGGATAAACGATTGAATAACAAGCCGTTCTATATTTTTACCGTATTTCTCTAAATTTTTAAACCCGGATTGATCCGTGGCGGATACTCACAAACTAAAAAAAAATAACGTATTTTAGCCAGCGGTCTGTTGAAAATAGTTACAATTCTAATTCGTTTGATTTCCGAATAATTTTTTTAATGTTATGGATTGATTGAATTTTACCAAAGCCGGTATTTAATGAATCAAATAATAGCGAAACTTTATATATATTAGCATTTTATTAGAACGAATTTAAAGTCTTAGTTTTAGAGCAAATGTATGGAACATCACAAAGGGTAAAGTTCTACGCTAAAAGCAAAAATCTTTTATTATATAATAAAAAAAAGTGATTAATCATTCTTCGACTTAACATCAAATTTCATTGCAAAGTTTAAAATGTTTATTCCCGTTTCTAAGGTGACAAGGGTGCTCAAAACGTGAAAGAATCATTACAAGGTATTATAGACAAAATGTCCACGTTAGAACAAATTGTAGAGACCAATAAAGAGAATTATTCTTCATTTAATACAAAACATGAAAAACTCAGCAAATTATCGGACAAAATGTCGACAAAGATAAAAACTTTACAAGAAAAGCTTGAACTACAAGACGAGAACTTTGAAACCAAATACAACTCCAGATTTAATGAGATTATGGCAGAACTTCAAACAGCCAGTGATTTTATACAAGCTAAGACTGAATCTTTTTCTGAAACAATTAAGGAAACAGAACACAAACTGAATGCAGAGATAAATGTTAGGTGTAAAAATTTTCAATCTGAACTTGAAGAAGCTGTTATCGAAAAACTCAAGGGATATAATACTGAATTACAAACAAAGACAGAGAATAATGCTGATATAAAACAAGAAAAAGATTGCTTTACATCTAAAATAACTGAAATGGAGAACAAATTATTATGTATCACAAAGACGGTTGAAAACATGAACATTTCACATGAAAACGTTCCACATAGTAATGAAAAGGTGATTTTTTTTTAAACTTGTCATAGAATTTTTTTTTTAATTTCTTACTTTATGATGCAGTATTTTTTTTAAATCTTTAGAATATTACGACTTTATTTAAATACATGTAATTAATTTATCACTATACAGTGTACATATTCACTTGGTTCAATTGAAAATCAATAAGCAAAAATTGAACACACATACTTTTGTCTATTGGACAATGATAGATCTTTACATGTACAAAGCACTAAATATATCTCTATGGTTGGTGTCACCCGGTGCGTAATTTTCAGGATGTCACCCCCCCCCCCCGCCCCTCAAGAATTTCATCATGAGAAAGGGTACATATATTTCGAATTTTCCTTCACTAGACCTGAGAGAATTTACTTTGAAATACATTGGCGATAAAAACGATATTATTACTGACTGTATTTCAGATAGAAGTATATTACTTTCATCAAACTAAGTTTGTAAACTACGTCTCCAATTTCACGAGAACACATTACTACATGCGCCATTATTTTTAGAACGTTACAAAAAACCGTAGATTGATCCGAGCAGCTTTGAACAGTATTCATTTGCATAAGCTCCAGACGCCCTATGTGGTGATACCCTGTGCTACTGTTCTATATGGTGACACCCTGTGCTACTGCTCTATAAGGTGACACCTTGTGCTACTGCTCTATATGGTGACACCCTGTGATACTGCTCTAAATTGTCACAACCTGTGTTAGTGCTATATATGGTAACAACCTGTTTTACTGGTCTTAATGTCGACACCTTGTATTACTGCTCTATATGGTAACACCGTGAGGTACTGCTCTATTTGGTGACATCCTGTGCTATTTCTCTATATGGTGACACCCTGTGCTACAGCTCGTTTTTTAGTTTTGATCGGTTATAAAACAGAGTGTACTGAAATCTTTCTGCTATGAAATATAGAATTGATCATTTTGGTGTCATCACTAAAATGGTATCACCCGGTGAGACCCGCACCCCCTCCCCAGTGACACCACTGTCTCTACCCACTTTTTTATTCTGTTATCTCTATCTTCCTACCCAACTCCTTCAACTCTCTCACTAATTCTGTTTTGTATTAAAACTCCTACACATTCTGATATCTCTCACCTTTTGCTAATCTGTTTTCGATCATCTTCACCTACCAATCGTGTTTTATTTCTCGCCAGTCATTATTTTTTATTATCTACCATTCCTTTTTCTACTTTCTCCCTCTTTCCCATCTATTTGTTTTCCATAACATTCCCCATCTATTTGTTTTCTATAACATTACCCATCAATTTTTTTAATTATCTCTAGACTTTAATTCCTGATAGTTTTAAAAATAGAAACCCTTATGTATGGAACCATATACAAAAAATAAAGACACATAAATATATTGATACGTATATTATTATAAATTTGAAGTGTGCTCATTATATTTTGAACTATGCAGACAATATATCTGGAAGATGACTTAGTAGAAAAAAAGATTCATTATGAGGCTATAGTCGCTATACATTTATGATTTTATCAAACTAACTTAGCATTTGCTTTGTATTTTCTCCCAATAATTGAATAATTTGTTCATATAATATATGATTATAATGTTATTTGCAAATGGTGTTAAATGTAATTTTAAATTAAAAGTTTGCTGTATAGTATACATAAATATGGCCTTTCTCTTAATTTGAATGTTATTTTCCTTCGTCTAGTTGGCTGTGTATGATGAATCATTCTTTTCCAAAGGTAATTTTTTGTTTTAATGGTACATTGATTAGCTTTTTTTTATTATTTTAAATTTTCTTTTTGCAGATATTTTAGTTTTAAATATCTAACACACGGAAAACATATCTTTGATAAATATTTTTATTGATAACAGTCCGTATAAGTTTGTTCGCAGATCTAAAATAAAAAAAAAAAACAATAAACAGGCGTACTAATTTACAAAAGCCTCACATGACACTTGTGGAAATATAAAGGATAATTTCATATGCCACATTTTTGTAATTTTTATTTTTATTTTTAGTATATTTTTAGTATAAACCAGTCTATTAGTGTCGTCAGCAATAGTTAAACACGGTTATATCCCTCGATTAGTTTAATGAGAATTTTTTTAAACAGTATAAACAAAAAATATTAATTGCAGAATTAATTATTGAATCATGCATTCAAATAATGCAATAGCATGTATGGAAAATTTCAAGAAACTCTATCTCATAAAAGTGCATCGAAAATCGATTACAAAAATTCATATTTACATTTAAAACTCACATAGAGTAAATGTATTTTTGTACTGCAGGTAAATCTAAGTGCACTGACTGCAATTTTGGGGTCACAGCTTCCAGCTTTGATGCATATTTTTGTATAACTAAACAAACAACAAATGTACTCCGAACCTAACCTCATACAGCGCAAAGTAACTGATGTGCAACTTGCTTGCTTTTTCCAGATTGTTCTAAATATTCAAGTTGTTTAACAATTTCTGTCATATTTCCAGCAAAATTCCGCAAGTTGTTATATTTATGAGTCCATTTTGTTTCACATAGCGAAGGAAGATTTGGGATGTTCTAAATGATGAGTTCAACTGCTCATCTGTAGAAACTGCTTTGGCTTCCAATAATGCAACAAAATAGCTTGCATACTTAATGAGAGTCTTTGTGCCATGTGCTTTGCATGTCGTTGAAATCTTTAAATTTTGTACTTGGTTTGATGACAAATGACCCCTGAACTTCTGGAATTCATTTTTTCGGAAACAGCACGCAATATTTGCAAAAGGCACCTTTTAACATTTGCGAGTATACAACCCACGGTGAATAGTCTGATAACCAAACATATCTAAAACCTGTTTCCACCACTGTCAGCTCTAAAAATCATATTTTTTTATGAGGGTTCCAACAACCACGGATCAGCAATTTCCATTCATTTGAAAGGTCGTATGTCAAGACATACCTTCCATTTAGAAATAGTTGCTTCAGTTGTGTCTGGCTTTTGAACTTGTACTGTTTTCCTCAATGCTTATAATAAGTCAGATGCTGCAGTCGCCCTAATAACGGCTTTTCGGAATCCCGTGATTGCTCTCTATTTCGTTTTATTGAGCCTGTAAAACATACTTATTATATCCATCTTTTTATATTAATTTATTTTTAAATGTCTAAATTAATTAAGAGAGATTTAAAAATTCACTCAGTGGCAGACAATTTTAAACTAACAAGAGTGGCCAATAACAAAAATACCTGAATGCCAAAAACATTTTCGAAGGTAAAATCAAGCTACAGAAGGCCAAATTAAAAAACAAAATAAAGTCAGAACATGCTTGTACTTATTGTCAAAATGCTTGAATATTCAAATGCATTTATTTATGTCAACATAAATAATTAATGTTATTCTTAACTTGAATTTAATTTAGAAATAAACCTCTATGGCATTGTCAGATAAATTAAAATAAAAAACGGGTTTTTTGCCCCCCTCTGGAAAAATTCCTAGCGACGCCCATGGGCCCATGGCTTTACCTAACGATATATAGTCACTACATTCACTAACGTGGAGTATTTGTCCGGGGGGGGGGCTTTTGTCAATGTAATAAATTAAAAGAATAAAAAAAATAATGTGGAATATATTTTTAAAATTCATTTCCCATTAATTTGATATATGTAATTCAAACGTGTAGCCTATCTGTATCTCGATCTTTCTAGGTTGTCATGAAACTCTGATGTCAGAAGGTGGAGAAGCTGATCTACAGGAACATTTTAATGGCTGTACAAAGAATCCAGGTCATGCAGGGTTTATACCTGTTGAAAACTTTACCTTAAAACAGATGCCTGAAGGTCTTTGTAGCAAAGATTTGTACCAATTCATCAAAGAGGCAGCTGCCCTAACAGTAAGAGTTGATGTTAAAATGACCAGTCCACATAGACAAGTTTCAGATCCATTTTACGACATAAGAGGTACTACAAAGTTAAGAACAGGAAGTGGGAGAGTGACGTTTGTGCGCGAAGAAATGTATGATTTATTTTATGGTGATTGTGAGTGTAAAAAATGTCTGAAGTCAGGCACAAGAAGCCAACAGTCGTGTGTATTTTATGTGTACACAGCAGCACAAGTTGTTTATGATGACCTCGAGGCCAGACACACGTCAATCAGACTGTTTTATGATAGTGAAACGAGTCCAGTGGTCAGTGTTGATGACGTCCAGATTGTCGATATAAATGTCGCCAGTGACCTGTGCAAGTTAAAATGTATCACATGCAATAAACAGGTCGCTGATAATCTGCCCGGTCTGTATACATCTTTTTGTGATTCATGGGCGTTAATCAGTGAAACCTACAAAGATTCTCGAGATATTCACAAAATAAGCTTAATAGTTTCACATCCACATGGATGTCCCAAACAAATCAGTTTTGGTCGTTGGGTCAACAGATATCAGTTAGGACTTTATAATAAATTTACCTACACAACATGTACATGTCCAGGAAGTAGTGGAGCCGCAGTTTATTGTTTAGGATTTGAAGAGTGAGGTTGGAGTGTTCAACTTGTTCACAGTGGAAGTTTAAACCCTAAATTTAATTACAGCGGTGCCGGGGGAAATGTCTAACTACATGTGTACAATTAATATAGAGGCTATCATTTGTCTTTATTTATGACACTAGCTTTTATTTATTATTCATTTTATTTTTTTCGAGAATATGTATTATTTTTTTTGTAGACCAAATGTTCACGCCTGTTATAAATTTACTGATTTTTCTATTGAGTAAAAGATACATTTAAATGTAGAAATCTTATTTGACAAATAATAATTAAAAAAATAAAAAGAGAACATTCAATTTTATATAAAACTGTGTGTGATGTTTATATAAGGATGAAATTTTTATCTTTTAGATCATATAAACCACTAATGGGACGTTTTATTGATGCCTTTCTTTCATCCTCACCTTAGCTGGTAGTGCAATGGCCACGGAGGCACCAAGGGACTAGACACACTGGCATAATAACACTGAATTTTAACGGATGATGAATTAACTCAAAAAAGAAACACCACAAACTTCGGCTGTTGATTAAGCTGCATTAATGCACCATTAACGCGTCAAAAAAAAATTGCGATTAAAATTTTTATCGCAACCTCTACGTACGTTAATTTGACCAAAATGCTGAAAGTTTAGAAGAGCGCCACATCGACGAGTAACCAAGTTTCATTCTACAATTTGAAGTTAAAGTCTGTTCACTTTCTACTTAGACATCCTCACCTTTAGCCCGGTCTAAATACGCGCGCACACACACACACACACCAATTTATGCGGTTAAAAGTGCCACCTGCAATATAAACTGAATACGTTTTGTTATATAGCCCTGCGACAAGTAAATCAACTGCTTCCTTCATGACCGACCGCCTAAAATGTTACTTCAAATGAATAGTTTACATTACATACTGCTGGTGGAAGTTAAAGAACACACGTTTTTAGTGAACCCGGTTATAGTTAGGTCACAATAACAAGCTGCTTGAAATTTCGTTTCAACATTTTTATTCGCATAATTTCTATTGCACTTGAAAATACAACATCTTGCTGGTCAAGTTGCAACAACTGAACTAATAGTTTCATATACATGACAGGTGTCAATCAGTGTCTAGACTAGACTGATGTAAAGAAATCTGGACTTGATAATGACGATAATGATTATAAACAAACATCAGGACAACCACGAAAGAAAGCGCGAATGTAGGAACTATCATCAGATTCTGAAGTTCAGCCATTGATGCCTCGCTCCACTCCGACAGTATTTGACAAATACAGACTGAGCCAACAAATTGAAAATGGCTTGGATCCATCCTTAAAGAGGTGGAAGCTATTCAGGACAAATACCCAGTTAAGGCTAAGTTAGCGAAAAAATATTTAGCATCCCCTGCCACAACTGTCCCGTGTGAACGTCTCTTTTCTGTTTATGCCTTTGTTGTTAACAAGAGGGCATCAGTTGACGACGAATGTGAATAGACTGTTCTGTTTAAACAATTGACTGAATAAACAAGAATGCTTCAGTTAATTAAGCTGTTCAATTAATCATATTTACTATTTTAAGATGCCATTTTGATAGAATAAAGAAATGTTACAAAAAATAAATAAAGCAATATTTTCGATTAAAAATGCGTTAATTTGCAATAACATTTTTAATTATGTATCAATTTTGATTACATTTTTAATCGAACATCAGCTCTAGTGATTACATTACAGTCACTAAGATTCTATATAGTTTTAAACATGAATTAAAAAAATATCTTCTCTATTTCAGACGAAACAAATATTAAATAAATCACTTCGAAATTATATGTTCCAATTTTTATTCCATCACTGGGACCTAAGATATCAAATATTTTCATTTGGCTCAAGATTCTCATGCAGAATGACTTAATGGCGTATTGGTCTAGATACCTAAATTAACATTTTCTTGAGGTCCCTAAGTATATCTTTGTTTGGGGACCAAATTGGATCATTCCCTGGTACCTTTATTAATAAAATCCTTGCCAAGAGGCCGAATAGTAGTCTAGGATCATAACTGTATTATTGCCTTTGTCTCTAGATAACCTAGGGACGGCTTTGGTTGAATGATATTTTTATATACGTTAACTGTATAGATTGTTAACCACACAAACCCTTCATATGCCCAGATTATAGAAGCAGATGAATTCTGCACCTCACGTGAGTGACCTGCTTGTTCATCATGGCCCATAACAACCAGTGGTAATATATTCCCTAAAATGATTAGTGGCGGTTGGTTATCCCACCAGCAAAGGCGGTTTCCGCTAGACCTTGGTGGGATTTCAGCTACTTTTACAGTTTATGTGTTTTGTTAAGTTTAACAGTATATAATAAATGAGTTTAATATAGTCTATATATTACTGGTAAAGTCGTTGTAGATCATTTTTTTCTATTTTTGTATAAGTAAACTTTTCTTTGTTTATTTCACTTAATTTTTTCCAAGCCAAACTGGCCCACGACAAAGGCTTACCGCCAGCGATTCCCTTGTACAAGGATAAATCACAGTATAATGTTGAAATAATCTTTTTCTTCCTTCAACTCTACAGCTCATGGAGGGCTCTCACATCAGGGCATCTGACCTTTCATTTTCCAACCATTGTCGTCTTCTTCCAATCTCTCACTCTCATGTCTTTATGGTCTTTCTCGATCTCATCAGTTCATTTAGTTCACGGACTTCGCTGTCTTTCATAAAACTAGATTGTGTGGCCAAGAAACCTGTAAGTTTTAATATACCTGACAGAGTAAAAGTGAACTTATGCAGTGGCGTAGCTAGAGTAAATGTCACCCGGGGCGGTCCGTTCAAATATCACCCCAAAGACCCCCACACGACCCTTTGCTGAAGGGTTAGGTGTAGCTAAATGTTCATAAATACTCTACCTCTAGGCTCTACTTTACTGACCGGTAAGTTTCTGCTTACACTTATGATCCAAGACAAAATCCGAATCTAATACCACAAAACAAATAGTTCAAATCCAAAGATTTTTAAAATGCAACTGTTCACTGTCAGAACATCTAAGTGCAAAACACGACAATGCACGGCTCATAAGAATGTCCTTCGACACTATAGTCCTATAAGGAATGTCTTCTTGTTTTCATTGTGGCAAACATGTTAATGACATCTTCAAAATCTATTTGTCTTGTAATCTCGCGTTCAATGGACAGAACAGCCATATCCGACAATTTCACAATCCCGACTGTTTCATGGTTGACCGGAGGTAATGTTTTATAAGTTTCTTTTTCGAGAAACTTCTTTCACACGATGCCACAGAAACACATACTGTCAGAAAGAATCTTAGAGTCAGATATGGCAATGATTCAAAAAAGTCCCACTTGATGATAAACCGTAGAAGTTGCAGTACGATCCAGTGCTTGGCTTCCTCCAAGTTTATTTCGGCTGCTTGTACGTGTTGCCTTAAACGTGGAATTTCTAGACAAAGGTCTTCTTCATCTCATCATACACGGTTGGGAGCTTGTTAACAGAAAACTGTATTTCTTCATCGTTGGGACACATTATATGGTCTGGCTGAACGGCAGAAAAAGTCAGCAAAATGTCCTTCACTGCCTTTTCTCTCATTTCAAACTCCATATGAAAACGGTCAAGTCAATCTAACATTGCTCTTTTGGTCTCTTGCTGCAATGACAATCCAGCATCTCTTGCCTCCTCTTCTGGTAATCTTCTTTCTCATGATTCTCATCTCTGTAGGGATATCTAGTTCTTCACATTTCGGAAATGCCTGCTGGACGGCATTGTCAACAACCTTCGTACGATGCTCTTCCACAAAGACCTTGAGAGCCCTTAGTTTGGTTTCAACCATGTCCACAATAATACCTGGTGTTTGCATGTACTTCTGTGCTAAATCGATTTCTTGTAAAACATCACCTCAGAAAAACAAGAACGAAATGGAAGAAAAGTCGCATATAGCTGTCAACACAATGTGCGCAGCGGCTCTTGTCTCGACTCTTTCTTCGACATCACACAGATCTTCAATGGCTTCCACAAACTGGTTAAACTTCTGTATCACTTCTGTATCACTTGCTTCATTGCATCATCATGTGCACTCCAGCGAGTTGTGGAAAGTCACCTCATTGTTAGACCTGTGTATTTCTCTAGTACATCCCAACGATCGGTCGACAGTAAAAAAATGTGTACAGCGTACAGCGCCTCAAGACTTCCGAAAAAACGTTACACAAGACGGATTGCTAGCAAACGAATGTTTGCCACAAAGAATGATTCGAACAAGGTAAAAAAAAATTGCCTTCGGTCTGTTGTCTTTGATCTTTTGTTGCACACCGTGGATTCCAGCCATGCTTGCTGCATTATCGTACCCTTGACCGCGACATAACTGAACATCCAGTCCTTCGTTTTCTAGTTTCTCGAGGATATCGCCAGTCAATGCAGTAGCTGTTTTACCTTTCAGATGAAAAAAGCCAAGAAATGACTTCAACTGTACCACCAGTGATGTGTACATATCTAATTACGGTTGACATGTGATCTGTATGCGAAACGTCTGGTCACATTTCCTGTCTTTGTTGGGTTTTTATAACAATTCTATTTTCAAACTATTATTGCACATTAGCCTGGCTGAAGAATTTTGTTGGAAGCGACATAGTAATACCCTCCATATGCTGTCACCCGGGGCGGTCCGCCCCCCTCACCCACCCCTTAGCTACGCCACTGAACTTATGACATCGAATGCAACGCGAACACCTAAGAAAACTTTGTGATCTCTCATAGAGATGGGTGTCTGAAGTGTGACACACTATGTCAGTGAATGCTGGGGAGTGTGTGTGAAGTGTGAGTCAGGTAATGACGGAACTAAAAAAAAGCGTTGCGTATTAATCATATGTCACTATATAAGTAATTATACTACGATCTAGGTCACTACTGGTTCATTATTTATCAGATTACAATATCAAGTATCAACAACATTGAACATTTTTAAAATAGGAAGATTCAATGGCGTCAGCAGCACCGGGTGACACAAATATATGGATGACACCAATATAGGGGTGACGTAAAAATGAACAATTCAGATTTCATGTCAGAAGGAATGATCATAGTTAGAAACATGAGCAGTTGCACATAGTTCCACCATGCAAAACAGTAGCCTAGGGTGCCACCATGCAGAGCAGTAGCACAAGGTGACACCATGCAGAGCAGTAGCAAAGGGTGCAACCAAGCAGAGCAGTAGCACAGGGTGCCACCATGCAGAGCGTCTGGAGCTTAGGTAAATGAATATAATTCTTGCATCAGATGCTTTCAAACATGACTCATTTTTAAAAGAGCAACTAATGAGTTTGAAGAGGACAATCTACATGTACAATAGACATATGACTAAATTTTATTTTCATTATTTTTTATTCCCCATACTGCCACAAGTGGATATTTATCATATCTAAACATGAAATATCAATAACAAACCTCAACTGTTTAAAAAGTTCACCCTCCACACGCCCAGTAAATCGTATGTCATACCCGCATTTAGTATTGTAACTGTAATTTTGTTCTTGTTGTTCCATGCACCTTCAGCATTTCAGTTGACAACTATTATATGCATAATTATTATTTGTGTCATTTCTGGATTGTCTCAGAGCAGTTCTGTCAAAAATGCTCCAGCTTCCGAGACTAGCAAAAGAATTTGGACTTCAAATCTAGTGTATTTCCGAAAAAGCATTTAATCACCAAAGACTGTTGACAGTCTTGATCAAAAGCAAAAAAAAAAACACAAAGGAACTACACATCGTGAACAGATATAAAACAATTGCTTCTGATGTAAAAAGCAGAAAAGACATGGACGTACAATCTTGTTAAGAAGTTTGAAAGACATAATAGAAGTCCTGGAAAAAATGATTTAACAGCGATGTTTAATGTAAGAGATGAAAAAGGAAAGTGGTTGTGCCGAGAAGACAGAAAGTTCTATGCACTTCAGATTTAAACAAAAGGAATAGTAAGCTATTGAAGATGATTCACTTAAGATTCAACCAAGAAAAATGAAATTACTTAAAGGGAAAGTGCCAGTCACAGAAAGCTTTACTGAAGAAAGTGTTGAATCAAGTGTCTTACCTAATTCGGATAAAGAAGATTATGTGAGTAAAGAAGATTATGTGAGTAAAGAAGATTTCGTGAGCGAAAAACAGTGTTCCAGTAGTAGTAAAGATATTAAGAAACCATTAAAGTCTAAAAGCCAAAAAATCTTCTTCAGAGCGTTTAGTGACTGCAGCAAAATTGAGTACAAGGAAGGTCCAAAAAGTCGAGAACTGGAGTTTGCATATCTACTCAAAGCGCCATTTACAAAGGTCTGATGAAAAAAGGAGAAAAATTAATAAGTAATTTTAAGGAAAACTTTAAAAAAGAAAACTGGTGCTTACAATATAATGGAAAGACCATGCAAAATAAAGCATATGAGGTTGTTTCTATAAAAAATAAAAAAAAGAGTTCAGACTCGCTGTTCTTCAGCTGGCAAATGCTAAAAGGGAGACAATATTCAATGTAAAAAAAACTGTCTTCTTCTTTCTTACTTTGGCTCTACATCTCATTTAGGGCCCTAGCCTGCCATACTAATCTTCTCCACTTTTACCAAATGAAAACTGTGTTAAATAAATAAAAATAAATGTCTCTGACTCAACTGCAGCAAATACTTGAAGAAGAATTTGTGCAATCACACTGTTACAGAAACACTTTCAAGATGTTGGATTAGAAAAAGCTGTATACGTTGGATGATATCACCACATTCTAGATACAATATTGAAACATGTCATGAATGATCTTTTTAGTACATCAACAACTTCACCAAACATCAGCTACTTTTTATTTCAACAATAGCAGAAAATATGAATAACTCAAAACATCATTTGATAATGCTGGAGCACAGCTGAAGAAATCAGAACAAGAGTGCTGGTGAGATGACATGGCTTTAACAAAATGCTACAGGATTTTCAAAACTAGAGGACGCTTACCAAAAGTAAATTTTCAATCACTTCCGAAAAATCAGTAATGAGAGATGGAACTTAAGGGCTATTTTTTGTTTGTCATCTATCATTCTGATGAGCATCTGCAAACAGCTATGGCAGCATATGATTTCATCAGTGGTACGTGGGCTGACATCTGGTTCTCTGCCCAGTGTTTCAATACTACTGACTTTGATAATTTATCATAAGCTTGTAAGCAGCATACAAACACTCTGAAGTCATTAAAAACATTATGGTCCACAGATACCAGCGAAGCGTTCTAATATCTGTGAAGAGCGTGCAATTAAAGTGATACATGATTTACTTCCACTTGTAAATCCATTGAAAAATTGAATATTAAATTTCTTCTACTAATGCACAATAGAAAGGTACATTGCAACAATTATCAATATTATACTTATGTCCCTTTTATTTGTAATGGTGAAACCTGTATTAAAATATTTGAAAATGTGTGTTATAAAATATTCGTGTCGATCGGAGGGCGAACTTTTTTATGCAAAATAAAAATAACCTATATTTTCTTTATTTGTGATACAAAGCTCCACCAAATATGATATGGGGAACTAGGTTTACATTTTAGTCATACCCCTAATGTACAATAAAGACATCCGTATATTATCTATTACTCAATATATGTTTACACATGTCCTGGCACATCATTTGAAGGATATCCTATAGGGATATAAAGGCTGCAAAGTATTTGGAATTTTGTTCGACAGTACACCTGACATGTCACACACTGTACAGAGATTGATCGCTCTCATTTTTCTATGATAAGTTTTTCGAAGTCAAGCTTTTAAAATAGATACAATGCCTGAAAAAAAACATTCGAATGCAGCAGATATTGATCTTGACAACGCCAAAGTGTTCTCAGTATTTAATGTTTTGAAATTCATTGTTGAATGTGGATTCTGTAAAGGTATAATTGTTTCGTGTAAAAATATGATTGTTTCGAAACAGTAGGATCACTTTTAATTTAACTAAATCCGGGTTTTTTATATTTCCGGAAGTAAGAAAGAATTTACACGGTTGGAAGTTCACTCTCGTATAGGACAGACGTGTCGTTGTATTTTTCTTAGTGATGTATATTAATTTATTCTGAGTGATCACGAGAGAGTAATAGTTCACCTCCATGTTGGAGATATTGTGCTAGACAGTTTTATTGCATATATGTACTTGGATATTATAGATGGATCCTTAGAACTTGATTGAGTTCCTATTTGAATGTGGTAATTTATTGGATTGATTTTACAATATGTACTCGGAGTTAATTTCATCATCTTTATAATATTATTGTGTTGAGAATAAATACTTGAATCAGCAAAGAACTCTTATATCAAGTTATTTTTGATGTTGTGATTTGTAATAAAGAAAGAACCGCCACAGCTACCATAGACACGCCTCCAGTCTCAATAATAATATTGAAAGTAATAACCTGACAATGCTGATAGCAGTGGTAGCCCAAATCTTATACCCTGACAGATTCCTAGAATGTATGACATCTCTCTTTGAGTCTGCAATTATTTATCACTATCTGTGTGTCTGTAACATCATGTGAGAGGAGTTTTTAATTATTTATCACTATCTGTGTGTCTGTAACATCATTTGAGAGGAGTTTTTAATTATTTATCACTATCTGTGTGTCTGTAACATCATGTGAGGAGTTTTTAATTATTTATCACTATCTGTGTGTCTGTAACATCATGTGAGGGGGAGGGGTGTCAAATCACAAACTGATAAAGAAAATCCCTGCCATCTACTTTGGGACAGTCAGGGCTTTCTGATCTTGCTCTGTGATATGGTAGAAAATAGTAATATTGATGGATTGATTGATAGATTTTTAGCTATAAATACTAGGATAGGTAAATAAAAAACATTTTTTTTTGGTCTAAATAACAATAATTTTCCTTCGCTTTGCTGGTTTTTGTAGTTCTTAACTGTCTTCTGGTAAAATAATATTGTGTAATTTGTTTTTCATCTTATATAATTGAAATGCATCAACTATTGGGTCTATCGGGCGTATTATATGAGGTTCCACAAGGTTTTGTGCAGGAAAATTCGAAACAAGTTCCATTGTTCACGATGGGAGTCCTGGGGGGGGGGAGCACACCCTAATTTTTCCGCACCGGGTTACACCAACCATAGTGACGCAACACAGAAGAGTTATTGATTTTTAACGCAGTAAAGTATCTTTTAGATATGTTACATCGCTACACTGAGATGATTCAGTTATTCCTTTATATAAGTTAAGTGGCTACACGGAGTTATTCAATCCCTCTAATGTGGTAGTTACATGGTCACATTGGGATAATTCAATCATCGCTTTTATTCATATAGCTTTAAGTAATGGCCAACATAATTATTATCAATATGGACCAATCATAAATGTTGTAATGCTATATGAGTTAAATGCTATTGTTTTTGCAAATGATTTCGAACGGATTTTTCCTATTTTTCAATGGCTGGATATTTCCTACTAAATATATAATATTTTACAATAACTTTTTGGAAATTCCATCGATGACTATACTTCAGATACTCTTAGAGCTTTCATAACGGTTTTAGGCAGATTTGAGCGATTGTCAAAGGGCACCTTGTGTCTGAGAGTAACTAACACCGTCTTGTACAAGTTACTATATTGAAGGTACCATTACATGTAAGTATTACAGACAAGACAACAGTAGTAATTACATGTACTCAAATAGTGTGTTAGTAAATCAAGTCGCTATATTGAAGGTACCATTACATATAAGAATTACAGACAACAGTAGTAATTACATGTACTCAAATATTGTGTTAGAAAATCAAGTCAATATATTGAAGCTACCATTATATGTAAGTATTACTGGCAACAGTAATAATTACATATACTCAAATATTGTGTTAGTAAATCAAGACACTGTTTTGAAAGTAATGCTAGATGCAATTTTCTAGACAACAGTAGTAATGGGTGAAACATTATGTCTGTATATCAAGTCACTGTATTGAAATGAACTTTACACCTAATTTTTATTTATAATATTCGAAAATAGTAAAAGTTTGTATTTAAAAAAAAGTCGCAATAATAAGTGTAATATCTATTCTCAAAACAATAATAGGCAATAATAAAATATGCAATAATAAAATTAATTTAAGAAAAGTGTGGTTCTGGGTTATTAAAATGAATTAGTTTTACTCGATCATAACAACCTTCATGGTTCTAGTTAATCATATCAACCTTACTGGTTTTACTAGATCATACCAACCTTCCTGGTTTTACTAGATCATACCAGCCATGCTATGTTCACCATAAATGGTTATGACATTTCACATCTTAAAATATATTGTAACTAGGGCTGTACCGGATTGTAATATTTAGGTCCTGCAGGATCGGAACCGGAATCGGATTTAATATTTGAATCCTGCCGGACAAAATGTCATAAAAGTGAGGGGTACGCGCCTATGTGTGGTGAGGCTGCCTTGTGTTTTGTCTTGAAAATTTGACAAATGACGATTCATAGGGGCAAAATTTTTTTTTTTTTTTTTAAATCTAAGCATAAAAGGGCTAAAAAAAGTATTCAGGCAGTTAAGGAACACCTTGATGGTGATCCTTATGTAGCTGGAGGGTACTGAATAGCTGTAAGCTTTAGTAAATATGCTTTTCTTTCCTTCTTTTGTGTTTTTCTCAAAATGTGCATTTTCACGAAAATGTGTTCACATTGCACAAGATATTAAAAAAAAAAACTATAAGACATATTCTTTTCAAATTTGGAGGATATATAAAACAATATGAAAGTACAAAAGTAAATTATTTTCATGCATTACTTGTAAATTGTTTCTGAGTTATAATTTTTTTTCTATACCCTACCCTTTATTTTTTATGCTTTTTTTAAAATTCTGGTACATTTTGTACATTTTTTTTTTGTTACAAGAGAAATATAATAGCTATAATATTGTCTGCAGTCTACTTTTTTAAACTGAAGATGTAGAATACATTGGCTAATTTTCATTGTGTTTCTTCGAATGGTCTTTAAGAAATCTTGAGCAGAATGTGGCCATTTTTATCATTTTTTGCCCAAAATTCATCAAAATTTTATTTTTTTTCTAAAAAAACGGCTTAAAATAATTGGAAAAAATATATATTTTCTTCATCAGGGTATTGCCCTGCACATAATAGTAGGAAAATTAGTCATATAATACTAAAAAATCAATTCACTACTTTAGGCTGTCCTTAAGGTACCATCCTCATACTATTCGCTATATCTGAACCTAAATGAGATACATACTCTTTTATTTTGGGGGCTTAAGGTATGTTTAAAAAAAAAGAACAAATAGCTAAATAAAAGTAAAAAAAAAAAATTATGCTTTTGGGGGAATGGGGTGGGGTCTTAAAAAACAGTACTTAACGTTGCGCGCTCTGGCATCTACGACTTTAAAGATAACAGAAAAGTATTAGCTTTCCCTTAAATAGTGTCATGAGATAAAGGTTTTCAGGAGAGATTTTTTTCAATATCTTAAAAAATTAGAACGTCATGCATAAAAATCTAACATATGTCTTTTGACGGTTTATAAAATTGGGGGGTGTGTAACTATTTCTTCAGTAAAATAAAAACTTAAAAAAAATATTTTTAAATGGCCTCTTGAAAAAAAAAGATAATAGGTTAATGTGCAATTATGCAAAGTTTGGTGTAATTCAGTAGAACGGTTTTTTCACAAACCTATGTGGGGTGTTAATTTTAAGAAAGTTGAAAAAAAAACAACCTAAAAATAGTATAACTTTATATAGAATAAATATATTAACAATATTTTTTTCTGTTTAGTAATTGTCATTTAAGCTGCTATAAGAATATATAAAAATTATTGTAATATTATGTTAAATTATTTTTAAAGGTTATTTACAAACACTGCATTGAACTGAAACATGATGAAACAGACAAAAATATAGATTAAAAAAAAAATTAAAGCATATTAAGGGGGGACACCAGGCGGAAAATGATAAAATATTTTTTTTCACCATTTATTTTAATTTCAAATTTGGTTTATTTATGCAATTCTTTATAGATTTCCTTATTCTTTCTATCATGATTTCAATCTCCAAATATGTATATTTTGACTTTGAAAACAATCACTAAACGATGTATTTATGTTAAAATTCATAAAACTCTTATGTTTACACCTTAGCGACGCACCTAGTTTATAATTTTTATCAGTACTGTTGTATATCAATCAAAAGAGCGAAATTTGAATTTTACCATATTTGTAAGTTTAAAAAGGTAACGAAAATTGGTTTTTCCATTATCGTACGTTTCCGACACCACCGTAAAGCATCGTGAACGCTTCGTAAGTATAATCGGCGAGGTCATGTGATGAGGTTCATAACGGCACTGAATCAACGTTCTACCAAATAGTAAGACGAAAAAGCAGCCAACAACTTCTGTACAATAACCCATAATGCATAATATAAAATTGGGATCTGTTTGTATAACCAGAATTTGTGGTATCCTTGTTTAAAAATTGGTTTAAGTTCCTCATTTGTGAAAATTTCAATTATCTGCTCCTATATTAGTAAGGATTCATATGTGTTTGGGATCTGAGTGTGTCCAAGCGTGAAAGGGCTCTACACCAAGTCGGGAATATCCAAGTGAAGAATTTCTTCAAATTTTTAGTTCAGGTCTGCATGAAGAGCCATAAGGTGTTGACAGTAAGCAAGCTGATCTTCAACATTATTTTGCAATTTCGAAATTCGTAACTGAAAACATTATCCTCTTTCCAAGTTTTGTTTGCACAGAAAAAGTTTTGCCACAAACGCAGACATTATGCTTTTAGATTTGATTAAATTTAATTTGTCACCTTGTAGGTTCAAATTAGTTTCGTTAAATGTGTCAAATATATCAGTCATATGGGCTATGTCACTATTTGACTTAATTAAATTGTGTCGCCAATCATTGTCTTTGCTTTCCATGAATTCAGCACTGAATAACATGCATCTTTAAATAACCAACGTACTTCTGTGTGAAGTAGTAAACGGTTATAGACTTCGTCATTTTTCAAACAAAGTTGAGAAAATAACATCTCATTTAAGGCATTCCTTTTGATTTTATTAAATGCTTTAATGAAATAATCTAGTGATCTATGCAAAAGTTCACTAAGAACTTTTGCGACCAAATGATGTCAATGATTGACACAATGCGCTAAAAATACATTTGGTGCAACTTGTTTTAAGTATGCCCGACAGCCTTGGTATCTTCCTACCATTGCTGGTGAACCATCAATAGCAACATAAATTATATTAGTCAAGGGTAAAGCTTTTACATCGAACAATCTTTTTAATTCAGTTAATAACGTTTCACATTTTGTCTCCAAACATTTAGCCAATAACAATTCTTGACCAAATTTTTCTTCTTTTACAAAACTTACATAAGCTAAAAGTAAAGTTTCGATTCCTTGTAAAGTGCACTCGTCAAGCTTTATAGAAAATACAGATGTTTTATTATATAAAGGATTTTCTACGGACTGAGCCAATTCGGCAATACTTCTTTGTACTCTATATATTATCGAGAGCTGGTTTGTGCAAATCTGTGCGTATTACGTCATTTACAGCTGGTAAAATAAGTTCTTCATCAATAGCATGAAGCTTTCCTGACTTTGCAATCATTAAAGAAAAGTTCTAAGAAGCAGCAAGCAGTCCAACATCATCTCACTTAGATGTTGTCTCAATGAGTTGTTGCAGTGACTGTATTTTCTAAATTTTTTGACTTTTTGAAAAAATGTTAAATCCTTATCTTTTTGTCTAAGACTGGGAAAATGTGTTTCTACACTTTGTATCTGCATAACATAGAACTTAATTCGATGCACGATGTAATTTATTTTATAGTTGTTGTTTATATTGTAGACAAATTAGTGCACCCAACGGCGTTATTTCATTCCTATATAAACATGTAATCGGCCGTCTGTCTCTCACCGTGACATGCTTGTTATTAATTTAATTAGCGTGCGCTACTAGTTTATTTATTGTTTCTTTTAATCCAATTCCCATAATAGTAAAAATGGATCATAATTTTACTATTTTACATTAAACCTTTCGCGGACCCCCTGAAGTTGTTCAGGGACTCCAAATCAATTTAAATTCTTCACGGACCCCCTGAATGATACCAGGGACCCCCGGGGGTCCGTACGGACCACTTTGGGAACCACTGGTCTAACACATAGTCATTGTTCTCTGTTTTGATTCTCTTTGCTAATCAAATCATTTTAGATCGACAAATTCGTATGTAACATACGTATAATCTTATGACCTAAAGAAAAATATAGTTTGTACAAAAAATGCATCAATGTCTGACGCTTCTAGTCAAAAATTATCTACGGATGTACATGCTGGTTCATCTTTCTGAACATTGACACCATGCTGCCATGCCTGATAAACTTCACTGAATTTACGGTTGGACTGTATTTATAGGTCGATTATATTTTATCTGGTTTCAAATGATCAAAAATGCTCTTATAATGAATCATATTTGCATCAAACTTGCATTTTGATTGTGTTAGTAATGACAAGCAAACGTGATGATGTAAGCCTTTCAAGATCAAGTTAGGATTAATGACAAAAAATAATTAGCGGTAAGTATTTCGTCACATTTTAATTCATTGACTACTTTGTTTCAATTTATTTATCTCTAAAGAATTTCAAAATATACGTTTGTAATTTCGGTAATCAGTCATAAAATTTAGTAAGAACTATTCAACATACAATTTTTTTTGTATCTTTATATTTATGATTTGCTTTTGTATTAATCTTTTACATTGTTCTTTACAGCACAATTATAACTTCAAAACTTTAAACCTATAAATAATTTATGTAATTTGCATTTTTTTCAGATGTTTGTGCTCTATCTGGAGGAAGCTAGCATTTGACGACACATACAGAATTTGCTGTCCTTATGACGGGCTCGGCGATATCAGATTGTTCCCAGAAAGCAGGGAGAAATCACTGATAACATTTCAGTAAATATTTTTATACATATTTATATTTGCAGTAATGGTTAATTGGCCAAAAGTTATTCAATATTTATTTTTCATGTTAAGGTTGTATACTAATTGTATGAATTTTATTTTTATACTTAATCTCATAATTATTCTTACTTGATGTTGATACTCTGAAGTATTAAATGTTACTTCATATCTTTATTTAATATATCTTTTCTAAAAAAGAATTCTTACATTTTTAACAGATGTGTAAGCTGAATCTAAAGAAAACTTGCAGTAGGAGACAAAACAGAATAGCTCTCCTTATGCTTGGCTTGACAACATGAGGTTGTTCCTTGAAAGAGAGACTTCACAGATCAACATGTCAGTAAGCTGCCTAACATTGGCATTTGTTAAGCTGTATCGTACACCATAAATCAACAAGCAAAATCATAGTCCACAAGAGGATATTAGCTTGTATCGTATCAGCAAGACTATTCAGACAAGATAGAATTTGCCCTCCTTATGCTTGGGTTGATGACATGAGGGTGTTCCTTGAAACAGACTTCACAGATCAACATGTCAGTAAGCTGCCGAACATTGACATTTGTTAAGCTTTATTGTACAGCATTAATCAACAAGCAAAATCATAGTCCACAAGAGGAAATTAGCTTGTGTCATATCAGCAAAGACTCTTCGGAATTTTTCAACATACAGTGGCAAGAATCGCCAAGTAGCAACATACCCTATATGTATCTTTTAAAAAAAAACCCAATGCCACTTTATACACTTTTAAAAGAAACGGATAAATATTGAAGTCATTTTGTGACAGTAGATACCTTTTCTTCAAAGTAATGGAAGTAATTGTTCTCAGAGTAATATAGCAAGAAAATATGAGAAAGCTGGAGATGTTTTTGTTGTATGGTGAGCTTGGAACTGATTTTTTTTTAAATTATTATTCTGTGAAAGTTTTTAGCTATCTCATAACCATATCTTTAAAACTTTTTTGAACTAATTTTATGTGTGCATTTTCATTTCATGTCCCTCATATTTTATTTAGCATTCCAGTTCTCATCTTGATTTTCTTTTTTTTTTAAAATGTAAATATTATATGAAAGAAAATAAATTATATTTAATGTCCAAGTGACAATGTCAATTGCATAGTCAGATCTTAAGCCAGTTAAGGCTTCTAGATGGTAATCCCAATTGTTCTTTTATTAGTGTCTTTTGAGAAATACCTGTGCTAATACATATGCATACAGCCCACAAGATTGCTGTAAAATTAGATAATCCATATCCTAGCTGTATTTAAAACAGAAACTGCAAAGTTTAAGTGTTATTGAAAAAACACTTTCTAACTTCATAAATTAACATTTAGAAATGTTCAGATCACTTATATTAAAACGAAAGCATGGACACTGTGTCATAGCTGTAAATTTATTGAAAAATGTTTCCTGTCGTATTCTTCTATCACACATTTCCTGATAGTAGCTGTTACAATAACAGGGAAAGGCAGTTTAGTGTACTTCAGTTGTGTATCGTCTTATAGTTCAGTGCATTGACTGTAATTCACTAATGCGATTTTCTGAGCAGGGCAGATTATGAAGCATCTTTTTAAGTCGTCTAAAAATCTATTAGAAGTTTTCAACTCACAAGTCTGTCTTAATTGTTAATAAAGAATCACTGGTCTATTAAATATTTAAATCAGTGTGTCATAAATGTTGTAAACTAGTGTACATTTTCACTTTTGTCCTTTTTTTTAAAAAAAAAAAAAAGAATAAGTAAACTTGTTTTTACAAATTTGGTAAGCTTTTAACTGTAACACATATTATTAAAATAATTCAAAAAGTTCTTTAAAGGATAATATATGGATTTTTTTAGCAAAATTAAACTCATTAAAACAGTAGCAAGGAAATAAGAATATTTATATTAAGTTATTTTTAATGTATAAAAATTATTCACTATGATAAATTTACCTAATAAACATACAATTATAAAAAAAAATCTTTATTACTGTGTCTTATGGTATAGATTTTCATATCTATCATACAGTTTACATGGTTTAAAGAAAATGAACGTTTTATGTTGAAAATAATATTTGAATTAGCATTGGCCTAAGCAGAAATTGATTCATGATATCTAGCAATAATGAATGAATATTTGAGAAGAACTGAAAATTAAAAAGAATTTTTAAATTTGAACTTTTTGATTTGGTTAGCTTTCACCATTTAAAATTCAAACACTTTAATTTTAGATTAATTTGTTGCTCAAAACTTTCTAAATAATTTATCTTGAGTTTAAAAAAAAAAACAAACTATAATTTAATTTGAGAAATTCTTTTGAATTAATTCTTTTGAATGTCATTACCCAAGTAGACATGGAATTGTAATGTAAAATCAGATACACACATATCACTGAATATTACTGACAAGGATAAATATATAAAAAATGTATACAACTTGATATGGATGTGTTTTTTTTTTTATAGTTATCAAGTCTCTTGGCATACAGTGTGACTGAACAAACTAAAGAAACTCAATGAGGTAAAATATATTTTGTTAACAAATATTGTCTTTGGTGTTAGTGTAATATAAAACATCACATTTTAATTTTGTATTCTGACTTCTTTTCAAATAAAACTCTTATTATATTTTGTGTTTTATTTTATACATTTCCAGGTGATCAAAAAAACTCAGATGTCAGAAGTTGGAAAAATTAAATTACTAAACAAAAAAAAAAGAATTTTTTCTGGTAAGTGTTTTTATTACAGGAATTGTGTCTAGATTTCTACATTGTTGTAAGGAGAAGTTTTCATTTAAATGTTTTATTTAACTTTATATTGAGATATATTTATTTAAGTTAACTTGCCTGAGTTGGAATATTTCAGTTGTAAACTATAATATTATTTAATTGAATTATTGATTTGTTAATTTCAGATTTAAAATTGTATTACAGCTGAGGGTCTAAAGTCAAATGGTGGACAGTGAAACTCACACAATGGACAAACAGCTTTATGGTAAAATCAAACAAAATTTATCAACATTGTTTACACTGTTATAATATAACAAACATAATGTGTGGACTTGAGATCATTGATATTTTAACGTTTAGCTTGTTGAAATATTTTCTACTTTACAATTGTAAGTTGTTTTGTCTGTTCCAGGTGATCATGAAACTCAGAAGGTGGAGAAGCTGATCTACACAAACATCTTACTGGCTGTAAAAAGAATCCAGGTCATACACAGTTTATACCTGTTGATAGATTCACATTAAACCATCTACCTGAAGGTCATCGTGACAATGACTTGTTAGAACTGATCAAAGCTGTAGCTGACCTGACAGTCAGAGTTGATGTTAAAATAACCAGTGCGAACAGACCAGAATTTTGGCCACAAACAAAAGTTTCATATCCATTTTTCAACATGAGAGACAAAACAAACTTGAGAACAGGAAGTGGGATGGTGGGTGGCAATGTGTTAAAGTTTACAGATGGATATGATCAATATGGAGATAAACATTGGAAGAACTGCACAACATGTTGGTGTAAGAAATGTAAACATTCAGACACAGCCAGCCACGTGTGGTGGGAGTTTGATGTGTACACAGCCACACATGTGGTGTTTGATGACATTGAGGCTAGCCACACGTCCTTGAGATTGTTTTATGATACAGAAAACAGTCCAGTGGTTAGTGTTCATCAGGTCAGTGTTGATATTGTAAACATTGAGAGAGACATGTGTGGGTTGAGATGTGTGACATGTGACAATAATCTGGGAGATAAACACGACATGTTGTGGAGACATTATTATTATGCCTGGGAGAAAGTCTGGAACAAATATACTGTATTTCGAGATGTGGACAAGTTGAACTTTATAGTGTCACATCCTCATGGATGTAGTAAACAGGTCAGTGTTGGTCGCTGGTTGGACAAATACGAGGTAGGTGATGGATTAAATAAATTTACATACACAACATGTACATGTCCAGGTAGTAGTGGAGCCAGAGTTCATTGTGTTGGGTACAATGGTGTGTTTTTGTATCACCTTGTCCACAGTGGAAGTTTAAATTCTAAATTTAATTACAGCGGGGCTGGTCGTGTCTATTGAGTTGTTTGTAAGCAAACAATATGGCGGTGTTGTATTGTATTTGTATGTCATTCTATTGTATTATGATATCAACATAAACATTTGTTGTTGGTTTATTATTGGCATCAATATATTTATTTATTCTAATGTAGTTTGTTTATTATTTTTATCAATATATTTATTTATTCTAATGTAGTTTATCTTCTGTACATTAATGTGTCTGGACTCAAATATTTTCAATAAAACTTTCAATTGACCTATAGGCTATTATTGTTTTTTTGTGTATTTTCTGTCAGGTCATGTTTTTGTTTATTTGTTTATTAAATTAGTATGTAAATATTTACAGTTAATAAATAAACTGTTACGTCATAAATGAAAATGACAAGATAATTAAATTATATTAATAAACAATTACATATCTTAAATAGGCCCACGATAGACTGAATTTTAGCAGACAGTGTAAAACTGAACAAATGTGAATGTACATTGATCAGTTCAGTAATAATATACAATATTTATTTAATGAATCTACAAACAATAAATTAAAATTTATGGTTTTTGAATTTTGAGGGAAAAAAGTTTGTATTACAAAAAATATTACGCAAAATAATTTGACAATCAATGGGAAATAATCATTAAATTATTTACTTGCCATAGTCAGATTTCAGTTGTCTCTTACAACTTTTCTTAACACATTAATGATTAAAAAATAAAACAACAGAAACAAGGAATTTAAACACCCGGACTGGCAAAAAGTGTTAAGCTAAAAATACTTAAAAGAGAGAATTTATCCAAAATTAATTAACCATCTGTGCAGCCTCCTGCGGCTCTAAGATCCTCACTTGGCTATGTTTATGATTATGCAGCAGTCTCACAATGTACACTATCTTACACCAAGACCAGCAAATATCTCTAATCAAGATCTACAGATAATGATTCGATATGTTGTTTCTACAGTTTATCAAGGAAAGCAAGAAATAAAAAAAAAATGAAATGATTTATTTATTAGAAATATTTCGGCCATCCGAGCAAGTTACAGTCGGTAAGGGTATTTGTTCTGGCATGTAGTACGATCTCCATTCATTAGTCTATATCTATAAAGTAGACATTACATCTATAGGTCTAGATCTATAATTTAGACATTCCCTCCATTAGTCTAGATCTTAAACGTAGGCATTCCGTTGATGATCTGTTGTTGTCTATAAACGACATGACTGGATAATTGGGTGAATATGACTGACTCATACAATGGTATTCAGACACACATATCGGCTGCAACTCATAGTGTTAGTTGTTTACTGTTGTCAAAGGCTGGAAAATAGACAAATTGATGGCATTTGTCTTAGTCCCAAACTGAATGCGAGAGGTGAAATATTTATTTGCAAACATCCTCTTTGCTGTTTGCTAGGTTTACAACACGATACAGGCTAGAACAATTAAACTCTAAAATCTAAAAATAGCTCTTAGTTATTTCTGCTAAATAAAATTATATTGTGGTTGAAGGCGGCGGGACGCGGCATTTCACACTAACTACTGTACTGCGTAATTCGGACGGCTAAAACGCGGCACCTACCTGGAACGGACTTGTTGAGTCTGGACCACAATTTATTCCACTAAACTAATTTTATACAGATGAGCCATCTCACTGTTTCCCTACTTTCATTCCTTACTAATGTAAATATATCAGTACCCATTGTAAAGGTTGTTTCCCCGTGGTACGTTACAGTGATATGACTTAACTGTAGGTTTTAGAATTACTTCCCCTCCAGGAGAAGTAGAGAAGGAAGAAAGGGGGGGGGGGGGGTGATGCTATACGGAAGATGTCTTAATTATACAGGTCAGTGACAATTGTGGGATGTGCGTCCACTGATCTTGTTTTATGTTAACAGTTCTTCTGTTCAGTCAATCATGAAATATTTTGCAGTATGCTCATAACGATAAACTAAAAATTTGTTCATACACATGATATGGGCATCGAACACTATGAGATCATATTTGTTTTAAATTCTATTGCCACTTGTCTACGAATTGATTACAATGTAAATAAAAAATGTATTTTAACTTGCAACTAAAGCCTATTTTTCTAATACCGCAGCGAATTCTAAACAAATGATGTCATGAAGAGAAAAAAAATTAGATGAATCCTATGTAAATTAATATTTGCAATATTGTATTTCAAAATTAAAAGATCGCATGCGACCTTTTACAAAAAAAAAAAAATTTGCAGTCGTCAATAGAAAAGTAAGCATTAGCGTCGTTAGGCCTTTTAAATCAATCGCAAGAAATACCGCCGTACGGCCTTTTAAATCAATCGCAAGAAATACCGCCGTACGGCCTTTTAAATCAATCGCAAGAAATACCGCCGTACGGCCTTTTAAATCAATCGAAAGAAATACCGTTTTACGGCATTTAAAACATTACACCGTTCAAATGAAACAAAGTCACAAGAGTGGCCAATTATTGTCAAGACAACATTCAGAGAGGTTGGTGCTTTTGCCAGGGATCACTATCATCTTAGGGTCTTTTACAAAAGAGTGACTTTCGAAGTCCGTCATTAAATAAACATTGTAATCTTTGTAAACTCTTATAGCTGGAACTAATCCAGGACCGTCATTAAATAAACATTGTAATCTTTGTAAACTCTTATAGCTGGAACTAATCCAGGACCGTCATTAAATAAACATTGTAATCTTTGTAAACTCTTATAACTGGAGCTAATCCAGGACCGTCATTAGATAAACATTGTAATCTTTGTAAACTCTTATAACTGGAACTAATCCAGGACCGTCATTAAATAAACATTGTAATCTTTGTAAACTCTTATAACTGGAACTAATCCAGGACCGTCATTAAATAAACATTGTAATCTTTGTAAACTCTTATAACTGGAACTAATCCAGGACCGTCATTAAATAAACATTGTAATCTTTGTAAACTCTTATAACTGTAACTCATCCAGGACCGTCATTAAATAAACATTGTAATCTTTATAAACTCTTATAACTGTAACTCATCCAGGACCGTCATTAAATAAACATTGTAATCTTTATAAACTCTTATAACTGTAACTCATCCAGGACCGTCATTAAATAAACATTGTAATCTTTATAAACTCTTATAACTGTAACTCATCCAGAGCTGGAATTAAGGCATAGGGCCCTCGAATTTTCGAAGACCCTCGAATCCCAACTTTAAAGTCCTTAATATCGCACTATTTAGTCTCTCGCCATTTCCGTCTGCGTCTACAGTCTCAAATGATATAAGACCTCTTCTACGCTTAATGCGCCTGACCCCAGATTGTCTTTCTTAAAAACCGCTTAGACTAACTTGATAATATATACTTTGTAGAACCCTCCTCCCCATGTAGAAGTTTTCGTGTTATATCAGCCATGTTTATCTACATATAACACATGACACTTTAACCCCCCCCCCCTCCCCCACGTACCCGAATGCTTTACCCAGCCCCGCGCTGCTCATTAGACCGTGCAAAAATACACAACTAACGACCAATAACATGACATATAATGAAATAAAATAGCTATTAACGGACAGAATCACTGACAGATAGATAGACATATATACGTAAAGATACACCATAGCACACTAAAACATATTTGCTGTACTTCAGTAATAATGCAATATAGCACACTTAGGCATATGTGATGTACTTCCGTAATGATTATGACATAATATTATCGAGTATTTACTCCTATTATGAACTTTACTAAAAAGTATTAGCTTCGTTATTCTACAAGAAGCTCATTTTTGAAATTAAAACAATTAAATTGTCATGTTGAATGTACACTGTTTGTTTAATTTGTGACATCGCACTAATTAGAACTTGCTAGAAATGAAGTTAGCTGGTTTGGTTGTTTGTTTGGTTGGTTGGTTTGGTGAATTGTTTGGTTTGGTTTGGTTGGTTAGCGTTGACGGGTAAACCGTAATTTGTGACCTATGTAACGTAGGTCTTTTCTCCAGATTAAGTAGGTGGCATAAATTAGCACTTATATCTTTACCTAATGGTGTGTTAAAATGTTTCAAGTGTCACGTTGAAACTCCAGATTTACCGGGCAACGCCGGGTACACTGCTAATATTTCTATAAATGTTAGCAATCTTTAAAAAACATGTCAATATAAAAAAAAATTAATAGGAAAGAATTTGTACATACAATAAATCGCTGAATGTGCTTTGTGCAATTTTTCTTTACTGGTGATTTGAGAAAACAAAACAGTTTGGTTCATGAATTTCTTAGGAGCTATATTGTTATAGTTGATAGACATTTTATTGAAAAATCATGCTGCACATTTATGAAAAGGAAAGTGTACATTGTTGGTGTATATTACTAAATGCAGTAAAAGAAATGTAAGTTTTTAAATAACTTTACTTATTATAAAATAAGATAAATTTAATGACCCCCAAATTCAATTTAATGAGAAATACACATATTGTTAAATTTAACAGAGAAATACTCCAGTTTGTCTCCACAAGTCATAGAACACACCCTTTAACATTTTAATAGGATGCTTATTTTGAATACACATCGTTTTACTTTTAGGAAATTTCCAAAGAAATACATATCTGGTAATCTCGTTCTTTCGGCATGGGTGAAGTTTCCCTATAAAGAATATAATTCTTTAAATTTCACAAATAAAAAATATACACATTTTTTTTACTTCTTTCGTCCGCCATGATTTTGAGATTTCGTGAGACAAACAAACATAAATATACGAACTATGACCTTCTATTTATATCTATGGACAGAAGGATTGTAGCATGGACAAAAAATGGAAGATTAAATGCCGTCAAGATAACGTGTTTTATAAAAATCGAAACTATGTTTTGAAAGTTTTAGTAAACTTTTTACCAGTTTTTATTTGCGTAATGATATACGTAATTTTGAAATCCTTAATTCTGTGTGCATGGGCGTCGCTAGGATTTTTCCAGAGGGGGCAAAAAACACGTTTTTTATTTTAACTAACAATGCCATACATGTTTATTTCACACCCACATTCAGAGAGGATGGTACTTTTGCCAGGCATCACTATCACCAAAGGGTCTTTACAAAAGAGTAGCTTTCCAGAACCGTCATTAAATAAACATTGTAATCTTTATAAACTCTTATAACAATACAAGAAACCTTTTTAAAAATACACTTTTTAAATAAAAGTGCAAAAAAAATAAATTTCAATGCCTTCAATCAAATAGAATAAATATTTATCAAACTTTGATGTTGGAAAATAAGTGTGTATGCTCTGTAACATCCTCTAGAAATATTTGACTTGACAAAATATAACATTAAAATTTTTTAAAAATTTGCATGTCTTTTAATTCTATTCACTTAAAAAAAAAAACAAAAAACAAAGTATAACTAAAATTGAATGAAGTTAAGCTCACGACTGTTGACCCGAGGGAACCAAAGGAATTGTTCAGGTCATGGTTAAAGTTCTCTTCCGTGTCTATGGTGGGAATAAAAGAAGGACACATAGTGTCTAAGAGATCATCATCTCATCCACAGGGACCTCAAGTATTAATCATGTATAAAACGATGTCTTTAGTAGATGTAAGTATCATTCATATAAAGTAAATAAGACATAAGATTTTAATCAGTTAAACAAAAACAAAACAAAACACAGATTTTTTTAAAATCAAAGCGCTACTTAATGTTGCTGTTGTAATGCTATTAGAGCAAAGGACAAAAAACACTTTGTTAATTTGAAGTGTATGTTGTTGGACAATTAAAAGGGGAAACAAATGGCCGTGTGATGTAGGCATGAACACAATAAACACTTTGAAATTTAAAGTGTATGTTGTTGGACAATTTAAAGGGGAAACAAATGGCCGTGTGATGTAGGCATGAACACAATAAACACTTTGAAATTTAAAGTGTATGTTGTTGGACAATTAAAAGGGGAAACAAATGGCCGTGTGATGTAGGCATGAACACAATAAACACTTTGAAATTTAAAGTGTATGTTGTTGGACAATTAAAAGGGGAAACAAATGGCCGTGTGATGTAGGCATGAACACAATAAACACTTTGAAATTTAAAGTGTATGTTGTTGGACAATTAAAAGGGGAAACAAATGGCCGTGTGATGTAGGCATGAACACAATAAACACTTTGAAATTTAAAGTGTATGTTGTTGGACAATTAAAAGGGGAAACAAATGGCCGTGTGATGTAGGCATGAACACAATAAACACTTTGAAATTTAAAGTGTATGTTGTTGGACAATTTAAAGGGGAAACAAATGGCCGTGTGATGTAGGCTTGAACACAATAAACACTTTGAAATTTAAAGTGTATGTTGTTGGACAATTAAAAGGGGAAACAAATGGCCGTGTGATGTAGGCATGAACACAATAAACACTTTGAAATTTAAAGTGTATGTTGTTGGACAATTAAAAGGGGAAACAAATGGCCGTGTGATGTAGGCATGAACACAATAAACACTTTGAAATTTAAAGTGTATGTTGTTGGACAATTAAAAGGGGAAACAAATGGCCGTGTGATGTAGGCATGAACACAATAAACACTTTGAAATTTAAAGTGTATGTTGTTGGACAATTAAAAGGGGAAACAAATGGCCGTGTGATGTAGGCATGAACACAATAAACTGAGGACCGCTGAAAGTTTGATCATTTCACAACAACCCACGGTGGGCGGGTGGGGGGGGGAAACAGTCATTGTACATATTTTATATGTTTTTATTTTATAAATTAATTTTTTTTGGAAAATTTCTTACAGTTATACAAAAAAAAAATAATTTGATTTAATATTTCAATTTATTAGAACTCTAAATCAATGAGAACCCTTAGCTTGGTTTTCTGCAATTAGACGGTTCATCTGGGGTAATAGTTGACAATGATGCCCGATAAGTGTTGCTTATGTCCAGTTCTTTTTGTTTTGTTTTATCTGCTACCACCACAAAAAAAAAACAAAAACAACATTCACACAGATAGGATGGTGAAAAATGTAATAGGAATTTAACTGCTCCGTCCTGCATAAGCTGACACAAAAAAGATAATTTTAGATGTCCTGACTTAAACAGTTTTGATACTGTGGTGTTAACAAATCCTCATGCACATCCTCCTGATGAAGAATTCGCACATAAACAGCTATTATTGCCTTATTGTCGATATATGTATATTCATCAACATGGAGTGCTTATAATTGTGCCTCAAAGGTATTTCCTGAAAGCGCCTAGTCACAGTGCTAGCTGACTAAGCCGTATGTGCTACTATTTAACAGCAGTATCTCCTAGTATTTCACGGGAAATATCTTTAGTTCAGGACAAGATCAATTCCTCACCGTAGCTACAACGTCACTGCCCGTCAGCTACCGGTTAATCTCTCGTCCATGGACAGTGACACAATCCCCAGGTACATACACACCAGTAAATACACACCAGTAAATACACAACAGTAAATACACACCAGTAAATACACACCAGTAAACACACAACATTAAATACACAACAGTAAATACACACCAGTAAATACACAACAGTAAATACACAACAGTAAATACACACCAGTAAATACACACCAGTAAATACACAACAGTAAATACACACCAGTAAATACACACCAGTAAATACACAACAGTAAATACACACCAGTAAATACACACCAGTAAACACACGACATTAAATACACAACAGTAAATACACACCAGTAAATACACAACAGTAAATACACAACAGTAAACACACACCAGTAAATACACAACAGTAAATACACAACAGTAAATACACAACAGTAAATACACAACAGTAAATACACACCAGTAAATACACACCAGTAAATACACAACAGTAAATACACAACAGTAAATACACAACAGTAAATACACAACAGTAAATACACAACAGTAAATACAATAGAAATAAATTAATGTTTATTTGACGGCCCGATTCCGGCCGCCGGTTGGGGACGACTGGTTTCTAGGACTGAAAGATAAACATTTCATCCGAAAGATAAACATTTCATCCCTACGTAAACTTTAAAAAAGAGTTTATAGTAAAAAGGTTACTCCTACATTTGATATCAAAACACCATTTTATTAATTTGAGTTATCCAACGTTTTTCATTGAAAACATTTTCGTCAAAAAACGAGTCTTGTATTTTAAATCAAAGATGATGATGATTTTGGTCTCTGAGAAATAATGAGAATCCAGAGTTTCGTTACTAAACTTTAAAAACGGGTAAAGAAAAAGATATGTTTTAAAAATTATATTTGCTTTAAAATTACGTACCACATGTGAACGTTCCCCCAATCACGTGTGTATGTGTGTGTGTGTGTATGATTCTACAAGTGTGGTTTATAATTGAACAGCTTGAAAGTAAGAAATGAAGAAAGAAAGAAAGATAGTAAGCAGCTGAATTGGGCTTGCGCGCGGATGCTGTATCGCGCCACACACACTTGCCTCTATTTTACAAAGTGGCAGAGAAAAAAATATTTGATCATTATTGCAATGCTTCGTTTGGATTTAACATTCAGTGAATTAATTACTTTTAAAACAAATAATACAAAGTTATTGGCGTTGACGGGTAAAACGTAATTTGTGACGTTTGGTCGGTTGGTTGGTTACTTGGTTGGTTGGCGTTGATGGGTAAAACGTATTTTTTTCATATGAAATGCAGGTATTTCTCCACATTAGGTAGGTGGCATAAATTAGAACCTATATCTTTAACTAATAGTGTTTGATTTGGTTAATTTGTTGATTTGGTTGGTTTGGTTAGCTGGTTTGGTTGTTTGATTTTCTGAATTGTTTGGTTTGGTTTGGTTGGTTTGCGTTGACAGGTAAACCGTAATCTGTGATATATGTAATGTAGATCTTTTCTCCAGATTAAGTAGGTGGCATACATTAGCACTCATATCTTTACCTAATGGTGTAATAGAAATGTTTCAAGTGTCACGTTGGAACTCCCGATTTACCGGGTAATGCCTGGCACACTGCTAGTATTTGTATAAATGTTACTAATCTTAATAAAATATGTCAATATATAAAAATTAAAAGGAAAGAATCTGCACATACAAATAAATCGCTGAATTTGTTTTGTGCAGTTTTTCTTTACAGTGAATTGAGAAAACAAAACAGTTTGGTTCATGAATTACTTTTGAGATAAATTGTTATAGTTGATAGACTTTTAATTGAAAAATCTGAATGCACATTTATGAAAAGGAAAGTATACATTGTTGGTGTATATTACTAAATGCAGTAAAAGAAATGTTAGTTTGTTTAATAACTTTACTTATTATAAAATGATAATATACATTTTAATGACCCGCATATTCAAATTAACGATAAATTCACATATTGATAAATTCAACTGAAAAATCCTCCAGTTTGTCTCCACAAGGTAAAGTCATAAAACACACCCGTTTAAATTTTAATAGGATGCTTATTTTGATAACACATCATTTTACTTTTAGGAAATTTCCAAAGAAATACATTTTCTGCCATGTAGCTTTGGGAATTCCCTAACTAGTTCCTAATACTTATTTACATTTCAAACAACATTTAATTTAAAGAAGGTACAATTGTATTTCAATTATTGTTTAAGCCCGGATTTTTTCAAGATTGAGAAGTAAGTTATTATACATACGAGACTAATAGTCTTTCTATTTTTATACCATTCTATTAATAAATTAATTAAATTTTTTTTTTTATTTTCGAAAAGATGTTACATTAAATGCAGGTTTTAATTTATTAATTGAAACATCGTCACTAAATTCGCAAAAAAAAAAAATAATTATAAATAATTTTATTTGTGTAGACACATTTTAAGATCATACCAATACAAAGTTGGGACTTAAATATAAGCAAGTTTAATAATGAGAAATATTTTACTGACCTGCCATCTAATAACAGTTGAATCTTATGGTAGTTGTGTTGTCTGATTTTAAAATTTATTTACACATTTTATTATTAGATGAGACCAATTAGACAAATAAAGATTATAACTTTACATCTTGAAGGATTTGTGAACTTGAGAAAACAGCTTGAAATACTTCTGGATGACACAAACAAGGTAGGTCATCCATCCCGTCTATATATCCCTTCATCCTTCTAGATATCCACCCACCCTTCTACATATCATCTTATCCTTCTATATATCAATCCATCTACCTATATTTGATGGTGGACGGAAATTTCGATATCGCGACATTTCGACCTGCGACACTTAGACCCCGGGACAATTCGACCCCGGGACAATTCGACCCCGGGACAATTCGACCCCGGGACAATTCGACCCCGGGACAATTCGACCCCGGGACATTTCGAGCCCGGACTTTTCAACCGAATCAACTGAATTAAATAATATTTCAATTATTATTTCCTTGTTTAAATACTTTTATTAACTTTGTTTAACGTGTGTATAATTTTTCAAAATATTTATATTGTATAAATTGTTTAAAATGTGTGTTTTCGTAAGATTTGAGTTATAGTTCTCTAAGCACGTTCATAACTTACATACACTTCTCATGCTTGCACATGAGTTTATTGACCAATGGTTTGTGTCTACTTTAACCACTGGCACAAATGACATAAGTGACTAATATCCAAGGTCTCTAGGTTTCAGTATAACGTTTACCTGCTGACCATATCTGTAGGCCTACATATTATTATACATGGATTATATCTTTCTGGCAACACATGCCTCATTTGCATCTTCGCTTATCAGAGCTGGGCTATAATCAAAAGAGTGAGGGGGCAGATATTTGTTGAGTGTAATCACACAATTTGTGTCAATTGCTAAGACGTCACAAAGACTAAAACACACATCTTATGCAATGGAAACAAAAATTTGAAACAATTAAAACACACATTTTAAACAAACTATATACAAATATCTTTAACAATTAAACACATGATGAACAAAGTTAGTTAACATATTCAAAACAAAGATATAATAATTCAAATATTGTTTTATCAGTTGACGAGGTCGAATAGTCCGGGGTTGAACTGTCCCGGGGTCGAACTGTCCCAGGGTCAAGTGTCGCGGGGTCAAATTGTTGCGGGGTCAAACTGTCCAGTGGTCAAAGTGTCGCGAGGTAAAATTGGCGGGGGTCGAACTGTCGGGGTCGAAAAATCGTGGAACGATATTTGATACTGTGAATAATAGTATACGTTTATTTTATTAATTCATCCGCTTTTATATTGAATAGTATATGCACATAATTACTATAATTTTAATTGTGCATGACATCCGATCTACTGTAGGAAAGATGACAAACAAAAATTGCCAGATTAACAGCATTCCTTTGACGCTTCTTTTAATTGATCAGGTTAAAGAGAAGGTTTTCAGGCTTGTTAAGAATGCGAGCTATTTCCTAATATGTACCATAAAAAAATAGCCACAATCTATTTTGTTTTATCTCTATGTTCTTATGTTTAAACTGAAATCATCAATGCAGTCAACAATTGGCGATGTCAGACCCCCGAGTTAAGTTTAACGCTTGTCAGATTACTTCTACAGCAATATCACCTTTTATTTTTCAAAAATAGGTTCTTAGTGGAAGGAAAACAATGAGATACATTGAAATATCACTATAGTATACTTAATAGTGTATATATATATATATATATATGGAAAGCTATCCGGTTGTTAGACCTAAATGTTGAATAAAGTTTAGTTATTAGGATAAATCTTTCTTACTTTAGCAGAAAAAATACCGAAAGAGCCTTTGAATTTTAATTTTATTTATTTCTAAATTAAAATTACTAACCCAATTTAGGAAATCTATTACAAGTTTATATTACAATTACCCATGGCGGAATTGAAATATGTTTTAGTTGATAAAACATTTGAAATATTTTAACCATTTGTAGATGCTGGCTTTCATATTTGCTTTTTTTTTTTAAATTTAATTTTAGATCATTAAAAGAGGTGAATGCTGGATAAAAGGAAATGACGACGGTGAAACATTTGCTCAGATCACCCAATTTCTAGTTTTGGAGATGGAATCATGCTTGAAACAATTAAGTAATATTGCAGGTAAACTAAGATATCTTTCTCTAAAGTAAAAAAAAAACGCATTAAGGGAATATTCATTTTTTCTCCATAAAATTTCATTTTAACAAATGTGAGAGGTTTAAATGTTTACATTATGCGTTTACAGAATATAATATTTTTAAAACTAAACAATTAAAAAAAAAACAGAACACAACGGCCAACATTGAAACAAGAGATAACTATAACATTTACATAACTCAGTTTACGGACTATGTGTAAAACACTGAAAATAACGGTCATTGACACCATGAAAGTATTTGCTTAAAAATTAGTGGCAAACAGACGGGTGTCTTAAATAGATACATAAACACACGCTAGGAAATCCTTAAAAAAACTTTATGATCAGTTCAACTGAGAGAAACACGATAAGAAACAGGCTACATAGAAAATCGTCGATAGGAATCAAATTTTTGGGCACATTAGATTAAATTGTATAGGAAATACATAAATGGAAGTCATTTGTATATGGCTTATAATCTATTAATGGTGATTGACTAATTTGAGAATTTTTGTATCCGCAGCATGTTTATAATTATGACAATTTTATTTTAATTCCTATATAAAGGAAGTACATTTTTTCTAATAAATGTTTTTTTTTTTATTTTTAATACAAAGACGGAAATGAAAATATCCTTGAATTAAGTCAATCTACAGAAGAGAAATGTCAAATGAAGAAGACAGATTCAATTGAACTAACGGACAAAACTAGTAAGTGATAAACATTAGAAATCAGCAATTCGAAAAAAGAAATCATTTTAAAGTATACAACAAAAAAAAAAACAAATGTTTATGAAATAAGAATTCTTATTTGTATAATGTGCATAATTATTATATTTTTTTCTTTAGACATTATATAGATTAAAGTTTATTATGTATCAATCTTTAATTATGTAATTTTAATACTGAAATTAATTCATTCAGCGGTTCTTAACTGGTGGTACGCGTACCTTTTTCCCAAGGGGGGACGGGAAAGCTTAAACAGGTTACACAATGACATATCATTTTCATTTAATACAACCAAGAGTTTGGAGAACTTACGTGTGAAGGGGTACTTTATGACATACTTTCGCAACATTTGGGATACAGTCGCGTAAAAGACTTGAGAACCGCGGGTTTTATTCACTTGTAATCTAGCATACAAATCAATTGTGTCATCGGAACTATAGTCTGTTAGTATTCAAAAAATCACTGCATTTAAATATATCATTATATGTTATATATGCATCATAAACATTTTGAATTTTTATGTATATTCTTATTAAATCAATTCAATTGATTTTATGTAATGAACGAAATAAAGTTACTTTTTAGTTGTTTTTTTTTTTCTTTTAACATCCTGAAGGAAAAAAAAAAACCGAGATAGTGAAACGAACACTGGAAGCCAGAAGCTCATGGCTATTAAAATGACGTTGTAGCAATTATATAAAAATAACATTTGCTTTCACACTTAGTAACGTATTCTTACTAGGCTGCGAACATATTATTTGTTTATTGTGATAGTTTTCGTTTGACGATTTTAGAATGTCATTTGTCTCAATGATAATAAAGTATTACTTTAGAATATTTTTGACTTTTACGTATCAAATAAAAACTACATAAACTATTTAAAGCTGCATTTTTGCTAAAAATATTTATCAAATCGACAAGCAAGCAAGAAGCCATTAAACAGCGAACATAATTCTTACTTTCGATTTACGGCAGACAAAAGACTTGAAATGCAAAAGATTTATTTAGATGTTGGTATTTGCATCAAAAGAGGATAATGTGAGTGTTTAGTGCCTTGATACCTCAGAATACAAACTATGCATCGGTTCGAAATCCTAATAGTTTCGAATCATAAAAATAGAGAATTCCTACAAAATGACTCAGCAACCAATCTTTATTCAGCAGTGTACGACACCTTGGGTGCCTAGCTCCACAAAATCCAAACTATTTACACCTTTTTTGTTGGTTACAAAAGGCGTCATCTTGTGAACTTTATTAATGCAACAACACTGACACCTTAGATAGTGTGTTTGTGTGTTGGGAGCATGGTTTGCCTACTTAAATACAATATCTCAATTTAAGAACTTAATTTTCTTTTATTTTTTTTTTTTAAATTATATTTAATATAAAAATGATAGATCCGTTTATGGTCCCCAGGGTCCGGGCTGCGGAGCGATTGTGTGATTTTCCACAAACGAGAGTTTACAGGGAGCTGAACGGTAGTGGTATTGTATATCTATAACTTAAATATACAAATTCAACGACCCCTTTCCCCAGCGGGTCGCGGTGAAATTAACCAACGTTGAACGGACCACGGCTTGAAAAAAATTGGGCACCATAACTGTAGTACAACAATTGGTCTCAATCACAACATTTTCGTTTATGTCAAACGATAGGATTACAAGAAGTAGTAATCTTTACTGTATTTCTCGAAATGGTTTAATTTGGTTTGATATTTTTTTGGACATTTTTTATCCAGCTGTAAGGGCTGGCATGTGCTGTATATGGAATTCAAATGTCAGTTTTGGGAATAGTTAGAATTCTAAATAGTTTTATTTCCGAATCAGAAATGCTACTTTTACTTAATTTTAAGGATAAATTGAACTTTGCCAAGTTCGATATGTAATGTATCTAAGTACAAAGAAACTTTTTATATATTCGCAATCTATTAGAACGAATTTGATTTCTCAAATTTTAGTGTGCATGTGTAGAACATCACAAATACTATATCTCTGTGCTAAAAGCAAACATCGTTTTAATAATAGAAATACAAATTCTTGATTTAATATTCAATTTAATTGCACATTTTTAAATGTTTCTAAGGTAAACATGGTGCTCTATACATGAAAGAATCATTACAAAATATTACAGACAAAATGTCCACATTAGAACAAGCTGTTGAGAGCAGTAAAGATAATTATTCGACATTAAATAAAAATCTCAGCGAATTATCGGACAAAATGTCAACAAAGATAAAAACTTTACAAGAGAAGCTTGAACTACAAGACGAGAACTTTGAAACCAGGTACAACACAAGATTTGATGAGATTATGGCAGAACTTCAAACAGCCAGTGATTTTATTCAAACTACGACTGAATCTTTTTCTGAAAAAAATAAGGAAACTGAACAAAAATTGAATGCAGAGCTAAATGTTAGGTGTAAAAATATTCAGTCCAAACTTGAAGATCAAATGGAAGCTGTCCTACAGAAACTGAAGGGATGTAATACTGAATTACAAACCCAGACAAAGGCGGTAACTCAATTGGAGAAAAACTCATTATGTATCACAAAGACTGTTGAAAACATGAGTATTTTAAATGAAAACGCTACACATAGTAATAAAAAGGTGATTTTTCTTTTTACATTTTATAAAACTGTTTAAAATTCTAATTTTATAAAACTTTTTAAAATTCTAATTTTATAAAATAATTTTTCTTTGCTTAAATCCCAATCCCGTTTTCTCTTTCGCAAGTCTCCCATTCCCTATTTCTTATCCACCTCTTTCCCATAATGCATTCTATTGCTTTTCTCATCTATTTTGCATTATCGCACAACTTTAAATTGCAAAAATTTCAAATATTGTACTACTATCTGTTTCATTCATTCCAAAAAAGACTAAATTTTCATCCCGTAACATATTGATTTACCGGTCAAAATTAATGTACGTGTATTTTATATTGTTAAATATTTGTAGTAATGTAGGCTTGTCAATGTTATCTTTGCTCTATTAAGGCAGCTATGAAGTCTGTTTTGATATTTTGTTACGTCTTTAAGTTCGGTTCGTTGTCTGAATTTTTTTTGGAATGTTTTTAATTGTGTTAATTATTCGACCTAGTTTGTAAGTACATTCAGCCCAGTACAGTGGACACTACATTTCAGGCAATTGTTAAACCAAATTTATACATACAAAATCTATCGGCTTTTAGATTTTACCCCAAAAAATAAAAATAAATTAGTTCATAGATATAATTCGGGAAATCACTTTTTGTAATAAGAAAAAAAAATCATTTTTATTTGCAAACGGTGTTGCATGTTTTTTTCAAGTTAGATATTTGCGAGATAAAGTAAGTAAATACAATTTTTATCTTAATTTTAATGTCATTTTCATTCTAGATTGCTGTTCATGATGAATCATTCTTTTCCAAAGGTATTTTATATTTGATTGACACATTGCTTATTTAGTTTTATTTAATTTTGTGTTATTTAATTTTTTATTTGTTGCTGATATTTTGGTTTTTAAGTCTCTAACACATGAAAACAAATTTTTAAAAACTATTTTCATTAAAACCAGTGTTTGTAAGCTAGTTCAAGCTTGTTTGCAGATCCTAAAAAAGCAAAAAAAAAACAAAAAAAAAACAAACAACAGAAACAAAACAAACGTACTAATTTACTAAAGCCTCCATCAAACAAAAATTCCCCATGTCAAAAGCCGCCATCCAACAAAAAGTTCCCATGTCAAAAGCCCCCATCCAACAAAAAGACCCCATGTCAAAAGCCCCCATCCAACAAAAAGACCCCATGTCAAAAGCCCCCATGTAAAAAGCCCTCATCCAACAAAATGCCCCCATGTCAAAAGCCCCCATCCAACAAAAAGACCCCATGTCAAAAGCCCCCATGTAAAAAGAACTCATCCAACAAAAAGTCCCCATGTCAAAAGCCCTCATTCAACAAAAAGCCCCATGTCAAAAGCCCCCATCCAACAAAAAAGTCCACATGTCAAAAGACCCCATCAAACAAAAAGCCCCCATGTCTAAAGCACCAATATCAAAAGCCCCCATGTCAAAAGCCCACATCCAATAAAAAGCCCCCATGTCAAAAGACCCCATCCAACAAAAAGTCTTGATGTCAAAAACTCGTATCCAACAAAAAGTTCCGATGTCAAAGAGCCCAATCCAACAAAATAAAACACAATGTCAAAAGCCCCCATAAAACAAAAAGCCCTAATGTAAAAGACCACATCCAACAAAAAGCCCTCGTATCAAAAGACCCATGTCAAAAGCCCCCATCCAATTTAAAGTCTTTATGTCAAAAGACACCATCCAACAAAAATGCCCCATGTCAAAACCCCCATGTCAAACAAAAAGTCCTAATGTCATAAGCCCCCATCCAACTAAAAGCCCACTTGTCAAAAGCCCTCAGCCAACAAATGTCCCCATGTCAAATTCCCCCATCCAATAAAAATCCTCCATGTCAAAAGCCCCCATCCTACTAAAAGTCCCCATGTCAAATGAACCCATCCAACAAAAAGCCCCCATGTTAAAAGCCCCCATGTCAAAAGCCTCATCCAACTAAAAGTCCCCATGTCAAAAGTCCCCATCTCAAAAGACTCTATCCATCAAAAAGCCCCCATGTCAAAAGCCCCCATGTCAAAAACCCCCATCCAACAAACAGCCCCCATGTTAAAAGCCTCACTTGAATTTGTTTCGGAGAGTATCACAGAATATTTTGGCATGATATTTTGTGATATCTTCTTCCTGGTCTGCGAGACATACCATGATCCACGGGGGATGGATCATAGGGGTTCTCTAGTCAGGAAAAAAAACTATTACTTGCGAGGGTGGTGGTACTGTGGTCAATGAGGACTATCCGAGACCGCAGTATTCACAGCTGATGGTGGTGACGGATGTGGTCAACACACAACACCCTTCCACTCCGTCCCACTCAAGCACACCTGCGCAGCCTGCCATTTCGGGCTGAGGGTACAGGCACACTACACCCTCCCCTCTGTCCGAGTGGCAGGAAAAACCCCGTTCCTTGCCATTCTGGCCGATCGGCAGTACACACACCCTGCTGGTCTGGCCAGTTTGGGCAAGGATTAAAACCCATCTTTCTGCCATCCCTGCAGATGATAGCGGGCACACTTACCCCGTCGCTCTGTAGGCATGGCAGACGTGCATCAGCTCCGCCAACAATGCTGGTGTGGTAGGCACACTACACCCTACCATGCTGGCAATGGCGGCGTTAAAAAAATTTTAAATAAATTTTATTATTATTTTATATAAAAAGGGGGGGGGGATAAAATATTTTCGATAATGCTTTCGACAATGAACTAAACAGCTGGCGGTGGTGATGGAAGTGGTCGGCACACAACACCCATCCACTCCGTCCCACTCAAGCACATCTGCGCAGCCTGCCATTTCGGGCTGAGGGTACAGGCATACTACACCCTCCCTTCTGTACGAGTGACAGGAAAAGCCCCTTTCCTTGCCATTCTGGCCTGCTCGTCTGGCCAGTTTGGGCAAGGATTAAAACCCATCTTTCTGCTGTCCCTGCAGATGATAGCGGGCACATTCACCCCGCCGCGCTGTAGGGACGGCAGACGTGCATCAGCGCCGCCAACAATGCTGGTGTGGTGGGCACACTACACCCTGCCATGCTGGCAATGGCGGCGTTAAAAAAAAAAAAATATATTTTGGCATATTTTTGTTCATCGTTTATTTATGGAAAATGACAGATTTGGAAGAGAGATTTAATCAAGCTGCGGATGAGGTAATCAAATTATCAAAGGAACCTTCTAATGATGAAAAGTTGGCTATTTACGGATTATATAAACAAGGCACTGTTGGTGAATGTAATATAGATCGACCAGGATTATTTGATTTGAAAGGGAAAGCAAAATGGGATGCTTGGAATGCTTTAAAAGGAAAGCCTAAAGAAGATGCAATGAGAGACTATATAGCTAAAGTTGATGAGCTGAAACAGACATACTCTTAGATGACATTTCGTTATAAAGTTGGCTTATCCTAATGTTTTTTGTTATCTTATATTTTTTTTAAATTGACCAAGATTAACAATTCCATGCATATTGTTTTATTTTTAAGTTTTTTTCTATTTTTGGTTTTTCTAATACATGAAGAAAAAAAACCAACAAATATAATTAAAGACATTTAAATCTTTAAAAAAAATAATTTTGTGTTACCTCTCCTAAGATCGATTTCATTGCCTCATAGTAATGATCGTGGCGGTTGAAAATATTATTATTTTGTGATTGCCATTTGGCTTTCACAACCTTGCCTGCCGTATGTAAGTGTAGCGTGCTTGGTCACCTCGGCAACATACATATGGGTGGTCCAATGTCATTACTTTCAGACAAGTAGTTGACATCTTACACGGCCGGCTAGTTATGAGCCGGATCATGCTGTTAAGTAGAGTACAGTAAATGTTTCTGCCATCTTTGAATTTATACCGCCATCTTGTGTGATAGACACGATCTCGTATGACGGGATTTTAATGACAGACACGGGATTGTCGACAGAGCAGAAAAGGATTTTTTGTATTATAGATGAGAGATCGCGTCGTTCAACACAGTAAATGTGTCCATTGGGATGTTCCACATGCCCATTCATTGATTACTGTTTGTTAGTACGAGAAATCATGTCATTCAACACAGGAAATGTTCCACATGCCCATTCACTGATTACTCCCCTATGAGCGGTTGTCTTTTTTTTACTACTACTTAAGCTATGCGAATTGTCTGTCGATATGACAAATCATGTCTTTTAACACTGTGATTGTATCTATAGCCATGTTACGAACAGTTTTTTTTTCCAAAGCTAACAAAGGACTGGCATGTTGTTTGAAAAAGCTGATTCATATAGGCTCAGTCTTAAGCTTGACAAAAAACTATTTAGTTTTTTTTTACCTTGTGTGATAAGTCGCCTGTCGGTACAAAGTTAACACGTGTTAGCTTCTGACACTGAAGCAAGAAGGTTGTATTCGACGACCTCGAGGCCAGCCACACGTCAATCAGACTGTTTTATGATAGTGAAACTAGCCGAGTGGTCAGTGTTGATGATGTCCCAATTGTCCATGTAAATGTCGCCAGTGACTTGTGTAAATTAAAATGTGTCACGCGCGATGAACATGTAACAGATAAACTAATCAGTCTACATAAATCATTTTTTAAATCATGGAATTCAATCAAAGAAATCTACAAACATTCTCGAGATATTCACAAAGTGAGCTTCATAGTTTCACATCCTCATGGATGTTCAAAACAAATTAGTTTTGGTCGTTGGGTCAACCGATATCAGTTAGGACTTTATAATAAATTTACCTATACAGCATGTACATGTCAAGGAAGTAGTGGAGCCACAGTTTATTTTTTGGGGTTTAAAGAGGGAAGTGATAGTGCTCAACTTGTACACAGTGGAAGTCTAAACCCTAAACTTAATTACAGTGGCGCCTGAGGAAATTTTGAGCTAAACGTGGACGCTTTATAGAGGATAGGCATGTTTTATTTATGTCACTAGCTTTTATTTATATTTTTATTTGTTTGCTGAATGGGTGTACATTTTATTGCAGACTAATTGTTCACGCCTCTCGTAAATGTTCACATTTTTAATGATTTTTTATATATTAAAAGATGTATAAAAATGTGGAAATCTTGTTTAACAAAAAAAAAATAATGATAAAATAAAAATGAATAAGTAAACACAAAATATAAGCATATTAGAATTTTTTTTATAACAATATTGCTCTGCCTATTTAGCACTAATTATAAAAACAAAATATAATAAATGCTCGAATATTATCCGAATCGTTAAAGAATAGCCCAAGTAGATTTAACCATTTACGACTAATGTTTAATAAAAGTTATAATGAATGAACAATTTCTGTTTTGTTATACTTTGTTCTTTAATGGATGTCAATGGGGCACAACTTAAAACAAAAAGAAAACAAGTCACTGGGAAGGGTGGAGTAGAAGGTCAAGTACATCAACGAATTCGTAATTGACTTGTGGTCAAAACGTGTTAAATTAGCTTACTGAGTCAATCATATCAAGTTTAACTAGTCCAATGAGTCATTCAAAACACGTTTAACTAGCACACTGAGTCAGTTGATTAAATGTAGAATTTAGTATCGCCATGACTAATATCTACCTGTGCATTTTAATAATTCCTTTAATTTATGATAATTAAATCTTGTATTATTAAATTAACTGACCCACATATCCATGATTGTCTCCCTTAGAACTCTACAACAGTATAAACAGAAAAAAAATCTGTTGTTCTTAATAGCTAATCATCATACTGAAATGTAATGCTCATACGATTTCTTAAACCATTTATTGTCAAAGTGGAAAATGAGAAAGTAATCTATCGATTCCCTTATTTATTCTGGGATATGGAGGCGAAATCATGTTGGTACCGGGCGGAAGACATGCTTGATGCAGCTCCTCATATCATTTTATTGTTGCTTAAAATAAATGAAATGTTTAGTGTCACAATAAAATAACCACAATGTATCACAACGTACAATATATATATACATATAAATGATTGCACTAGTATATATAAATAATGTATTGGCATATATAAATTAACTCCCTTAGAACTGTTTGTTACCGTGAAATTTTTTTAACAAGAACACTACACTATTGAATGAAATAAGCAACGTAATTATATTTGCATACTTCACTGATTACTTTTCAAATCCAAATAAAAAAAAAAATTTTTTTTTTTAAAAATATATATTCGTTTAGTATTTTATACTACTTCTATCTAAATACCTACCTATATGTCTATTTATTCATACAGCTATTATATGCTTATAGGTATCTCTCTCTCTCTCTCTCTTTAAATATATAGAGTGAATGGGAGGTAATTACAAATAAGAATTCATTTTTCCTAAATTATCTAAAATTAATAGCAAAAGTTATTATCAAAATTAATATTCTATTATATTTTATTTCATTTTGAAGATTTTAACTACTGGTGAATCCTGGCTGCAAGGAAATGAAGAGTTTGGGCCATTTTCCAAAATAAATTACTTTCTAGGTTTTGAATTGACATCTTGTTTGAATAAATTAAGAAACATTGCAGGTATGGTTGAGGTTTTAGAAAACAATATTCGAAATAATTTTAATAGATACATTTTTAAAAAAAAATAAATATTAGAATCACGCTATATAATAAAAAAATGAATCTTTAACTTTTGAAAAAAAAATAATAAAGGAAAGAATGAAGACAGTGCACAAGAATCGCATTCTGATGAAATAGAATTTCAAGAAGCAAACACAACAACTCTGGGAGATCCTGCCAGAAAATCAGCTACAGAGTATCTTGTTGGTAAGTTAACAATGTTACTATAAATATTAAATAGCCATAAAGAAAAAAAAAACAATGGTATTACTTTGAATAATGAGAAAGGTTATAGAGTTAGTGATTTTCAATTTTTACTTCGTAGTAGAGTACATTTGAGATGTATTATGCAGTAGAATACATTTGAGATGTATTATGCAGTAGAGTACACTTGAGATGAATTATGCAGTAGAGTACACTTGAGATGTATGCAGTAGAGTACACTTGAGATGTATGCAGTAGAGTACACTTGAGATGCATGCAGTAGAGTTCACTTGAGATGTATGCAGTAGAGTACACTTGAGATGCATGCAGTAGAGTTCACTTGAGATGTATGCAGTAGAGTACACTTGAGATGTGTGCAGTAGAGTACACTTGAAATGTGTGCAGTAGAGTACACTTGAGATGTTTGCAGTAGAGTACACTTGAGATGTATGCAGTAGAGTACACTTGGGATGTATGCAGTAGAGTATAATTAAGATGTGTGCAGTAGAGTACACTTGAGATGTATGCAGTAGAGTACACTTGAGAAGTGTGCAGTAGAGTACACTTGAGATGTATGCAGTAGAGTACACTTGAGATGTGTGCAGTAGAGTACACATGAGATGTTTGCAGTAGAGTACACTTGAGATGTATGCAGTAGAGTACACTTGAGATGTGTGCATTAGAGTACACTTGAGATGTGTGCAGTAGAGTACACTTGAGATGTGTGCAGTACACTTGAGATGTGTGCAGTAGAGTAAACTTGAGATGTGTGCAGTAGAGTACACTTGAGATGTTTGCAGTAGAGTACACTTGAGATTGTGCAGTAGAGTACACTTGAGATGTGTGCAGTAGAGTAAACTTGAGATGTGTGCAGTAGAGTACACTTGAGATGTGTGCAGTACACTTGAGATGTATGCAGTAGAGTACACTTGAGATGTGTGCAGTAGAGTACACATGAGATGTTTGCAGTAGAGTACACTTGAGATGTATGCAGTAGAGTACACTTGAGATGTGTGCATTAGAGTACACTTGAGATGTGTGCAGTAGAGTGCACTTGAGATGTGTGCAGTACACTTGAGATGTATGCAGTAGAGTACACTTGAGATGTGTGCAGTAGAGTACACATGAGATGTTTGCAGTAGAGTACACTTGAGATGTTTGCAGTAGAGTACACTTGAGATGTGTGCAGTACACTTGAGATGTGTGCAGTAGAGTACACTTGAGATGTGTGCAGAAGAGTACACTTGAGATGTGTGCAGTAGAGTACACTTGAGATGTGTGCAGTAGAGTACAATTTTTACCCAGCGTTTAGCGGGTGGAACCTGCCGTTTGATGTATAAATGCCTGTTTGAAAATAGTTACAAATATAATTCGTTTGATTTCCGAATTATTTACTTAAAGTTAAGGATGAAGAGAATTTTGCTAGCCGGTAGGATATGTATCAAATAATAGCGAAATTTTTATATATTCGCATTATATTATAACGAATTTAAGGTGATCCAGGTGTTTATAAATAGAACAGGGAAGTCCCGATAAAAGAAAAGTCGATTTTATTTTCTGCTGCTGTTTATAGTGTTAAAATTGCTTATTCATATTACAATATGGTTTACTTTCACGGTCCAATCTTTATATATCTTTTTTTAGGCCATGTATTTTGTTTAATATAGGTTTTTGACTTTTTTTAGTGTACCAAAATAAAAAATTCACAGTTTATTTATTTTCCCTTTTTTTTCTAAAAAAACACATTGGACGTTTGTTGGAAACACAATCATTAACATTTGTACAAAGTTATTTTATTATATATACAATAGATTTTTAAAATAGGTTCTTTGAAAATATGTTTAAAATTACACTTTTTCACCTCACAAAGTCACATAATACATTTTTAATAATTTTTTTAAATATTTTTTTTTATTTCTTTGTTCATTATTTGGTATGTTGTATGCATGTGCCAAAAATGACTAGGTATAAGAGTACATGTATGGAACATCACAAAGGGTAAAGAAAAGTTTTATGCTAAAAGCAAAAATATTTTATTATATGATGAAAATAAATATGATAAATAATTTCTTCTCATTTAACATAAAATTTCATTGCAAAATGTTTATTTCCGTTTCTAAGGTGACAAGGATGCTCAAAACGTGAAAGAATCATTACAGGAAATTAAAGATAAAATGTCCACATTAGAACAAACTGTAGACACCAATAAAAAGAATTATTCGTCATTAAATACAAAATATGAAAAACTCAACAAATTATCAGACAAAATTTCGACAAAGATAAAAACTTTACAAGAAAAGCTTGAACTACAAGACGAGAACTTTGAAACCAAATACAACACCAGATTTGATGAGATTATGGCAGAACTTCATACAGCCAGTGATTTTATTCAAGCTAAGACCGAATCTTTTTCTGAAAAAAATAAGTAAACTGAAGAAAGATTAAATGCAGAGCTAAATGATAGGTGTAAAAATGTTCAGTCCAAACTTGAAGATCACACAGAAGGTGTTATCGAGAAACTGAAGGGATATAATACTGAATTACAAACCCAGACAAAGATTATTGCTGAAATAAAGAAAGAAAAGGATTCTTTTACATCTAAAATAACTGAATTGGAGAACAAATTATTATGTATCACAAAGACAGTTGAAAACATCAGCATTTCACTTGAAAACGTTCCACATAGTAATGAAAAGGTGATATTTATTTTTTTTACTTTTCATAGAAATCATTAACATTTTATTTAACTCTTATTTTACAAACAATATTTTTTTAAAATCTTTATCACGATTTGATGATTCCAATACAGGTAATTAATTTATCACTGTAAATATTAATTTGTTCATGTTAAAATTGACTAGTAAATGAAAACAGCGACACACACACACACACATAATTTTATTGTTTTTACCTGCGCTAAATGTAGTCAATGAAAGAGCAATGGGGAGACCTTTCCACACAGTGTCTAAAAAGTCTTCACAAAAGGTCTCCAATTTTACGAGACCACGTGACTACATGCATCCCTTTTTTTTATAAGTTTGCAAAAAAACTCTGGATTGATCCGATCACCTTTGAACTGTATTCATATACCTAAGCTCCAGACACTGTGCGTGGTGGCACCCTGTGTTACTGTTCTATATGATGACACCCTGTGATACTGCTCTATATGGTGGTCCCCTGTGCTACTTCTATGAAATATACAATTGATCATTTTGGTGTCACCTCTATAATGATGTCACCCGGTGCGGTCCGCATCCCCTAGTGACGCCACTGTCTCCACCCACTTCTATATTCTGTGTTCTCTGTCTTCCCTCCTAACTCCCTCACTTCTGCCACTAATTTTGTTTAGTTTTCACACTCCTACACATTCTGATATCTCTCACCTTTTGCTAATCTGTTTTCTATCTTCTTCACCTCCCAGTCCTGTTTTCTTTCTCGCCAGTTGTTGTTGTTTTTATTATTTAACATTGACTTTTTTGCTTTCTCCCTCTTTCCCATTATGTTTTCTATAACAATTCCCCATTTTTTGTTTTGTATAACATTCGCCATCTATTTTTTTTAATTATCTCTAGATTTTAATTCGTGATAGTTTCAAAAATGGAAATTTTAATGTATGGAACTAGATAGAAAAAATAGAGAAAAACTATATTGATACCAATATTATTTCCAGTTTCAAGCGTTTCTCATTATATTTTGAAGTGTGCAGAAAATATATCTGGAAACTAACTTAGTAGAAAAAAAAGATTTTATACTTTATACTCTCCCCCAACAATTGAATAATTCGTTGATATCATGTGTGTGTGTGTGGGTGTGTGTGTATGTGAGTGTGTGTGTGTGTGTGTGGGTGGGTGTGTGTGTGTGTGTGGAGGGAAGGAAGATGACGACCATTTTTTAATGGTATTTGCAAACGGTGTTACATGTATTTTTAAGTTAATCTTATGCAATATAGAATAAATACATATAACTTTTCTTTTACTTTGAATGTCATTTTCCTTCGTTTAGTTTGCTGTGCATGATGAATCATTCTTTTCCAAAGGTAATTTATTTTTCAATGATACATTGATTAGCTTTTTTTAATTAAATTTTTTTTTGCAGATATTTTAGTTTTAAATATCTAACACATGAACAACATATTTTTATAAATACTTTTATTGATAACCGTCCGTATAAATTTGTTCGAAGATCTCGAAAAAAAAACAACAACAGAAAAATACAACAACAAATCAAATAACAAAAGTACTAATTTACTAATTTACAAAAGCCTCTCATGACACTTGCGGAAATTTAAATGATCCTTTGTACTGCCATATTTTTTTGTCATTTTTAAGCTTAATATAAACTAACTTACAGAGAAAGAGAATTTTATGATTTGGTTTATTTCAATAATAGTCATTAATTAATAATACACGGTTAGTCCGTTAGGTTCTTGATCTTGAAAACCGGAAGGTAAAATGTTTGTTAGGAAGACTCCATAAGACCCATTCACTTGTTACGTAAAGTTTATTTTCTTGATTATCTCCCGCAACAGCGTTTTTGTATTTATAACTGTTTTCTCCACTCGAAACTTCTATTCATTTATTTAAACGTTGATATGGACTTTTGTAATCGATTTTTTTATTTTTTTTTTATTTTGCGTACATGTCAATTTAAATGTATGATTCAACAATTAATTCTGCAATTAATTAAACCTTTTTTTTAATAGTGTACTAATCGAGGGAAATAACCGTATTTAGCTAATAGATGAGTTACTTCCCTTGCATTAGTAAGATTACAAATATGTGATAATAAACTTAGATTTCACATATCAATTGTTGAATCTTTGGAACGGAAAAGTGCCGGTTTATCTGACATAAGAACGAATTTCATTGCCCCAATACTTCTGCTATTTAAACATAAGATTAAAATTGATTGCAATATTATTTATCTTTTAACAACTACTTAAGTTATACAAAATGTCTGTCTAAACGAGAGATCACATCTGTCAACAACTGGAGTGTACATATGGCCATGCTATGTTTTGTTCCTATAGCTAACGCAGGACTGGGATTTGACCACTGCAGTTCCTAACATGTTTGAATTAGCTGGCACTGTACACTCTCATATATTCTCATGATCTTGGGCTATAACTATTTAGTTTCTTTTTTACCTTGTGCGATAAGTCGCCTGTCAATGTAAAGCTAACAAAAGTGTTGGCTTGTTGTGACCACTGAGTCTAGTAGGACTAAATAACAATATGTTTCCAAATTACTGTCTTAGCAAAAAAAAAATCCATTCAAAATTTAAATAAAAATGTGTGTGTATTGTTATCAGTTATCAATATTCGGAGTAGTGCTGTACCTAACGCCATATAGTCATGACATAAACTACCATGAATTTTTTTGTCCGTCGGGACGGGGGAGGGAGGGAGGCTTTTGTCAATTTAATAAAATAGAAGAATAAATATTCAATGCGACATTTTTTTTACATTTTTTTTCCATAAAATTATGTGTAACTCTATCTGTCCAGGTTGTCCTGAAACTCTGATGTCAGAAGGTGGAGTAGCTGATCTACACGAACATTTTAATGGATGTACCAAGAATCCAGGTCATGTGGAGTTTATACCTGTTCAAAACTTTACCTTAAAACAGATGCCTGAAGGTCTTTGTAACAATGATTTGTACCAATTCGTCTGTGTTGCAGCTGACCTAACAGTTAGAGTTGATGTTAAAATGACCAGTCCAAATAGACAAGTTTCAGATCCATTTTACGACATAAGAGGATTGACAAACTTAAGAACAGGAAGTGGGAGAGTGACGTATGTCACATGCAATCATGGAAAGTATTGTGAGTGTACAAATCGTCCAACGCTAGCCATAAAAAACAAACATGGGTATGAATTTTATGTGTACACAGCAGCACAAGTTGTTTTTGATGACCTCGAGGCCAGCCACACGTCAATCAGACTGTTTTATGATAGTGAAACGAGTCCAGTGGTCATTGATGAAGATGTCAAAATTGTCGATGTAAATGTCGCCAGTGACTTGTGCATGTTAAAATGTATCACGTGCAATAAACAAGTCGCAGATAAACTGTTCGGTCTGTATACATCTTTTTTTAAATCATGGAATTCAATCACAGAAATCTACAAAGATTCTCGAGATATTCACAAAGTGAGTTTTATAGTTTCACATCCTCATGGATGTTCCAAACGAATCAGTTTTGGTCGTTGGGTCAACAGATATCAGTTAGGACTTTATAATAAATTTACCTATACAACCTGTACATGTCCAGGAAGTAGTGGAGCTACAGTTTATTGTTTGGGGTTTGAAGAGGGAGGTTGGAGTGTTCAACTTGTTCACAGCGGAAGTTTAAACCCAAAACTAAATTACAGTAGTGCCGGGGGAAATTTCTAACTGCATGTGTACAATTACAATTAATATAGAGGCCATCATTTGTCTTTATTGTTGTCACTAGTTTTTATTTATTAATTTAATTTATTTTTGAGAATATGTATAATTTTTTGTACATTAAATGTTCACGCCTCTTATAAATTTACTGATTTTTTTAAAGTAAAAGATACATACAAACGTTGAAATCTTATTTAACAAATAATTATAATAAAAAGAAAATATATAAAAAAGAGAGCATTAAATTTTATATAAAACTGTGTTTGATGTTCCTGTAAGGATGAGAAGTTTTTCACTGAGATTCTATAAACCACAATGACCACAGAGACACCACGGGAGATATAGGTGACTAGACACACTGGAATCAAAGGAACTGAATATTAACAGATGATGAAATAACTGAAAACAAATCTCCCCAAAATATCAAATACATTTAATAATACATACTTGTTAAGTTCAACACTGTAAACAAAGAACAGAACAAAACTACAGTAGACTCGAAAAGAGTGCATGTAAGATTTGTCTTTTTTGTAGACAGAGAAGAGTCGAGCAGAAAAAAAAGTTTGGTCAGAACAGAGAAGATCAGTGCCAGAGCAGATGAACTCACTAACGGTTCTCAACTGGTAGGATATAGGGGTACGCAGCGACACATGATGTTCGTTTAATATAATGAAAAGTTTGAAGAAGGTCGCAAGTTTGCTGCGTGACTCATTGCTAGACCACGTGACCAGTTATCTCAAATTCGATAATTAAATAATAATAAATATTCTCAAACTTACGAGGACATACTATCACACCTTATTGGGGGACAGTTGAGAAAAAAAAGTTAATAACCGCTGTTCTATAGTGGGTCGTTGGAGAACGCAAAGTGTAATACAGCAGCGAATTCGTTATTAATGAGTCAGTCATAACAAGTTTAACTAGCCCAATGAGTCAGTCATAACAAGTTTAACTAGACCAATGAGTCAGTTATAACAAGTTTAACTAGACCAATGAGTCAGTCATAACAAGTTTAACTAGACCAATGAGTCAGTCATAACAAGTTTAACTAGACCAAGGGTCAGTCATAACAAGTTTAACTAGACCAATGAGTCAGTCATAACAAGTTTAACTAGACCGATGGGTCAGTTATAACAAATTAACTAGCCCAATGAGTCATTCATAACCTATTTAATTAGCCCAATGAGTCAGTTATAACAAATTAACTAGCGCAATGAGTCAGTCATAACATGTTTAATTAGCGCACTGAGTCACTTGATTGAATGTAGAATTTAGTTTCGCCTGGACAATTATCTACCTGCAGATTTTAATTTATTCATTATAAATATTGTAATTAAACCTTGTATTTTTCAATTAACTGACCCATGTTTCCTTGGTTCCCTTCCTTAGAACATTATAACAATATATAAAGAAAAATAATGTAGTTCTTATTAGTTAACAATCAAAATGAATTCCTGTTTGTACCCGGGCGCTAGATAGACTTGAGAAAATAAAATAATGTTATATACTTTTTTTTTTTATAAATGTACTTTATTTAGCATATTATTGCTTAAAAAGAGTGAAATGGTTTTTTTTTGCTGCTCTTTTATTTCACAAAATGTCTGCCCCATTCATTTAAAAAACGAGACCATTTTATATGCGTCCAGTCGTCCATCCTTTCATAGGATAAAGATGGTCAAATTATTATGTACTAATATTTAACGTCTTTTTTTTCAATATTTCAATTTTTTAATGTAATAACTGTGCTAATTCATAATTATCTTAATACAGCTGTCTATAAAAATGTTCCAATTCCCGAAAAATATGTTTGTACGGTGTAGCTTTGGAAAAAAACCCCAAACCAGCTCTTAACGGTTCTGATAAGTTTTTAAGAACAAATCATATAATTCTTAAAATTCTACGTACAATTCTGGAAATTTTACCTTTGAAACTTTCAGTTTTGTGTACATCCCTACAGCAGCTTTACACACTAAACAGTTTCTTGGTAGAGTTAGCGGTACTCGATTTGGACTTGTAAACTTATATTTCTTTGGGAATAAATTTAACTGACTAACGTCTTGAGATTTGTCGCTTTACCTTAAGGGTAATTTATACATATTTATTATAGTTTAAATGGTCTTTAAATAGTGATATTTTACGATAGTGACACCAAGTCGGATGTTAATTCATTAATACATGTACCCAGAAGATACAATTAAATCACAAAATTACAGGAGCGTGTGAAATCAAGCGATACATGGAAGACACATTTAGCTTGCTTCATTTCACGACAATTACAACCCATTTGTTCAGTCCTGGTAGAGGATTCATGTAGAGCAGCAATGGCCTACATAATTTATTGTCTATTATTTATATAGGTATGTGATGTATATCACTTAGATCTTATAAACTCCTTATCGGAGGGTTTTATATAACCCTGCATTCATACTCACATAGCCAAAAGTCAGTGCCGAACTTAGTGAATTGAGGGCCCGGGGTCTTGGACTCTTTGGGGGCTCCGCATTAACATTCGAAACCATGACATAACATAATGTACTGAATATTTTATGCAAAAAATTGGGGGGGGGGGCTCCTCAAGCTGGGGCACGGGGGACTTTTGAATTTAGACTCCCCACCATAAGTACGCCTCTGCCAAGAGTGCAATGACACTAATTCAGAATTCGTAGGTGATTAGTACAACACATTACATTTGAAAAATTCTTTCAAAATAAAATACAGTTACACCAAATAACAAATATATAATGTGATTTAATATTTTAATGTATTACAACGCTCAATTAATGATAACCCTGGGCTTGTGTTTCTGCCATGAGACGGCTCCATCTGTGGTAAAAATTGACAATAATACCCCAAGTGTGTTGCTTATGTCCAGACCTATTGTTTTGTTTGTTGTCACTGTAGAAAACCCCACTTCACGCAAAATAGTATGCCAGAAATTGCAATAGGGATTTAATTGCTCCGTCTGTGCATATACTGACACAAAATGACCATTTTAGTTGTCCTTATATTCAGTGACTTTAACAGTTCTGATAAATTGGTGCTCGTTGTCAAATAAAATGCACATAACAAATCCTCATGCACAAACTCCAAATAAAGTTATCGCACATAAACAAGTATTTTTGTCTTGTTATCGATATCTGTAGATTGGTCAACCTGGAATGCATACAATTGTGTATCAACACTATTTCCTCAAAGGCGCCTAGTAGCAGTGCTAGCTGACAAAGCCACATGTGCTATTACTTAACAGCAGCATATCCTAGTAGTTCACGGCCAATATCTTTAGTCGAGGGCAAGATCGATTCTTCACCGAAGCTACAACGTCACTTCCGTTCAGCTGCCGGTTAATCTCTCGTCCATGGAAAGTGGCACAATCCCCAGGTAAATACACAACAGTGAATACACAACAGTAAATACACGACAGTAAATACACAACAGTAAATACACGACAGTAAATACACAACAGTAAATACACAACAGTAAATACACAACAGTAAATACACGACAGTAAATACACAACAGTAAATACACGACAGTAAATACACAACAGTAAATACACAACAGTAAATACACGACAGTAAATACACACCAGTAAATACACACCAGTAAATACACAACAGTAAATACACAACAGTAAATACACGACAGTAAATACACAACAGTAAATACACGACAGTAAATACACACCAGTAAATACACACCAGTAAATACACAACAGTAAATACACAACAGTAAATACACGACAGTAAATACACAACAGTAAATACACAACAGTAAATACACGACAGTAAATACACACCAGTAAATACACAACAGTAAATACACAACAGTAAATACACAACAGTAAATACACGACAGTAAATACACGACAGTAAATACACACCAGTAAATACACAACAGTAAATACACGACAGTAAATACACGACAGTAAATACACAACAGTAAATACACGACAGTAAATACACGACAGTAAATACACAACAGTAAATACACGACAGTAAATACACGACAGTAAATACACGACAGTAAATACACGACAGTAAATACACAACAGTAAATACACGACAGTAAATACACGACAGTAAATACACACCAGTAAATACACGACAGTAAATACACGACAGTAAATACACGACAGTAAATACACAACAGTAAATACACAACAGTAAATACACGACAGTAAATACACACCAGTAAATACACGACAGTAAATACACGACAGTAAATACACAACAGTAAATACACACCAGTAAATACACAACAGTAAATACACAACAGTAAATACACAACAGTAAATACACGACAGTAAATACAATAGAAATAATTTAATGTTTTAATACCGGCCCGCGGCCTGGGGACTGGGGACTAACGGTTTCAAGGACTGAAAGATAAACATCTCATCCCTATGTAAACTTTAAAAAGACTTAATAGTGAAATGGTTAGTCCTACGTTTATATATCAAAATACTCACTTAAGCCCACTCCGGAGTTGACTTTCTAAGCCCACTGTAGATTTGACATCTTTTACGCACATTTTCTACCCTACCAGCTACAAGGGCCATCAGATAAAGCCAACCCATAATTTCTGATTTGCTTGGATTTTCTTCATATTTAATAATAATATTGATTTAATACCATCATACGTATCCTCTAATCTTTCATTTTCAACAATTAGCAGAAATCAAAATGTGTTACAAATTTATTCGAATTTGCAGTTCTCGTTTCAGAAAGATCTATAGGCAGATTTAAACTAGTAATAGATGTGGGTGATTCTAGCGGTATCAAGAAAATAGCCTCAAGAGCAAAAGTTTTTAATTGACCTGTAGTTTCAATAAGGGGAAGTACCTAGTATAGTAAACAAAGCCAAGACCTGTAGTTTCAATAAGGGGAACTACCTAGTATAGTAAACAAAGCCAAGTCCGGTAGTTTCAATAAGGGGAAGTACCTAGTATAGTAAACAAAGCCAAGACCTGTAGTTTCAATAAGGGGAAGTACCTAGTATAGTAAACAAAGCCAAGTCCTGTAGTTTCAATAAGGGGAAGTACCTAGTATAGTAAACAAACCATAGTCCTGTAGTTTCAATAAGGTAAGTACCTAGTATAGTAAACACAACTTAGTCAAGCAGTTTAAATCAACATAATGACCAGATGTTTTATTTACATTCATGTGTGAGAAGTGTACTATTGATGAAGGAAGAAGATGCTGCCAGCCTTATCCCAATCTATTATTTGTATGAAAATATAGAAAAAACAATCCGTCCCATACAAAAACATGCTGTCTATAGTGGTGAAATGTAAATCATCTATCAAACTGACACACCACTTAAATGTACATTAGCACAAGTCCTGATTATAGGCAAACACAATTATACTGTAATAGACACACCTAAACAAATCTTTATCTCCCCACGGATCGGTCGATATTTGATAATTTCACAGCGGGTCCAACACATAACCCATTACTACACGCACACACACACACACACAGACAGACACACACACAGACAAACACAGTCACTGTGAAAAAATTCCCTAAAAAAAAGTTATTAAACTATTGTTTTGTTGTGGAAATGATTATAATACACTAGATAAATGTTAAAGTTATTTAAACAAACAAAACAAAAACTTCCAAAGAGGACACACTGAGTTCCCACTCATCAGAGACACGGCGTTAGTGTTGCATGTCATAGTCACAGGATGGCCGGGTGGTGTAGATACTCGACTGTCGACCTAAGAGTCATGTGTTCTCTCCTCGGTGAGAACCATGGGATTTTTTCAGGTGTTATTTGGTGTAAAGTCGTCCCACAAGTCCACCCAGCTTTAAATGGGTACCTGACTTAAGTTGGGGTGTAAAGGCGGCTGGGCGTTGTGCTAACCACACAGTCCATACATGTGCCGAGGTTATATAAAAACATTAACTCTACTCTTCATCTGCCCCGATAGCCCAGTATTTAATAGTACTGTGTTTATTAAATATATCTAGTATAATCATTAATTGTTAAATAACTACAAATTTATATATATATATATATTACACAATGCTTTTTTTGATCAATGGAACAAATTTAAATAGCAGAGAGATCAATTATTAATTTTTTTTTTGGTGATGCACCCTAATATATATATCATTCATTTATAAAAAGAATCACATATGTTGTTTGTCGCATAATTTATACAAATATATAGATCTATGTTTGTTTGTGGCTTACATTTAGTAGAAAAACATCAATTAATTTTTCTCTATGATCGACAACACTCACGCCTCGACCCAGTGTGTGTGTGTGAAGTTCCTGTAAGGATGAGATGAAACTCTTAGATCCTTTGTACCACTAATGGGACGGTTTTTATGGTGCCCTTCTTTCATCCCTCACCAAAGCCGAAAGTGCAATGGCCATGGAGACACCACGGGAGATATATCGGGAACTTGACCCAAGACCTGTAAAATATCCTTGGTCCTTAGCGGAGATCGAACCAGGTACCTCCAGGTCGACAGTCGGGCGCTTTACCGCACGACCATCCGACCCAGTGTATCATCTTTGACTTCAAATGATGACCAAAACATTAGGTGGGCAACATTATTTACATTAATTACACTGCACACAAACACAGATCTCATTATTTAAAGTATAATTCGAAAAAGGTAAATAATTTTAATAATGGTGACATTCAGAAGAGATAATCTTATCTGGCCGATAGATTTCGAAAGAAACATTCCATCATGTTGCTTGTTTTTACAAATATCAATCAGTAATATAAAGTCCGTAACTTCCCAGACAGGCCCATCAAAGATCAAATATATTATAATAAAAAAGTGTTTATCATAAGACTAAAGAATGATAATAGCAAGGGGTAAAGACAGCGTGGATCTGCGAGTATTACATTGTTTACATTTCGCGACAGTGAAAATAAAAAAAAAACCCTTTTATTCCTGACTTTATTCCCTGATTATATCCCTTCTCCAACTAGAGTGGTTCTTTTTTTTTTTTACAAAGAACACAGACAGACAGACCGACACACACACACATACACACACGTACACACACACGTACACACACGTACACACGCACACACAAACACGCACACACACACACACACAGACAGACACACACACAGACAAACACAGTCACTGTGAAAAAATTCCCTAAAAAAAAGTTATTAAACTATTGTTTTGTTGTGGAAATGATTATAATACACTAGATAAATGTTAAAGTTATTTAAACAAACAAAACAAAAACTTCCAAAGAGGACACACTGAGTTCCCACTCATCAGAGACACGGCGTTAGTGTTGCATGTCATAGTCACAGGATGGCCGGGTGGTGTAGATACTCGACTGTCGACCTAAGAGTCATGTGTTCTCTCCTCGGTGAGAACCATGGGATTTTTTCAGGTGTTATTTGGTGTAAAGTCGTCCCACAAGTCCACCCAGCTTTAAATGGGTACCTGACTTAAGTTGGGGTGTAAAGGCGGCTGGGCGTTGTGCTAACCACACAGTCCATACATGTGCCGAGGTTATATAAAAACATTAACTCTACTCTTCATCTGCCCCGATAGCCCAGTATTTAATAGTACTGTGTTTATTAAATATATCTAGTATAATCATTAATTGTTAAATAACTACAAATTTATATATATATATATATTACACAATGCTTTTTTTGATCAATGGAACAAATTTAAATAGCAGAGAGATCAATTATTAATTTTTTTTTTGGTGATGCACCCTAATATATATATCATTCATTTATAAAAAGAATCACATATGTTGTTTGTCGCATAATTTATACAAATATATAGATCTATGTTTGTTTGTGGCTTACATTTAGTAGAAAAACATCAATTAATTTTTTCTCTATGATCGACAACACTCACGCCTCGACCCAGTGTGTGTGTGTGAAGTTCCTGTAAGGATGAGATGAAACTCTTAGATCCTTTGTACCACTAATGGGACGGTTTTTATGGTGCCCTTCTTTCATCCCTCACCAAAGCCGAAAGTGCAATGGCCATGGAGACACCACGGGAGATATATCGGGAACTTGACCCAAGACCTGTAAAATATCCTTGGTCCTTAGCGGAGATCGAACCAGGTACCTCCAGGTCGACAGTCGGGCGCTTTACCGCACGACCATCCGACCCAGTGTATCATCTTTGACTTCAAATGATGACCAAAACATTAGGTGGGCAACATTATTTACATTAATTACACTGCACACAAACACAGATCTCATTATTTAAAGTATAATTCGAAAAAGGTAAATAATTTTAATAATGGTGACATTCAGAAGAGATAATCTTATCTGGCCGATAGATTTCGAAAGAAACATTCCATCATGTTGCTTGTTTTTACAAATATCAATCAGTAATATAAAGTCCGTAACTTCCCAGACAGGCCCATCAAAGATCAAATATATTATAATAAAAAAGTGTTTATCATAAGACTAAAGAATGATAATAGCAAGGGGTAAAGACAGCGTGGATCTGCGAGTATTACATTGTTTACATTTCGCGACAGTGAAAATAAAAAAAAAACCCTTTTATTCCTGACTTTATTCCCTGATTATATCCCTTCTCCAACTAGAGTGGTTCTTTTTTTTTTTTACAAAGAACACAGACAGACAGACCGACACACACACACATACACACACGTACACACACACGTACACACACGTACACACGCACACACAAACACACACAAACACATACACACAGACACACACTATAAAAGAATTATGTTTTTTATTAGATTTATTTAAACAACTGGTAATTAGTTAAATAATATTTAAAATAGTAAAGATACACTTTTTTAACTAGTGTCATAATTACGAGGGCTCGGCCCAATCCAGCAAGGAGCCACCACTCGCTCCAGCAAGGAGCCACCACTCCCATTAGCAAGGAGCGGCAATTATTACTTGATATTTCTGACACTAATGTGTAATGTTCCGGGTTTACTGTTTGGGTCCGTTCCGGTCATTTGATCTTTAAACAAAAAAAAATTATGTCACAACTTGTGTTAAAACGACTTAGCCAAATATCTGTTCCAACATTGACAATTAAGTACAGCACTAACAACAGTGAATGGAAAACATTCTGAAAATCATAACTCTTAATTTGGTTATTGTATTGTTATGGCTTCCCAGGTGCGTCAGCGCACCGTGCAGTCTAGGAATTGAACGCGATGACGTAGGATAAAAACAAGAAGAGATAATGACGTGGAAGCCGGCAAGAGATTGGCCTTGATAGTTGTTGTTGTCTTTGTTTTACGAATAGTAAATACTCTTGCAAGCAGGCCCGTAGCCAGGAATATTGGATGGGGGGGGGGGGGGGCCGAAGAAATTTTCGGGGGGCGAAGAAATTTTTTTCGTGGGGGCGGGGGGGGGGAATGCCGAAGAAATGATCGGGGCGGATCTAGACAACTTTGACCGGGGGGTGGGGCAAAACATTGATCCCCGGGGGGGGAGGGCAAAACTGTTTTCATTGTTGAAAATTGGTCTTAGAACAAAAAATATTTCGATAATTTAATGATGTATTATCTAAACGTGCGATAACGGGGGGGGGGCATGGGCCCCCGGCCCCTCTCCCTAAATCCGCCCCTGGTGGGGTAGAAGAAATTTCAGGGGGGGCGAAAATGGAGGCGCGAAGTGCCGAAAGCTTGCGAACGGAGAGGAGGGGTTTGTTTAGCTATTAATTAGAAATATATAATTTTAACTACGTTTTAATAATGCATGGCATGTTGCAGTTTTGTTAAAAATAATTTAAATAGTAAAGAGTTTTAATGATAAAAATTTATTGAGGCTGAGCAATTTCTGATTCCTGTTATAAATATATTGACCAATAGTTCTGCTACACAATTGTTACATAACCTGATTTATATTATTATACTGTTGGTTTAACGTACAACCCGGGAAGAACGACAAAGATGCATGAATAAAGCTTAGCTATTTGTGTGATATTTCTTATAAAATATTGAAAACAAAGAACAGATCTATCAACAACAAATTCACCAGTCGCAATTATTCAATTTAAAATAAAATTAATTCTGCTAAAAAGTAAATTTGCAAATTAAATAACATCACTCAGAAATCACGGAGTTTGTACTTTATTATTTTATTATACATATGTATAAAAATGAGGTCAGAAGCCAATGTTATTTTATTAACTTATTTAAGTTTCTAGTTGTCCTCAGAAGATATCAATATATAAATCTATTACAAGGTTGCAAACAGGCCCATCGACAGAAATTTCGGGCTCCTTGGCTGATATTAATATTTTAAAAAGTTGATTGGCCAGCTCAGTCCGGGTCCCTAAAACTCGCCGGGCCCCTGGGCATTGGCCCCCTGCCCCCCCCACTCGTCGGCACTTGTTGCGAACTTATATTATTATACGTTTCAAATTTGCAAACTTCGTGGTTTAGCCAGCCCCGTAGCCAAGGGGGGCACTGGGGGGCCGTGCCCCCCCCCGTTAGGTGTGGAGTGCCCCCCACTTAAAAAAGAAGAAAAAGAGGAAAAAATAAAGAAAAAGTAAAGGTGCCCCCTTGCTGGGTATTGGTGGCTCCCTGCTTACTTTGACCTGGCTACGGGCCTGGGTTTAGCACTGAATTTACCTAAAAATGCTTCAGCATTCAGATTGTCTGTTAAATCTTTTTCAAATGCAAGCAGGACGCTTAGACGCTTTTGTAACACTTATCTGCGATATGGGGTGAGCATTCGTGTGAGGGTTGAGAAACTGTTCTCAAATGCCAATGCTGCCCAAAATACCCAGAAGTGAACTTCAATAAGATTCAATCTTTTATGCCCAAAAAATTAGATAAGCTATATATGTAAGTAAAATAGCCTGAATGATTGCCAAAATATAAACTTTTAAGTTTTTATTATTATTGATTTATTAAACAACATGATTGATGTTTTATAGCCGTTATTATTAAAATTGTGTCAAAAAACTCAAATCATGCACGGGGGGGGCCTCAGGTCATGCACGGGGGGGCTCAGCCCCCCCCCAGCCCCCATCTGGCTACGGGCCTGCTTGCAAGGAACCCATGCCTGTGTTTTTAGTTTATAAACAGTAGTAAGAGTATTCAACATTGGTTTCAGAAGTGGGATATTCTTATAATGGCAAGTATCTATGAAATGTTAGAGAATTAAAAGAACAACTAGAAGAGAGGAATCTTCCTACATCCGGCCTAAAAATAGAGTTAGTTAAAAGACTTAAAAGAGGCCCTAATTGCAGAGGGAAAAGACCCTGAAACTCAGAAAATTGAAACGGAAATGAGGCCGGTTGAAAAAATGGATTGGCTCAGGAAGAGGGATAGTGTAGCAATGAGAAGCACAGGCTGTAGCGATGACAACTTAACAGAGTCTGATAAACCAACGACAAGAACAATGAACAACAACTAAACAAAAGCCACGAATGCTTGGAAATCAACAACTGTGGAGCTGATGCTACTGCCAACGTTTGGCACTGCAACGCCTAGACCCCTAAAGGTCTGAATTTCGTGCACAATATGCCGTGCTTCCAAGGCAAAATAACTATGGTAACCCGAGATGATCCACCTGAGGAGTTGGTGACCCATGAAGAGCCACCTGAGGAGTTGGTGTCCCGATATGAGCCACCTGAGGAGTTGGTGACCCATGAATAGCCACCCGAGTAGTTGATAACTCAAGTTGAGCCACCTGAGACGATGGTGAACCACAAAGAGCCACTTGAGGAGTTGGTGACCCGAGTTGATCCACCTGAGACGTTGGTGACCCATGAAGAGCCACCCGAGGAGTTGATGACTTAAGTTGAGCCACCTGAGACATCGGTGACCCATGAAGAGCCACCTGAGGAGTTGGTGGCCCGATATGAACCACCTGAGGAGTTGGTGACCTATGAATAGCCATCCGAGGAGTTGATGACTCAAGTTGAGCCGCCTGAGACGATGGTGAACCACAAAGAGCCACTTGAGGAGTTGGTGACCCGAGTTGATCCACCTGAGAGGTTGGTGACCCATGAAGAGCCATCTGAGGAGTTGGTGACCCGAGTTGAGCCACCCGAAACACTGGTGAACCAATATGAGCCACCTGAGGAGCAGAGACGAAAGGTACAGAGGAGCTAGGAGACCAGCAGAGCGCATTGGAGCAGAGGCGAATGAAACAGGACAGGGACGAACCTGGCCATTGACTTTTATCTAGTGAGTATATTGTACATTCATCCTAGCTCTGTCAAACGCAAACAAATTCGTTACTGCTACCATGTGTGTTTCGTCATCGTCATGTTGGTCTGCAACAACAAGAGCTGATTCTGTTGGACCTTATCATCAATGGTCAGCATCCCGGACGCCAAAAGATCAGAAGGCTGAAGGTCTGCGCCTGCCAGAGGGCCCACCTGTTGAACATCCAGGTTACTACGGGGACGACCACGATCCTCCCTGCCCCCACCACGGGGACAATCCACCTCCTCAGCCTGACAAAAGACACGCTCCTAGCTAGCATCAACGGTCACGCTGAGAGCAGGCTCGGTTTCGTACACAACATGGAGATTGTCATTGTCACATATGAAGACGACTATATCATGCAGCAGATGATGACACCATCAACGTGATAGAGTAGACTTAACGTGATGGATGAAGTATACCAGGATGAAAAAGAACGGGATATTCTGTACACAGCTCTGATTTCATTGGGACAGTATTGTGAGAAATGAACTGTCCGGGTCGGACATATTTAAGAGGGGGGCAGTGTTATGGATCCTCCCGGTCGTCAGCGCATCGTGCAGTCTAGGAATTGAACGCGATGACGTAGGATAAAAACAAGAAGAGATAGTGACGAGGCCCAATGTCGACTCATTTTGCAGACACTGCAGGGAGGTGGAGGTAACCGTAGATCACGTGCTTCTCGAGTGCCCCTGGCTGGCGGAACACAGGGTGGACCAGTCCGGAAGCTTGCTGGCCATTGGGCTTTATGGCAGTCTCCAGATGTTGAGAGACACAGCAAGTCTGATCTCACGGGCTCTAAGAGACTAAGTCTAAGCCCGCAGATACACTGAGCGAGTTCAAAGAGAGAGAGAGAGAGAGAGAGAGAGAGAGAGAGAGAGGGTATCGTGGAAGCCGGCAAGAGAGTGGCCATGATAGTTGTTGTTGTCTTTGTTTTATTATTAGGAACCCATGCATGTGTTTTTAATTTATAAACAGTAGTAAGAGTATTCCACACTCAACAGTATGTTTTAACAGGCAACTAGATTTACACTGTTCATTTAATAATATAAGCCAGGTATTTCGCCACTTGTGTTGTAAACAGTATTTTTTTGTAATCGCGTGCAGTCCATTTTGTTAAAGTTATCTTCCAACTCTGCTCAGATAAAAGTGTGTATACCAATATAGGCATATTTTTTTTTCAATCACAATTATTCAATATTATTCACATGCTGATGTATAGCATATAATATTACCAACAAAAAAAACAATGAGCGACATTTTAATGCGATCTATATTGTGCTTTATACAATGACATACCAACCCGCATTTTTAATGAATGTAAAATGTAAAGGATTGTCTGGTGTCTATAATTTCAAACTAAAACCAGCTTGTCGAGAGAATAACAGACGTCGCAAAACAGCACACTACAGGTACACACAGAACAGGTTTACATAATTCAGGTATACACAGGGCAGGTATACACACTACAGGTACACACATGGCAGGTATACACACTACAAGTACACACAGGGCAGGTATACACACTACAGGTATACACAGTGCAGGTAGACACAGTAAATGTAGGTCTAATCGGGGCAGATGAAATATTTAAATTAGTAATGGCAGTAGTTTGTTTGTGTGTGTGAGTGATGTCTCCTGTAAGGATGAGATGAAATCTCTTAATGTCTTGATGGCTGTAGTGTGTGTGAGTGATGTCCCCTGTAAGGATGAGATGAAATCTCTTAGATCCTATTTTCGTTCATCCCCACCATAGTCAATAGTGCAATGGCCATGGAGACAACGCGGGAGATATATTAGGAACTAGCGTTTCTCCTCAACGAAGATCGAACCATGTACCTCCAGGTCGTCAGTCGAGCACTTAACCACACGACCATCCGTCCATGCTAATAACAATAGTAGAAGCATATCTACTTTCCTCCACTTATTTAATGGCAGGTACCTTCATTTAAACTGGGTTCATTTGGGAACATTCCCCAGGACCTGATTACTGTTCCAGCGCTCTCGTTGGTGATCGGACATGATACCTTCTGATCGGCAATTGAGCGATCTACGCCACACGATCATCAGTCACGGTGCAGGTAATAGGTTCAAACCCAGTGACAAGGGCTGCCAACAGCTAATATTGGGACCCTGACACTCCAACTACCTCTGACCACATCCAACCACCAACAAATAGCATATCTATGAACCCGTTGGACCCCCAAACAGATGAAGCCCCCCTGAAAAAGTTTGGGTTGGACACAACCCATTCGGTGGCAATGCGAAGGCCATAGCTAATAGTGGCTTTTGTGGAACCTTGTTTTGTAAAGCAATCTCATGTAAAGAGAACCTGTTTTATGCAATTGAGTTATGATGCAGACCAATCTGTATGTTGTAGACTACAAATTCAGATGTATTCCATGCGACCACCATGTCTATTTCACAGTATTAGTTATTACAAAATGGTGCTACAAATACCATTCCATTGGTGAGGTATAGGATCAATAGACAATACCATCCCAATGGTGACTTATAGGATGAATAGAAATTTGTTACAGAGCCATTGTAATAAAATAAAACAATTATAAAAACGACCTTGTACGTCGCTAAGGTCAGCATCAAAGGTCGGTGCGAGCACTTAGTACCACCTTCTGTCATGCCTTGCCTTAATAAAATACGCCTGCAATTGTGTTTACACCTGTTTTTGTATTTAAACCTGTAATTGTGTTTACACCTGTTTTTTTTTGTATTTACACATGCAATTGTATTTACACCTATAATTGTGTTAACACATGCATTTATTTACATATGCAATTGTGTTTACACCTGTATTTGTATTTACACTTGTATTTATATTTACACGTGTAATTGTGTTTATTCATGTATTTGTATTTACACCTGAAAAAAGACAGTGTGACAGTCTTTTTAATAACTTTATATAGTAAAATATGTATTGATGATTTGGTCTGGGGGGGCGGCTCAAGCAACCCCCCTGCCCCCCCCCCCCTGGTTGCGCTACTGTATATATATATATATATAAACACTTTTATCTCTTAAAGACTGGATCTTAGTTTTGTAGGCCTTGTCTGTTATTTAAAGTTCCTTATTATTACTCACTTTGCTGTTGTCAGTATCACGTAAGCTGCTTTTACTATTCACACGCCTAAATATTTATTGTAAACAACTTGTTACAATATAATGGTATTTAAGCTATCATTAAGTTGTGGTAAGATAATTTACTGGAGTTGTACAACAAAGTCTTCCATTCAGTCAACTTGATCTCGACTAGATAATGTATTCAGAAATGTATTGTGTAAATAAATGTTAATGAATTGTTTCTGATGGGTTGAGAATAGCAAAAACATTAGTGCTTTGTAAAATATGCCTATGATAATAAAGTTATAAATATAACAAACATTAAACATGCATCAAATACAAACAACAGCATTTAACTAAGTATTTAAATTTGAAGTTGCATGTGGAATTTCAAATAAGATAACAGACTATAATTTTTAGAAGTCACGTGATTTCTTTATTTTTTTTTTTTTGTTTGGGGGGGGGGGGTTATTTTGTAAATTTAGATATAAATGAACAGTGTCCAGCGTTCAACAAAACGTCCATACAACTTGATACATTCTAGGTAGCAAAACTGTTTTACTAGCAAATATTGCTACAGAGAAAATTCGTATAACGATGATGCGTCTATGCGTATGTTTTAAAACAATATACAGTCTATAAAAACAACACCAACAATGGACGAACAGTCACAAACTCTGTTTGAAATAGTCACATGATCCTTTTTGTTAAAATAGTTATAAGGCAATTAACATGTTAATTAACTTATGTCTGAAAAGAAAAGATATATTACTAATTTATTTAGTAGATTAAAGCATAAATGTAAACAAATTATTCCAACAGTCTTGCACAACATTGAGATAGACAGACATAAAAAGAGAATAAAAAACACCCACCAAAGGCGATATAGAGGAAACGTTGATGACTCTCTTGATGACACACAATTGACTAGGGTGATTAAAAAAAATTCTTTTGCAATTTGATATTGCATTTCATTGTTAATATTTTTTTTCCTTTCATATTCCTATACTTTCATGCCAAATTTTATTGAAATTGAATAACATTTAGAGTTCGCTCATCGAGACTGAAGTTTATAATAAATTCTTTAATGACATAAATACTTATAATATAAACATTAAATTAATAATTATCTAAAAATCAACATTAAACATTAATTACAGCGAATTAGACATGTTGAAATGTTAAATAACATAAAATACAATGATATGTAACAGTTTCTGCTTGTTTATTCATGTATACATTGTATCATAAACATACACAATACGCTATACTAATGAACAACAGTTCAATGCTTTTTAAATAACTTCAGTATACTTTTCTTTAACTTTGGCACTCTCTTTCTGTGATCTTCTATAACTTGCAGCAATATCTGCATTTCAGATTCCGTTTTAGTGATTGACTTATTGAATGATGACATCAGTGCAACTGACAACTTGGCTGCATCACTGATACCTTATAAAAATCAAAAATACAATTAGCTTCAGCAAATGACGGCAATAGATCCCAGGATACTGGGGTCAACTTCATCGAAGCTGGTACCAATATCGACTGAACGCATTGCAGATATGATGAGGTACCTACATAGTGTTACAGTTAGCGCAATTCTTCTATTTAAGCACTCGATCCGCACATTCATCGCCAGTCTTCAGCATCACTTCAGAAACTTTTTCAGAAAACAACACAAGAAAAAGCAACTCAGGACTACTATAATAAAGATGGTTTTCAAATTTCATTTTCGCAGCATCAGATACCGTTTGGTATATGACAGAATTTCGTGAGATCTGCTTGAATAACAATAGATCCTTAAACGGAGCATCACGACTCACAGGACATGAGATTAAAGCTTTGACGTAAATGTGAGTCGCAAACATGAAGAATTATGGCAAAATCTTTACCTCTGAATGTGTGAGCTAGACCTGATTTCTAAACAAGTAGATCTTGAAGCAGTATATCACTTTCGCCATCCAGCCTGGCGCATGAAAGTGGTACTGTTGGTTGCTTACACTGACGTCTAATATCAACAAGCAGGTTTTGATCATCCCTTTGTAAACTTCACGTGGTATGTAACTTGAGGCACTTGAAAGTCTTGTAGAAATGACACAACACTGTGTTTGTGTTCCACTATAAACGGATCATCTAGTCTCGAATCCTCTAGTAGACTATACAGCTGCTGATCAACCTTAGGCCGAAATCGTTTAAAACGTTTGAACAGTGAAATGTTAGGGCTGTTTGTGGAGCCATAGAGAATAAACAACTCCAATGATCAGTTCATGCACATGATGTCGGCAGGCAAAATGTAACAGCTCCTCTTGCAAAAAGTCCCCTTAGTAATACCAGTGTTGACGGATATTGTGTCAAAACACATACCAATAATTTAATCAGATACCTCACAAAGTCTTAACAGCTGTATTGTTGCATTGGCTTGTGCCTTACCAGCACGGTTGGTATTTTAGCTAAACCTAAATTCTTCTCAGATTCTTTCCAAGTTAAAACTACAGCTAATCTGTCTACGTGTGACTGCAGCTCTGGATAATCTGTAGTTTCCTCCATTATCTTTCCGCCCCAGTGAATGACTAATGGGCATTTACTTCTAAATTGAAATTCTGATGTAAAATTACTTGTCTGGAATCGAACCCTCTGACATAAGCTTCTTGTAGTAAACATGAATCTTAATTTGAAAATCAACGTCATCTTTACCTTTATCCTCACTTTCGCTTTTGTTTGTAGACCAAGTAGTAACAGCAGCCTTCAGATGTCTTCTTTCGTCTTCAACTACTCTTTGATTCTCTTAGACTACTTTTCTTTATAAAAATCGTTAACAGTTACCTTAATGCTTTCGAATATTGTCTTCTTCCGTACCTTGTAATTTTAGAAAACCATCTTCATAGCATGACCCAAGGTCAGTAAGACATTACTATGCAGACACAAATCCGTTTGACGATCAACCAAACTTCAGTTATACGTCTTCTAAATTCAATCTGTGAATTAACACTTGATGTGGATACCGTATCAATTCAATAATATGTAGGTAGTCAGTCAAAAACTACTTTATTATCCAGAAAACTTGAATAATAAAATTAGATATAATCTAAAAATCAAATATCACTGTACATTTTTAATTTTACAATGAACTAAAATTGCACTAGGCCTATAGCAATAGCAAGCAAGTGACACATCAGAACTGCCGCATTATCTCATACAGTGAAACTTAGGGACACTTGAGCGACCTCTAAAAGTGGTCATTTTTTTCAAAACGTTTAGTTTTTCTTTATTTGCTTGCCAAAAGGAAAAAAAAAATGAACCACAATGCATTAGAATCGGAGAATTTTTTTTTTTTACCATGCAATGATGAATCACCGTAACGATTGACGTTTGAGACAGATTCTGACAAGACGGAACCGATGAGAAAAAATCAAGACGCACTATTTACCGATGAGTATATATATATATATATATATATATATATATATATATATATATATATATATATATATATAAAGAGAGAGAGATATTCACCGATGTATTATACATTCAATATATTATACAGCCAATATATTTTACAGTAAATGTAATATTCAGTCAATGTGTTATACTATAAAAAATAAGTGTCACATCATATGCAAGTGACTGGACATAACAGACAGATAAGTGTCACATCATATGTAAGTGACTGGACATAACTAACAGACAGATAAGTGTCACATCATATGTTGGTACGTAGTTGGATCGGTTACACATGAACTCGATAAAAACAAAGCTAAGATATATATATACAAAAAAAAACTTCATTAAAGAGACACACCATTTTTAATTTATCAAGATGAAATAATAAAGTGTTTTTAAAAGTTCTACATGATTTATACATCATAAAAAGCTTCATTAAAACGGTTTAATATATTTTTTTAAACTTTGATTTAGTACTTCAATCTGCTGAATTGAAGCTGGCAGTTGCTTCTTTTACCCGCCAGCCGAGAAGGTTCAGTCGAGAGCTGACCAATATCTTGTGCCACACATAGACTTGGAAAAATAGAGAAAACATTTATCCTCTACCTTCAATTGATGTGGCAGGTGATTAATTAAAAGGTGAACTAAATACTGGACGCCATTAAGAATATAATTTATTAGCCATTTGGACAGAAGTTGTAATAGAAATAAATATTCTATCCATAGACTCAATTGACATTTATTACTATTATCATTATGTTCATGTTGTCAAAGTTTGTCAAAATAAAATCAACAAATAAATTAGCTCCTAACGGGACAACATACTCATTTTGTTCTCTATTTAAACATTTTTTTGCCCAAACAGTGAAGAAAGAAAAATATGCTACGGAAATAAACTATTTCTATATCTAGAGTCAACAACATAAAACCGTTAAAATTTTCAGCTATGGAAAATTATTCACATATTTACTGATCACAAACTTTATGCTTTATGTTTCCAACTCACAGCTACTAATTAAATTAATTTTAAGTTGTTTTTTTCTCGTTCTGCCTTTGTAATCCTCACTTCTGGTTGGTATTTCAAAAAAAAAGATATTGATTACTGTTTTTTTTTATTTATTTTACCAGACTTTTATGGTTTTACTAATAAAAATGTGATTTTTTTAAGTCATAGGAGACAATTGTAACCTAACTATGACAAGTAAATATTTTATTGATTATTTCCCTTCTATTTGCAAATTTTTTTGTTTTTTTGTCTAATATAATTTTTTCTTTTAAGTTAGGCAAAATTCAAATACATTTTATATAATGTTCAACTCAATGCAGTAGCGTACCTAGGGGGTGGGGGGGCGGTGGGTGCGGTCCGCACCGGGCGGCACTTTTTATTACTTTTAAGGGGGGGGGGGGCGGCAAAAATGTATATATTAAATTGAAATACCTAAATGAGGGGGGCAAAATTGTCTTCCGCCCTGGGCGGCCGATACCCACGCTACGCCGCTGACTCAGTGTATGTTGATTTATTAATTAAATAATGTTTATTATTATTTAACTGACCAATGTTAAGTTTTACAATATATAGGCCTACCATAATTCAGTCGATTGTTTACCTATTTTCGATATTTAATTGTTTATGAAAATAATTTTATTTCTGTTGTTCATGACGTCACAATTATTTACTGCAAATATCTAGTAATTAATTTAATAAACAAATCAACAAAAAACATGACGTTACAGAAATAAACAAAGATAAACAATAATATTGGCCAATTGAAAGTTTTATTGAAAATATTTGAGTCCAGACATTTTAATGTACAGAAGATAAACAACATTAGAATAAATAAATATATTGATGACAATAATAAACAAACAACATTAGAATAAATAAATATATTGATGACAATAATAAACAAACAACATTTGAATAAATAAATATATTGATGACAATAATAAATAAACAGCAAATGTTTATGTTGATGTCATAATATAATAGAATGACATACAAATAAAATACAACACCGCCATATTGTTTGTTTACAAACAACTCACAAGGCAGAACCAGTCCCGCTGTAATTAAGTTTAGAATTTAAACTTCCACTGTGGACAAGGTGATACCACACACCAATACCATCATACCCCACACAATAAACTGTGGCTCCACTACTACCTGGACATGTACATGTTGTGTAGGTAAATTTATTTAAATCATCACCCACCTTGTATTTGTCCACCCAGTGACCAACACTGACCTGTTTACTACATCCATGAGGATGTGACACTATAAAGTTCAACTTGTCCACATCTCGAGATTCTTTGTATTTGTTCTTGACTTTCCTCCAGACATCAAAATAATGTCTCCACAACATGTCCAGTTTATGTCCCAGATTTTTTTCACATGTCACACATTTCAACCTACACAAGTCACTCTCAATGTTTACATTAACAACACTGACCTGATCAACACTGACCACTGGACTGTCATCTCTATCATAAAACAATCTCAACGACGTGTGGCTGGCCTGAATGTCATCAAACACCACATGTGTGGCTGTGTACACATCAAACTCCCACCACACGTGGCTGGCTGTGTCTGAATGTTTACATTTTGTACACCAACATGTTGTGTAGTTCTTCCAATGTTTACCTCCATATTGACTAACTCCATCTGTAAACTTGTCCACCCAACTCACCGTCCCACTTCCTGTTCTCCAGTTTGTTTTGTCTCTCATGTTGTAAAATGGATATGGAACTTTTGTGTCTGGCCAAAACTCTGGTCTGTCTTTACTGATAATTGTAACACCAACTCTGACTGTCAGGTCAGCTGTAACTTTGATGAGTTCATACAGACCCCTGTTACGATGACCTTCAGGTAGATGGTTTAAGGTGAGTGTATTAACAGGTATAAACTGTCTATGACCTGGATTCTTCTTACAGTCAATAATATGTTTGTGTAGATCAGCTTCCCCACCTTCTGACACCTGAGTTTCATGATCACCTGGAACAGACAAGTAAATTTACTATTTTAAAATAGATGTTATTTCAACATGCTAGTCATTGCGAAACATTAAAATGTATAAGATATCAAGTCCACATATTATGTCTGTTATATTACCACAATATAAACAATATTAATAAATTGTGTTTGATTTTACCATAAAGTTGTTCGTCCATTGTGTGAGTTTCACTATCCACCATTTGACTTTAGACCTCAGCTGTCATACAACTTTAAATCTGAAATAAACAAATCAATAATTCATAAAAAATAATATTACAATTTACAACTGAAAGTATTCCAGCTCAGGCTAGTTAACTTAATTAATAAGTTCTTAATATAAAGTTAAATTAAATATTTGAATAAAAACTCCTTCGAACAATGTTCAAATCAATACACAATTCCTGTAATAAAAACACCATTAAATTGATTTCAGTAATTCAATTTTTCTGACATCTGAGTTTTTTCTTGATCACCTGACAATGTATACAATTTAACATAAAATGTTTCAAAAGTTTTAACGTAAAAGAAATCAGAATATACAATTTAGATATTATGTTTTGTATTACACCAATGGCACATAGTTGTTAACAAAATATATTTTACCTCAAATTGTATCTTTATGTTGTGTCAGTTACACTGTATACCAAGAGACTTGGGAACTCTGCTAAAAAAACAGAATACATCAATATCAGATGTTATGCCAAATTGTATTCATCTTTACAACATTTGTTTTTATCATATGTATATTTTTTATCATTTTCACTTACATGGAGGAATAACAATAATTTAAGACAAACAGAATATAACTATTTAAAACATTTTTTTTTTCATTTATAGCCTTTTAAAAAAATAAAGATCAACTATTTTATGAATTGAAAAAAAGTTTTCTACAACTATATTAAGCTAAAAGTGTTTTCCTTTTAAACTATTAAATTTTAAACAAAGTAAAAAATACATACTATGGACATTCTTGAAAAATTCAGCTTATTTACTTTATGAATATTTATTCATTATTAATTGCTATTATGTCTCTTATTCCTCTCAGGTCATGTTAATTAAAATAACATCTTCATTCAAAACATTCTTTTTGTTTAGCCATGTTAGCTGCATGATAGATATTAAAACTGCTACTATAAAACTGCTCATGAATATATTTTATATCTTTTATGTTTATCAAGTAAAAAAAATATTCTATTTTATTTAAGTGAAGCATTGTTATACATTCAAAAATTAAAAATATAAAATATTCTTATATCCTCACTATAGCTTAATGAATATATTTATAAAATCATTTCAAAATCTTGATTCATTCTATAAAGAAGTTATTGCTTTATTTTAATGTTTTGATTTACACTAAAAAACTTATCAAATTTGAAAAAAAAATGTTTAAGGGAATTAATTAATACAAAAATGGTTAAAAGCTATAAATTAACACTAGTTTATATAACCGCATTTGATGTAAACATAGTTTCCTTTGTAATAGACATTTATGACACACATATATTAGATATTTAATAGACCAGTGATTCTAAAACAGTTACGACCCACTGGAAAATCGCAAACAATCTTACAATGGGTATCGACAAAATTTTAATTCATCATAAAATGATTCAGTGAGTAAAAAAGTATTTTGTCCCTTACTCACCCATTATGGAGACAAACTACCTTTTTAAATGTTTCTCTGTGTTTAAAATGTATAGGAACAGGTATGTATATTTACACTTAATAATATTTTTTTATATTATCCTTGTTATAAAAAAAAAATGTTTCAATATTTAAAGATTGGGAAAAGACAGAACTAGCACACTCTAATTAAAAAAAAAATATATTATAAAAAATGTCTATGTACAATAATGTGAAAAGTAATTTAGCAAAATAACTAATATTTTAAAAAAGTTATATAATATACAAATATTGTAACTTTTAAACAATAAACAATTGAAAATCAATAAATTATAAAATTAAAAATTGAACATAATCTTATAACAAATTAAATCTAATTCTTCTGCTTTCAACAAAAAAAAAAATACAACTCAAGAGATAAAAATCTTATGACTTATTATCTTAGATTATTTTTAAATATGCTTCAGTTTGCACCTTATAACTTTGAGCTGTTTTGTTTTTTGTCAAGCATTTTTGAATTGTTTTTTTGCAACATTTGTAGCATAAGTAAAATGTTCAAAATTATTAAATAAATCAGCTAGTGATTGTTTAATACACGTGCAAATACAAATCAAGAATCATTTAATAGTAATTAATAGTTTATGACCAAAATTTGGTTATTAAATTGCTATAATTACTCTTTTTTATAATTTAAAAATTACATATTTTATTGGTAGATACTAGTTATACTCATTTGTCAAAGTAATAAGATATCATGGCAAGGCATTTTTTCCGGATGTCTTCGGAGAAGACATTGTGCCATTTATTAACTCTAAGGAATTCTAAATTTACCGCTAATAAAATCTAGCACAAATACAAGCTAGCTTAATATTAAAAGTATTTGGTATCTCATTTATTTTGAAAGGTGAAAAGTTCGTAAAAATTTATGAATAATGAAAATTGAAACAGTTAGCCTAACATTCTGCTGTTATATGCGCAGAAAGATAATAGGCCTATGTGGCCAGGATGATACTAACATTAATACGAACTATATTTATACTAAATTATTTAACTCTGTAATTTCTTTTTTTTTTCTTTAGAAAGTTTAGCTTTTTTTAATCGATTGCAAAAGCTGCATTAATTGAAATCTTTCAATTTTAGAATTAATTATAATATCCAATTAGTTTTTAAAAACCAAATAAAAAAAAACAATAATGAGAATTAGTGATTAGTCAGTCAAAAAGGCATCAAGACATCGTCTTTTGAAACAAACCAATTCACAGTATCGATTAAAGTTTGTAAACATAGCTATTTTACTTTTAACATTTTTTTTAACTTACTATAGTAGTTTGTAATAAAAAATGGCATTGTGTGTTCAGTTATGATATTATGTAAATTTAATTGAAGAAAACATTAACAACAACATAATACAAACAAACATTAGCCACATATTTAATATATTACTTAAGAATAAAATTGTTGCTTGTCTAATATCGATATCATTATTCAAAGATCGAGATGTGATATTCTAAACCAGTATTTCGTCAACTTAATTCATTTATGTTTGTTTAATTTAATTATTATTATTAATAATGAGGGCCAAAGAAAGTATTTTAATCATAATTAATTTCTGTTTATTAAAGAGTTTTACAACTTACCTTAGCTAGTCTAAGTATATTGACTGTTTACCCTCTTCTTTTCTTCATGATTGATATGTAATGCAAATGATTAAAGGGAAAATTTCCCACACTGCATAATATACAATATTTCCAATTATTCTATAAATAGCAAGGGACTTTTCATTTTTAATTATTTGGGAATTCCCAAACAGTGACTACTATCTAATAGTTATTCAAACACAGTACAAATTATGGCCCGCACATCGTCGAAGCAATCTGTTGCCACCTTAACAATAGGTTAAAAATAAAATTTCAAATGTACTACATTATCAAAGGTAACCACGTACAGTGGCGCAACCAGACCAAATCATCAATACATATTTTACTATATAAAGTTACTAAAAAGACTGTCAAACTGTCTTATTTCTATATGTGAGCCCCCGCCCCCCAGAATTTTTTCTCTATATGTGAGCCCCCCCCCCAGCATTTTTTGTTGGTTGCGCCACTAGTGAGAGCCTCTATATTGTTTGTTAAATAGTAAAATATAACGTACATATCCTAAATATTCTGGCTCATTGGGAGCCGCACAAAACCTATCGAGTCGCTGCATGTGGCTCTAAGAGCTACATTTGGCTACCCATGTAAAGCAGTCTATGACAGTAATGTATATGTTACACTGGAAATCAATTACTATGTCCCATAAAAGCCATAGGCCTAATTAGTATTAAACAGAACAAACATGTGTAATCTACATTTTCTTATTAAATTGAATATACACGTCAAAATATAAGGTGGGGTTTCTCTTTTTTTTTTGTTAACTTAATTGAAAATACTGAGCAAAAGTAGGTCCCTATAGATAGGTGAGACAAACTGATTAACTATAGACTGGTGAGACAAGCTGATTAACTATAGACTGGTGAGACAAGCTGATTAACTATAGACTGGTGAGACAAACTGATTAACTATAGACTGGTGAGAGAAACTGATTAACTATAGACTGGTGAGAGAAACTGATTAACTATAGACTGGTGAGACAAACTGATTAACTATAGACTGGTGAGACAAGCTGATTAACTATAGACTGGTGAGACAAACTGATTAACTATAGACTGGTGAGAGAAACTGATTAACTATAGACTGGTGAGAGAAACTGATTATCTATAGAATGCAAATTGATTATACTGTTTTACAGAAGGAAATAATATACTGGTGAGACAAACTGATTATCTATAGTATTCTATAGACTGGTGAGACAAACTGATCATCTATAGACAGGTGAGACAAACTGATCATCTATATACTGGTGAGACAAACTGATCATCTATAGACAGGTGAGACAAACTGATTATCTATAGAATGCTAATTGAGTATCCTCTTTTACAGAAGGAAATAATATCTGCAAATATCATTTACATTGTTGAATATATTGTTTTATATATTTCTTTTTGTTTTTTGTTTATATAGATTTCTCTTTCTATTTTCTTTCTTAAAATTTCAACTTTACAAAGTGTGGAAGTTTACGACATGTCCTTCGAGTCATAAGCCAGCACGTTGTGGACCACAGTTTGGTCAACCCTGATTAAAAGTAATAAATAAAAACGTTAATATTTTTTTATAGTTTGTTTTAAGAAACTTTTTTTTTGTCAATTTTTTAAATTTTCTTTTTGTAAAATCTGATAGAATAAGGTCAAAGTTTAAACTCGGGTAATTTCCATGTCAACAGATATAGATCTCATAACTTTAAAAAAATTCTAGATGAATTGAGGATGTCGGAAACAATTTTAATGAGTTTTTGTTTTAAAAACCTTCAGATGTATCAAAAACTGAAACAAGTGTCATCATGGTCAGTGGCGTTATTATGGTTGGTGTCACCCGGTGTGCAGAATTCAAGGTGTCAGAAACACCATTCCCCTCCAAAACTTCCACTGTGAACGACGGAAGATATTTCGAGTTTTTCCTGCACTAGACCATATATAGTCGCCTTTAATTGTCATGTTTGTGAAATACGTCCATTGGAACAAGAGTCGATGAGTTTTAATTATATAAGATAAAAAATAAAATTGCACAGCATAATTTAACGTGAAAGCATTTAAGAGCTGCTTCAATCAGTACAGCAAAGCCAAATTATTGCTATTTAGACAATACACTTTATATTTAATTTTTCTTTGCTGGACTTTAAAGCTGCAAATCTGTCAATTACTCCATTAATATCAATATCTTTTTCAATATCATTTTTAATAGAAACAGAACGAGATCAGAAAACTTCGACTGTCCCATAGTGGATGGCAGGTAGTTAGTTTTTGAAAAAGCTCATTTCACATGAAGCTACAGACACACGCATACATATAAATCATTTCATGCTCAATGAGAATGTTGGCACAGATTCTAGGAAAACCCATTCAGCAATGAATTTCATAACATCAAATACTGACCATTCTTTTGTGTTATCAAGATAAATATCTGCTACCTTCAGATGTCTTCTTAGTCTTCGTATCTCTTTTTAAAGCTCAGATTCAAATAACTCATCATAGAAAAATGAGAGCAGGTGTGCTGTCAAACATAATTCTAAAATACTTTGCAGACTTTATATTCCTATTGGATCTCCTTCACCCGATGTGCCAGAACATTTATAAACTCATCTTGAGTTACATGTGATGGTGATCTGGATCATCTCTTTTGAGGCACCAGCAGTAGTCAGCAAGCATATACATCCCAGCGTCCCTGGTACAGCTCTTCCAAATATTTACTTTTAGCTGTTTTATAAATTGCTAAAGTTATAAAAACAGGAATTCAATAGGTTGTTTCCTCGCTTATTACCAGGTACTGTAGAATGCAGTTAATACAGCATTTTAGAAATCGAAGTAGAATAAAAACTTGACCTGATTAAAAAAAAAACAGTTACATATTTGATATCAGCAGTAAAAATAGAACTAAAAACTTGAAAAAATGTACACAACTCTGACCTCAAAAATCACATAGACCAGTGTAATAATTATCAGATACTGGGCCAAGTGGTCTATTTACTAAGCCACAACACTCAACGACCTATCTAACCAATCAACATGTTGAATGTTGTCTGCCTGTGTCTTTCTTTTTACTCCTGCCGTTAGACCAACTAAAACTAATACTTACTCAACATATTTTTTTTAGAGTTTTTCAGTTTGTAAAAATAAAATTTGTTTTTGTTCTTTATACTAGTCAACAGAGACCCGATACCCGGACCGGCTTGTAGGCACGAACTTGGAGTTGAAAATGGTGATAAATATATTTGAGCGCATAAACTATGAAATGAGCATATCTTTGTGCTCGGAGTGTCTCCAAAGATTATTAATTGTAGACAAAATACATTTAAGTATAGGGACACTTGTTTATTACATCAAATAAAGTTTTTATTTTATATAGTTCATCCCAAAGAAAATAATCATCATTATGGGTACACAATGTTAACAAGAAGAGTCCCGGACAATTTGAATCTAACGTCCACCTATACATAGTTTGCGCACACAACACCAAAATCAATGATGAATCTAAATTCATCCATAGTATTTTAAAATACTCTTTTTAAACAGTTCTTCATTTTGTGTTTTATCATGTTCAAAATATTGTATTAAATAAAAAAGGGGTGACGTATGTACGTGCCAGTTAAGCGATTTTCTACTTGTATAGTACTTGGTTTATTTACTGTTATCAGCACCGTAGTGTGAAAATTCTACAGCAGGGGCCAAGCATTCTACAGCAGGGCCAAGCATTCTACAGCAGGGGCCAAGCATTCTACAGCAGGAGCCAAGCATTCTACAGCAGGGGCCAAGCATTCTACAGCAGGGGCCAGGCAATAGTAGGGGGCAGGTAATAAACTTTAATAAGTAGAGCAAATAAGCAGAGGGGGCCAGACTAAATACAGGGGGGGGGGGGCTGCACCCCGCAAGCTACGGGCCTGACTGTTATACACATTGTGTTATAGTAGAATATATCGTGCCAAAAATATTGTCAACCCGATGCACGTTTTATTACAAAAACTATTATCAAAAATGCAACATTCGTTTTACCTTTACTTTAATTAACGGACATACCGTTTTGAATAGCAGCAGAATCAAGAGGCAATCATATATCAGTTAAGGACGCAGAACAGAAGTAAATATATAGCCTATTAATAAAGAAATACATATAAGCTGATTATTCGGGTGTGTCTGGTTATTCTAATTGATCTGATTCACTGTTGTTGTCGTATTGGTATATTCAATATATGACGTATTGCACATATTTATCAAGACAATTTGTAAATGAATTAATCTTAAGCGCAAGACACTCTTTGGCAATTGGCCAAGTGGTAAACAATCGGCCAAATCTGTCTTAAACCGGTTTTTGATGTCTGTAAAATGATGTCGATATATGTCATCTTAAAATGTCTAGTTTGTTATTCTGGTATTCTAAAAGATCTATTAAAAGGAAAAAAAAATTCACAGCAATTAAAAAGTTGGAAAAATTTGCTGGCAGTCATTTAGCTAAACAAATTGAATTTATTTCTATTAGCATTAAAAATGAATTAATTGGTCCAGCAGTAATGCTAATTATGTGGGCCAGAATTAATAAAGGACTCAACTCTATAAGCCATGATTCAAAGTCTACGGTTTGAGATAAATATAAAAAAAGTGATTGAAACATCTCTACGTAGCCATGTCACGTGTATAAAGGAGCTACTATAAATCAGCTCTATACAGATATAGATGTAAAATATTTATTTTGACGCGATAAAAGAACTCTTTCCTCTGTAAAAAATATATGTTTAATATTGATGAAACTTGATATTTTATATGGTAAATATTGAAACAGTATTGACCTTGACCTTGATATATTTTCCTATATAGAGACATTCGATTATTGCCTAAAAGGTTTTTTTTTTATTGAGTAATTACCTTATTCATAATTTAGACAAGCATCCCATAATTCCATGACACAGTGTGTCAGACTTTAGACACACATGCAGCAGATGATGACGCCATCAACGTGATAGAGTAGACTTAACGTGATGGATGAAGTATACCAGGATGAAAAGAACGGGATATTCTGTACACAGCTCTGATTTCATGGGGACAGTATTGTGAGAAATGAACTGTCCGGGACGGACATATTTAAGAGGGGGGCAGTGTTATGGCTCCTCCCGGTCGTCAGCGCACCGTGCAGTCTAGGAATTGAACGCGATGACGTAGGATAAAAACAAGAAGAGATAGTGACGAGGCCCAATGTCGACTCACTTTGCAGACACTGCAGGGAGGTGGAGGAAACCGTAGATCACGTGCTTCTCGAGTGCCCCTGGCTGGCGGAACACAGGTTGGACCAGTCCGGAAGCTTGCTGGCCATTGGGCTTTATGGCAGTCTCCAGACGTTGAGAGACACAGCAAGTCTGATCTCACGGGCTCTAAGAGACTAAGTCTAAGCCCGCAGTTACACCGAGCGAGTTCAAAGAGAGAGGGTGACGTGGAAGCCGGCAAGAGAGTGGCCATGATAGTTGTTGTTGTCTTTGTTTTATTATTAGTTAATACTCTTGGAAGGAACCCATGCATGTGTTTTTAATTTATAAACAGTAGTACGAGTATTCAACACTCAACAGTATGTTTTAACAGGCAACTAGATTTACATTGTTCATTTAATAATATAAGCCAGGTATTTCGCCACTTGTAAACAGTATTTATTTCTTTGTAATCTCGTGTAGTCCATTTTGTTAAAGTTATCTTCCAACACTCCCCAGATAAAAGTGTGTATACCAAGATAGGCATATTTTTTTCAATCACAATTATTCAATATTATTCACATGCTGATGTATAGCATATAATATTACCAACCAAAAAAAAACGACATTTTAATGCGATCTATATTGTGCTTTATACAATGACATACCAACCCGCATTTTTAATGAATGTAAAATGTAAAGGATTGTCTGGTGTCTATAATTTCAAACTAAAACCAGCTTGTCGAGTGAATAAGAGACGTCACAAAACAGCACACTACAGGTACACACAGGGCAGGTATACATAATTCAGGTGCACACAGGGCAGGTATACATAATTCAGGTACACACAGGGCAGGTATACATAATTCAGGTACACACAGGGCAGGTATACATAATTCAGGTACACACAGGGCAGGTATACATAATTCAGGTACACACAGGGCAGGTATACATAATTCAGGTACACACAGGGCAGGTAGACATAATTCAGGTACACACAGGGCAGGTATACATAATTCAGGTACACACAGGGCAGGTATACATAATTCAGGTACACACAGGGCAGGTATACATAATTCAGGTACACACAGGGCAGGTATACATAATTCAGGTACACACAGGGCAGGTATACATAATTCAGGTACACACAGGGCAGATATACATAATTCAGGTACACACAGGGCAGGTATACAAATATAATTCAGGTACTTAAATGGCAGGTATTCACTCAAAAGATTAATAGTTCAATTGACTTATGATGCAGACCAATGTGTATGTTGTAGACTACTAATTCAAAACCTATTCAATGAGACCACCATGTCTATTTCACAGTATTAGTTATTACAAAATGGTGCTACAAATACCATCCCATTGGTGAGGTATAGGATCAATAGACAATACCATCCCAATGGTGACTTATGGGATGAAAAGAAATTTGTTACAGATCCATTGTAATAAAATAAAACGATTTAAAAAACGACCTTGTTGGTCGCTAAGGTCAGCATCAAAGGTCGGCGCGAGCACTTAGTACCACCTTCTGTCATGCCTTGCCTTCGTAAAATACGCTTGCAATTGTGTTTACACCTGTTTTTGTATTTAAATATGTAATAGTGTTTACACCTGTTTTTATATTTACACCTGTAATTGTGTTTACACCTGTTTTTATATTTAAACCTGTAATTGTGTTTACACCTGGTTTTTTTTGTATTTACACATGCAATTTTATTTACACCTATAATTGTCTTAACAAATGCATTTGTATTTACACATGCAATTGTATTTACACCTGTATTTGCATTTACACATGTAATTGTGGTTACACATGCATTTGTATTTACACATGCAATTGTGTTCACACCTGTATTTGCATTTACACATGTAATTGTGTTTACACATGCATTTGTATCTACACATGCAAGTGTGTTTACACCAGTATTTGTATTTATACATGTAATTGTGTTTACACATGCAATTTTATTTACACATGCAATTGTGGTAACACATGCATTTGTATTTACACATGCAATTGTGTTTACACCTGTATTTGCATTTACACATGTAATTGTGTTTACACATGCATTTGTATTTACACACGCATTTGTATTTACACATGCAATTGTGTTTACACCTGTATTTGTATTTATACATGTAATTGTGTCTACACAATCATTTGTATTAACAAATACAATTGTGTTAACATATGCATTTGTATTTACACATGCAGTTGTGTTTACACCTGTATTTGTATTTACACATGTAATTGTGTTTACACATGCATTTGTATTTACACATCCAATTGTGTTTAGACCTGTATTTGTATTTACACATGTAATTGTGTTTACAGCTGTATTTGTATTTACACATGTATTTATATTTAAACGTGTAATTGTGTTTAGTCATGTATTTGTATTTACACCTGCAATTGTGTTTCTACATGTATTTGTATTCATACATGTAATGGGATTCACACTTGTAATAATATTTACACATTTAATTGGATTTACACTTGTAATAATATTTACACATGTAATGGGATTCACACTCATAATAATATTTACACATGTAATGGGATTCACACTTGTAGTAATATTTACACATGTAATGGGATTCACCCTTGTAGTAATATTTACACTTGCAATTTATTTACATTTGTCATGTTCTTTGGGTCTATTTATAAATGTGTCGAATACTTACATCAGCGCGCCGCCGAACCTTTCCTGACAATATCTCATCCAGTGATCATACTTACATGTAAATGTGTCCGCTAGTTCAGAGATCATACTTACATGTAAATGTGTCCGCTAGTTCAGAGATCATACTTACTTGTAAATGTGTCCTCTAGTTCAGCGATCATACTTACATGTAAATGTGTCCTCTAGTTCAGAGATCATACTTACATGTAAATGTGTCCTCTAGTTCAGCGATCATACTTACATGTAAATGTGTCCGCTAGTTCAGCGATCATACTTACATGTAAATGTGTCCGCTAGTTCTGCGATCATACTTACATGTAAATGGGTCCTCTAGTTCAGCGATCATACTTACATGTAAATGTGTCCTCTAGTTCAGAGATCATACTTACATGTAAATGTGTCCTCTAGTTCAGCGATCATACTTACATGTAAATGTGTCCGCTAGTTCAGAGATCATACTTACATGTAAATGTGTCCGCTAGTTCAGAGATCATACTTACATGTAAATGTGTCCTCTAGCTCAGAGATCATACTTACATGTAAATGTGTCCTCTAGTTCAGCGATCATACTTACATGTAAATGTGTCCGCTAGTTCAGCGATCATACTTACATGTAAATGTGTCCTCTAGTTCAGCGATCATACTTACATGTAAATGTGTCCTCTAGTTCAGAGATCATACTTACATGTAAATGTGTCCTCTAGTTCAGCGATCATACTTACATGTAAATGTGTCCTCTAGTTCAGCGATCATACTTACATGTAAATGTGTCCTCTAGTTCAGCGATCATACTTACATGTAAATGTATCCTCTAGTTCAGAGATCATACTTACATGTAAATGTGTCCTCTAGTTCAGCGATCATACTTACATGTAAATGTGTCCTCTAGTTCAGCGATCATACTTACATGTAAATGTGTCCGCTAGTTCAGCGATCATACTTACATGTAAATGTGTCCTCTAGTTCAGCGATCATACTTACATGTAAATGTGTCCTCTAGTTCAGCGATCATACTTACATGTAAATGTGTCCTCTAGTTCAGAGATCATACTTACATGTAAATGTGTCCTCTAGTTCAGCGATCATACTTACATGTAAATGTGTCCGCTAGTTCAGCGATCATACTTACATGTAAATGTGTCCTCTAGTTCAGAGATCATACTTACATGTAAATGTGTCCTCTAGTTCAGAGATCATACTTACATGTAAATGTGTCCGCTAGTTCAGCGATCATACTTACATGTAAATGTGTCCTCTAGTTCAGAGATCATACTTACATATAAATGTGTCCTCTAGTTCAGAGATCATACTTACATGTAAATGTGTCCGCTACTTCAGGTGTTATTTTAAGTCTGCTGCACACACCAAAGACTACTTGGTAAATTTCCAAACACTCTTCAATATTCATTTTTTAAATTTATATTCTGCCCATATATAATTCTCTTTGAATATAAAATAAAAAAAGTAAGTTATGCGACAAAAATATCTGTCTACTAAGTTGGGTCTTCAAGTCCTACCCCTTTTTTTAAGGACTGTCTCATAAAGTCTAGTTGATTTGAGTCATAGCTGTGTACAACAGCAAGGTGTGGGGGGAGGGGAGGTTAGCGGCGATACAACCCGGCCAACACTTACGTGCCATTCGCCAAAACAAACTGCTGATAGCTGCTGTACTTAGTGTGGGAATAGGAAGGTATACGTTGTACATTTTAATCACTGAAAACTAATTCATGTATATAAATATATTGCCTAGAGAGATTTTCTTATGGATAATGGGTTAAAGCAATATTTTATAATCACTTTCTCCCTTTCCCCCTTTATATAAAAAGAACTAAAAAAAAAGTAATTACCCACTTTGTCTACAAAAGTTTAATTTAATGAATAGAAAATATATAAAAAAAATTAATATAGGTCATTGTCGTTTGGAATACACAGTGTTCAAGTTTACAATTGTTTGAGTCTAGAGTAGGTATTGATAATTGATTTCCTATTTCCCTAATAACGATAAATACAACACCTGCCAGACATAGCTAATTGAATAAAATCGCATTCAAAAAGCTAAAATATATTTGTACACTTTAATAATTAAGGAAATAAAGAAAAAACAGAAATGTATAAAATAAAAACATAGATAAATTTATTACTCTCTAGCAACAGTTTATAAAGAATGTGTGTACTGGAAGCTTATTATGACTGTAAGTTGATACTTTTTGAAGCATGTTGTCAAAATTGCATTTCGATGTTCATGTAAAGATCATAACCATTCAATCACCGTTGAAATTAATACTTATGCTTAGTTCTGATGCTTATGTATTATAAATTATAGTATAATATAAAATATTAAGGTGTAGGTCATTACAGTTTAAAGTATCATGGTGTTGAGTATTATAATGTAAAGTATCATGGTGTTGTTCATTGTAATGTAAAGTATCATGGTGTTGAGTATTATAATGTAAAGTATCATGGTGTTGAGTATTATAATGTGAAGTATCATGGTGTTGTTCATTGTAATGTAAAGTATCATGGTGTTGAGTATTATAATGTAAAGTATCATGGTGTTGAGTATTATAATGTAAAGTATCATGGTGTTGTTCATTATAATGTAAAGTATCATGGTGTTGAGTATTATATTGTAAAGTATCATGGTGTTGAGTATTATAATGTAAAGTATCATGGTGTTGTTCATTAAAATGTCTATATTCGCTAGTAAGAAATTGAACTTCAAACGAAAATCAATTCCTGTGCTCCATTTGTATCTTATAAGTCTGAATAGGAAATCATAATCAGTGGGGTCAGACATGATCTAGCCACCATCAACCATGTAAATACTTGAGCTGTGACTACCAGAGATAAGGAGTCGTAATCCACAACGCCCTCTTCTGAGATCAATATGGCTGCGTTGGGGACGACCATAAAGAAGAATATGATGGAAATGATCAGCAACCTTTGCAGCTCTGTACGCCGCATGTCTGGAACGTCCACTGTGTTTCCGGGCTGCGTCTGGAGAACGACTGTTACATGGTTTGAGTTGTGCATTAATTGCCCTTGTTGTATAGGTGGATACTGCGACATACCCTGCTGGTTTGGTGGATACTGCGACATACCCTGTTGGTTTGGCGGATACTGCGCCATACCCTGTTGGTTGGCTATAGTTGGTTGGAAGTTGGCTGCATTCATTTGCTGATGTTGTTGTTGATCAACGGGGAGACGGATGCAGTTGAAGATTATTAACAACAGCACAGCCAATGACGCGGGCAATAATACAGACACTGTAAACATGGCAGTCGGGGTCTCGTAATTGATGCAACGGGTGTAGTCGATCTTCGCCATACACAGTGGGAGTATGATGATTAGTCCGAGTAACCAAGGGATGCCACCCATAACCACAGCAGTTAAACTTGGACTGCAGAGTGATCGCAGCTTGCTCCTTGTTAAAACCTCAATTCCGAGTGCTATCAAGCTCAGACCGTACACAAAATGTAGGAGATGGTTGTAATAAGTTACATAGGCGGACATCAGTCTGCATTCAAACAAAGATTGATCCAGTTCAAAGATTAATTTAGCCAAGATCACTAGGGGGAACATGGCCATCATTATATCTCCAATAGCCAGAGAGATGATGGTCATCAATTTCGGGCTTTGATAGAACCTGGCCTTTCTGACTTGTTTGACCAGCAGTATGAGATTGATGATACAAATCAGTATGATGAAGATGACCAGCAATGCCTTGGTGCTATCTAACAGAGCGACGGTATCAATGGGCATTCTTGTGTTTGAATTCTCTGGAAATAAACGAGGACAGTTTAAATAGCGTTTTTAAAGGTTTGAATTGAAACAAAATAAAAGTACATTACGGATGTACTATTGAGGCTAACAGCTGATGCAAATATACAATAGGGTTAGGGGTAATATACATTTGGGTTAGAGTTAAAATACATTAGGATTAAGGTAAAACACATTTGCATCAAAGTATATAACACGTGAACTAGGATTATGAACTTAACTTGGAAAACTTCATGAGTGAATATATTTTTAGCTTGGGTATTCTTTTGTGTGTGTGAAGGATGCACTACAGGGCTACTACATACGTTCTCCCCTAACAGTTATTCAGAAATTGTAGATGTAATGTCTAGATACCGATATATAAATATAGACAAACAATCAAAATAGTATCTCTAACTGAACGTAAAATAATATTAACATATATTATATTTAAACCCTTTCTTGTATTTTTTGGTGTTAAAAAATATCTAGATCTGGATATAAATTAACTATGTTGGCAGACATTCGACACCACCGTATCAATCGTCGTGAGTCCAGCCAAAACCATCGACACAAAACGAAACAAAAATCAAGGGTAAAATTAATGTGTTTCTTTAACCTCGACATATGAAGGAATTGTGTGGTTAGCACAACGTCCAGCCGTCTTTACTTCCACAACTTAAGACAGGTATCCGTTTTAAAGCTGGGTGGACTTCAAAGTCATCCCAAAACTCCACGCAGCTTTAAATAAGTCATTTAAAGCGTTTTGCCAAAAGAACCTTTATATAGTGCACCCTTCGAACCTTAAAATAGGGCCCCCATTGGTTATTTGGCCAGAGTCACTATAAATGTAAAACCGGACCTGTTGTTGTTATTATATGAAACAGCATCAAAGAAATTAGAAACATGTATTTATCCTTTAGTAATCGTGTTATTTCTTTTCAAAATTTTCAGCTCTTGACTTAGAAAAATAACAACAACATATAGCGACATAATGGTGTTACAACTCTTACAAATTCTGTTTATAAAATCAAAACAACACACAGGCGTGGATTCCAAGAGTATTTACTTATATCTATAAAAACAACAACAACGGCAACATGGCCACTCTCTTGTCGGCTTCTTACGTCACTGTCTCTACTGCGTCATCGCGTTCACTCTGTAGACTGTACGGTGCTAACCGAGAGGGTCGTAACACTGCCCCCCTCTTAAATCTGTCCGTCCCAGACATGTCAGTTCTCACAACAGTATCTGTACAGTCTGTCCACATCCACCAGAGCTCTATTCTCAGCGTCACCGTTGATGCTAGCTAGAGCATGTCGTTTGTCAGGCTGTGTAGATTGAATATTCCCGTGGTGGGAGGCGGGGATGATCGTGTTCGTCCCCATAGCCATCTGGCTGTTCACCGGGTAGGTTTTCTCGCAGGTGCAGGCGTTCGGGATACTGACCTTCATTGATGAGGCCCAAAAAAATCAAGCTCTTGTTGTTGCAGAATAACTTGACGATGGCGAAACACACGTTGTAGCAGTAATGAAATGTTTTGCGTTTGACAGAGCTAGGATGAATGTATACTGAACTGACCAGATTAAAGTCAATGGCCAGGTTCATCTCTGTCCTGCCTCGTTCTCCTCTGCTCCGATGCACTCTGCTGGTCTCCTCGCTCCTCTCTACCATTTGTCTCTGCTCCCCAGGTGGCTCATATCGGTTCACCAGTGTCACAGGTGGCTCTTCATGGGTCACCAGCTCCTCAGGTGGCTCATCACAGGTCACCAACGTATCATGTGGCTCTTCACAGGTCACCAACGTCTCAGGTGGCTCATCACCGCTCACCAACGTCTCAGGTGGCTCATCGCAGGTCACCAACGTCTCAGGTGGTTCTTCACAATTCACCAATGTCTCAGGTGGCTCATCAAGGTCACCAACGTCTCAGGTGGCTCATCAAAGGTCACCAACCTATCAGGTGGCTCTTCACTATTCACCAACGTCTCAGGTGGCTCATCACCGTTCACCAACGTCTCAGGTGGCTCATCACAGGTCATCAACATCTCAGGTGGCTCATCACAGGTCACCAACGTCTCAGGTGGCTCATCGCAGGTCACCAACGTCTCAGGTGGTTCTTCACAATTCACCAACGTCTCAGGTGGTTCTTCACATGTCAACAAATCTTTCTTGTTATCGAAGCGCGGCAGATTGTGCACGAAATTAAGACCGGTTGCCGTTGCAGTGCCAAATGTTGGCACTAGCATCAGCTCTACTCTTGTGGATTTCCATGCATTCGTGGCTTTTGTTTAGTTGTGGTTTATTGTTCTTGACGTTGTTTTTATCAGACTCTGTTAAGTTGCCTGTATATTCAAGGTAATCAGGGCTGCGGTTGCAACAAGCTTTCAGACATTCTGCAGACCGATTATTCTCACAGGGGCTCATATCGCTGGGCGGCTCTTCATGGATTAGCTCCTTCTCGTGCGCTACATTTTGGATGACCACATCATCAGGTACCACTTCATGGATGACCACATCCTCAGGTACCACTTCATGGATGACCACATCCTCAGGTACCACTTCATGGATGACCATATCCTCAGGTGCCACTTCATGGACGACCACATTCTCAGGTACCACTTCATGGATGACCACATCCTCAGGTACCACTTCATGGATGACCATATCCTCAGGTGCCACTTCATGGATGACCACATCCTCAGGTACCGCTTCCTGGATGACCACATCCTCAGGTGCCACTTCTTGGATGACCACATCCTCAGATAAAACTGGCCGCATGTCTAAGTCTGCTTCAATGATTAACTTTGTCTGTCTCTGAGTCATGTTTTCCTTTGTTGTCGTTTCATTCACTACTTTTCCTTTTGGTAATTCAATCTTTGCTTTCACGGTTCTAGTGTTGGGATCCTCCCTCAGATCCCCCATCTCGTCCCTCAATGCTAAACGAAACTCCCTCACCTCATTTCTTAACTGCCCGATTTCCGTGATAAAAACGTGGCTCTCCGGGTCCTTTCCCTCATCAATAAGAGCTTCATGAAGTCTATTAAACAGTTGTTGTTTGTTGCCGTCAGTTGGAAGGTCCCTTTCTTCTAATTCTTCCTTTAACTCTCTGACCAAAAGTTTGTTTAATTTCTTACCGGACATTGTAAGACTGTTCCGCCTCTGACACCAGTGTTATAACTCTTACAAATTCTGTTTATAATATCAAAACAACACACAGGCGTGGATTCCAAGAGTATTTACTAATATCTATAAAAACAACAACAACGGCAACATGGCCACTCTCTTGTCGGCTTCTTACGTCACTGTCTCTACTGCGTCATCGCGTTCACTCTGTAGACTGTACGGTGCGCACCGAGAGGGTCGTAACAATAGTTTATACAGAAAATATGAGACTAGTTACTAATAGCGCAAACAATATTTTGATAGAAAACATTATTTACCTGCAACGTACTGAGTGATTACTATAATACCTGAGTTGTTGGCGGACAGCACTTGAATAACTAACTATCGTTTACAACAGGATGTATTTATATAGGAACATTATATACCACCTAAAAAAAAACAACCTTTTATATCCTTCAAAGAAAAAGGATATGAGATAATAATACATAGATTCGAATAATTGGGAGAATTGTTAGTCAAAGTGTAGAGAGTTTTTAGTAAACCTTTTATTTTTATTTTAGAAGACTACATTTTTACACATAAAAACAAAGCAACAAAAAGTAAGCCGTGACAATTAATACATATAATAAGGCGTTTAAATGAATCGTAATTTAATTCATTTTTATCCAAATACGTTTGAAAAAAAAAAGAATATATATATCATTGAAAAATGTAAGGAAAAGCACAAAACATAAATTCAAACAAAGTTTGATAACAATAATGGGATTTACTAATGTTGTAAAAGTTACTTACAGTTAATTGAATAGTAAACAACCACTAGGGATAGTCGGTTTTTAAAAACCGTCGTCGAAAATTTGGTTTTTTGACTAAGTCGAAGCACTCGACAACCGATTTTTCGGGCTTTAAAAGCCGGTTTTAGCTTAGAAATCAACAATTAGCAAAAAATGTTCATACATTCCACAAAATTATAAAGAAATCTGGGAAATTTGAATTTCCAATAATTTGCCACCTCTGTCCAATCTGTGTACATTGGCATTGACAGAAACTAGCTGTTGGGCGATACAAGAGAGAAGGCATGACCAAGTGGTTAAGGAGTAATTTGAGGATCGCATGGAGGGGGGTAGGGTTTATACACTTAGAGAGATTGTTTGTATCCGTTTCCTCAACCTGGAATGAGGGCTAAATTCAAGTCGTGTACTAATTCCACAAAACAACCGATGATTTTTTTAGCACACGATTTAATATTGACTTACGGGAATCGACACGAGAACGGGGGAGGGGGGGGGAAATAATTGGTACGTCCCAAGATGATTACTAAATAATAGACATAATAAGGCTATTACTAAACAATAGACAGACTGAGGCCATTACTAAACAATAGACAGACTGAGGCCATTACTAAACAATAGACAGACTGAGGCCATTACTAAACAATAGACAGACTGAGGCTATTACTAAACAATAGACAGACTGAGGCCATTACTAAACAATAGACAGACTGAGGCCATTACTAAACAATAGACAGACTGAGGCCATTACTAAACAATAGACAGACTGAGGCCATTACTAAACAATAGACAGACTGAGGCTATTACTAAACAATAGACAGACTGAGGCTATTACTAAACAATAGACAGACTGAGGCTATTACTAAACAATAGACAGACTGAGGCTATTACTAAACAATAGACAGAATGAGGCTATTACTAAACAATAGAAATAATGAGGCTATTACTAAACAATAGACAGAATGAGGCTATTACTAAACAATAGACAGACTGAGGCTATTACTAAACAATAGACAGACTGAGGCTATTACTCAACAATAGACAGACTAAGGCCATTACTAAACAATAGACATATTAAGGCTTTTTTTTTTTTCAAGTTGACTAAATTTATGATCGTCATCAAACAATTCCGTCAACCCCTCTAACCTAAAAAGGGCGTGGCCGTCGTACAGTCGCTGTAGTGACTAGTGTAACTAATACATCTCACAGATGGAAGGGGGAGGTAGGTGGGGAGATAATTGTATGAAGGGATGAACGAGGAGTGAATTTAGTTCAACAGTTGAAGAATGTTTTGAAACGGGCACTCAATGTGGGCCCATGGAGGTGAAGAGGCGTTTGTGTACTGTGTCACATGTACAGATTACGTTAGAAACATAGAGGATGAGGGAGAGACAGAAAGTGAATACCATGAATAGAAATAGAACCGTAATATTTATAGACTATAAGTAAATAAGCTCTATACTTTGGTCTACATCACAACGGCTGATTTCAGAAGTGGTCTGTGGGCGGCAAACCAAACCTCATGTCTTTGACAGTATAATATAAACGAAACACGAGAAAGAATTAAGTCTTATACGTGACTGCCGAATAAAGTTGAACAGTTCACAGTTCATGATATAAATATGTTTAGTTCTAAGGCGATTTAAATGAATATATATGCGTCCAGTAGACAGTAGTAGTATTTTTACTATCATATTGATTATTTTTTTACTTGTATTTTTGTTTTACGTAAAAATTGGTTGACATAATTACATTAAACCTTATTTTTCTCATACACGTTAATTAAACAAGACATACATTGAAAATAGTTATTGCTGAAAATATCCAATCATATTGATTATTTTTTTACTTGTATTTTTGTTTTACGTAAAAATTGGTTGACATAATTACATAAAACCTTTTTTTTCTCATACACGTTAATTAAACAAGACATACATTGAAAATAGTTATTGCTGAAAATATCCGTTATTTCGCCTTTTTTTTTTTTAGAAATCGACCCTGAACAACCGGTTTTTTTTTTAAAAAGTCGGTTTAAGCATGAACCCTAACAGCCACTACACACACAGAGCGACTCAACCGAATACATGTATCTAGTCTAGCAGTTTTATTCTGGTGTAATACATGTATCTAGTCTAGCAGTTTTATTCTGGTGTAATACATGTATCTAGTCTAGAAGTTTTATTCTGGTGTAATACATGTATCTAGTCTAGCAGTTTTATTCTGGTGTTATACATGTGTGTAGTCTAGCAGTTTTATTCTGGTGTAATACATGTATCTAGTCTAGCAGTTTTATTCTGGTGTTATACATGTATCTAGTCTAGCAGTTTTATTCTGGTGAATATGCAAATCCAGACCACACCACTGAGATTTAAGGCAATGTGTTAACATTGATTCTTAGATGACGTGGTAATTTATTGTTATTTTAAAAGATTACCTGAAGATAATAAAAAAAAACAATTTTCAAAGTGGAGCATGTGAATAGTAAAGTAATTGTACAAAGTAATAGAACAATGCATTACGAGAAGAGACGAACAGCTATTTGTTTTATTTCTTTAAGAAACCTGAATGGAGCACAAATAATTTAAGTAGGTCATTAATGTTATGTAAATTTAGTACTTTGGTCTAGAAACTCATTGGTGTCAAATAGGTCATTCGGAAATGAGACAGAGAGAGAGAGAGAGAGAGAGAGAGAGAGAGAGAGAGAGAGAGAGAGAGAGAGAGAGAATGAGAGAGGCAGAGGCAGGTGAAGAGGGAAGTGAGAGGAGAGGGAGTGAGAGGGAGGGAGAGTAAGAGGGGGAAGTATAGAGAGGAAAGAGGGAGAGATGGAGGGAGGGAGATAAAGGGAGGAATAGAGAGGGGACAGGCAAGTAGGGGAGGAGAGGGAGCGAGGGAGGGAAAGGGAGGGAGAGAGAGGTGGGGACGGAACAGAGTTTAAAGATGATGTCGTGGCCAGGTGCACACCCTTCAGCCAATCATTCAAATACTGAAACTGATTGTATGTCGTGATCGTGGTTGTTCTAAACAATTCAGTATTTGTCAATGGGCGGACAATCATGAGATGATTGTACATAAAACGATGACCTGTTTAACATGTACATTTATGTTTTTTTTAAACAGTAATAATCCAGTCCATATAGTCTTATACGTCATTTAAAAATTTAACGAACAACCAAATAGTGCTACATATTTTAGATGATATATTCTCACTTGTTCATAAAGATCTAAAATATCAAACTAAATGGCATTACTAAGAGCAGGACCAACGACAGAGTATGCTAAACGCATTCCCAAATTATATAGTTTATAGAATTATCCAGTTCAATCCAACACTACATCGTCTTTTTTGGCTTAAAAGTTATTAAAATATTTCATTATTATTATTTTAAAATGGGTTTGCCATATCTTGTTATTCTGAATAAATATTAAAACTTTTTAGATTTGCTAAAGTAAAAAGAAAAAATGCATTTTATGATAGACTGAGTTTGTGAATTGCTATACTGTATGCTGAATGCTTTTATTACGTTTCTAGAATCAGGGACATCGTAATGTCATCAATGGCCTTAGGAACTTTCCAAACCACAAAATGAATTAATATTACGTTTTTAGAACTCATAAACTAAAACTTAGTTAAGGCTATCACTTTCAAATGTTGTACCTCTAATTAACTTTCCTAACTTGGACTAACAGATGAGTCATCTCGTAAGAAGCATGAATGCAGGATAGACTCTGCTAAAAGCCTACACACGCCAGTGGCATTTCTTTCAGAACTAGTATATTTAACAACTCATTTTAATTTTAAATTTTATTGGGTTAAAACAAAAATAAACTCCAACATCTCCCCCTATACCGCACATTACACTGGAGGGGACATCTCCCCCTATACCGCACATTACACTGGAGGGGACATCTCCCCCTGTACCGCACATTACACTGGAGGGGACATCTCCCCCTGTACCGCACATTACACTGGAGGGGACATCTCCCCCTGTACCGCACATTACACTGGAGGGGACATCTCCCCCTGTACCGCACATTACACTGGAGGGGACATCTCCCCCATACCGCACATTACACTGGGAGGGACATCTCCCCCTGTACCGCACATTACACTGGAGGGGACATCTCCCCCTATACCGCACATTACACTGGAGGGGACATCTCCCCCTATACCGCACATTACACTGGAGGGGACATATCCCCCTGTACCGCACATTACACTGGAGGGGACATCTCCCCCTATACCGCACATTACACTGGAGGGGACATCTCCCCCTATACCGCACATTACACTGGAGGGGACATCTCCCCCTATACCGCACATTACACTGGAGGGGACATCTCCCCCTATACCGCACAGTACACTGGAGGGGACATCTCCCCCTATACCGCACATTACACTGGAGGGGACATAGTTTGCTTATCAATAAGAACGACTTTGCTTACAATATCGGGAAATGAGTTGTATTCCCCCATAACACTCTACAGTAGTCTTACAAAGTACTTTCAAGATACGACCAGCAAATTAATAAAAGGAACATTGACAGTCTGGCAAACAAAGATGACAAACAAAGATGACAAACAAAGATGACAAACAAAGATGACAAACAAAGATGACAAACAAAGATGACAAGAAAGATGACAAACAAAGATGACAAGAAAGATGACAAACGTAATTCTATGTGAAAGCAATAGGATAACTAAAAAAAAGGGATAAAAGCCATACAACTGATTCCATTGTAAAATTCAGTAGTCAGCGATTATTTACGCATTTTTCAATTTATCTGGTATCAGAGAAAGACCCTAGCAATGAGTTGGAAATATTGCTTAGCAGTGTAGAATGTATTGTTAAGTTTAGCCTTGTACCTGGCATATCTATCTGTGAAGTAAAGAAACAGTGACTAAAACAACTTTGAGACCTGGAAAGTTGAAAACAGCAAATCTGTTTCTTAAATGATTAAGCTGCTCAAGATAATGATAATCCTTCACAGGATATCATATGTGGATAGTTAATCTGGGTCACTTTTCAATAAACACCACTAAAGCCCCACTTTTAATACACAACATATCTATTACAACTCATTAACTCTCTGAAGCCACAACTTATAACACACAAACTATCGATTGCAACTCATGTACTCACTGAAGCCACAATTTATAACAGATAACCATGACTTGCAACTCATTAACTCACTGTAGCCAAAATTAATAACATACAAACTATCAATTGCAACTCACTGTAGCCAAAACTAATAACATACAAAATATCAATTGCAACTCACTGTAGCCAAAACTAATAACATAGAAACTATCAATTGCAACTCATTTACTCCTGTAGCCACAACTTATAACACACAACCATCAATTGCAACTCATTTACGGCTGGTATTCCTAGCGGTCACCTTACGCTGGACTAGTCCAGTTATTGACGATAAGTGCACCATCTTCGTCTTTATTCTTTCCCATTAGTAAATTTGAAAACTGACGGAATACCTTTCGTCCAAATTATATGTAGACCATTTGTTTGTGGTAAAGCGTATCACGTGATTTGTGACAAACACACAACAGAAAAAATCAAAATATTGTATTGCAGTAGGCCCTACATGTTAAACAAAATCCATAATTCAATGACAGTGCTTTTCTTACTGAAATAGGTGTCATTGTACCATTATATGTAACTAAACAGTCAAAAAAAAAGATTGTATTTTTTTTTTAAGAAACATGTTTTTAATGATAAATGATCAAAATATTGACATAGTTGATAAAGTAAAGAGAACAATTTTATGAAATAATTAGATTAAAAAAAAAAAACAACTGACGAAATGTCAATAAGCACTTTGTGACTTTTGATTGACAACCCGCGATTTAAAAAAAAAATTCAAGTAAATAGATAATTACACTAGTGCGATTGATTAAATGTTATATTTGAATAAAACAGGTGTGATATCCATAACATATGTATATTAAAAACAAGCCAAATAATGTATTTGAATGTTTGTGTCAAAATTTCTAGGCAACCGGTGAAGAACACTTGGAGTGATGATGTCAAGACTGAACTCCTATTTACATTTTTTTTTAATTGAGGACAAATCATTATATCACTGAAGTGCGAAGCATTGAGCGATAATTGTCATTTAAATTATATCAATATATTTTTGGCCATTGTAACAATGCTACACACAAATCAATTACACACACACACGTACTAAAAAAAGGTAATTAATAATTCACAAAAAGGAATTGAATTTTTTTTATGGATAACTTCAAGTCAACAAAATGACGATAGTTCCAACCGAGGAAACGACACACGTATTCAAGAGGCACTATATTCCAGAGCAGATCCGGATATATATATATATAAGTGTGTGTGTGTAAATAAGTGTGTGTGTACCTATCTATTTTCTTTCTCTATATATAGACTTAATATATACATATAAACTCTCGAAAAATTTTTTTATTCTTGTATAACAAATGAAATCATCAACAACATTTGACCAATGTAACAAAACTAAGACAAAAATTAGATACACAATTAAAAAAAAATATAGTAATGGAGGTCATTTTTTCCTGAATGATTTCAAGTCCACATTTAAAAAAAGTTCATGATTTAAGCTGTGGAAACGACTCTGTTGAAGTAACAAGCAAGTAAATAATTAAATTAAAACGCAGCTAACGCCTTTTATCATAATCCGTGTTCAATTTAATGTTCAGTAATGCTAAGTAATTAGTATTTTTATAAACAAAAAATATCAATCCGGCATGTTATATAAGAAATATAAATTAAAACATACACATTTTAATGTTGACATATTAATGTTATCGTTTTAATTCAGCTTATTCTATCAAAGTAGTTAATAGTTATAATAGATCTGTGTTTTGTTAAACTCTCTTTAGATTAATTTATTACCTTTATATTGCAACTTGTTTCATTTTTACGTTATTTTATTGTCAGCGTAATATTATAGTATGAGTGCTACGCACACAGGTGTGTGTGTATCTTTGGAGCTTGGCCAACTAGGTCAACATGTGGTCAAGGGGTCAACATTCGAGATGTTTATAGAAAATAAATATGTTGTTTATCATTCTAGATATCAATGGAAAATAAATATGTTGTTTATTTGTAAATTGTATTGACTAAATGAGTGAGAGACAGAGCGATGTGGAATGTTCGAGATGGATGGAAGGAAATTATATAAAGACGATGTTCAGTTGAGAAAAGAGTTGAGTCGATTAATTCAGTGAAGTTATTTTGTGTTCAGAAGTTCAGTTGAATATTAAGAGAGTATTCGAGTACATATCTGAAGTTTTAGTTGATCAGTTAAGTTCATTGTTACAAGTATAATTCATTGGATTTATTCTGATTATTTATATTATTGTGTCGTCAATAAATCATATGAACCATGGACATGAATTGAGTTCTTATATCAACCAGTTCATACCAATCATATCATTTACAATTACGATAATGATTTCTCGATAGTTTGAGTAAATACAAGTTAATTAACAGGTCTGAACAATTACTAATACGCAGAAAAAAGAAGAGGAAACATTCCTCGAAAAATAGATATATGTAGATAGACATTTTAATTTTGTCTTATATTTTTAAAATGCGATTGTGCATAGACAATTTTACATAGGAATCATAGTGAGCTGTTAGTTTCTGACACCATTTTCTATAGATACCATGGAGATGACATTCTATAGAAGCCCTGCAGCTATAGTCAACAATGGATTATTTATGGAGTTAATCCATTTTTGTTTAAAAGCTTGAGTTCCAAATTAGCGATAACAATTTAGAATTACGAATCTTTTAAAAGATATACTCTTTTCTCTGAAGAATCTAATGGTAATAATTTTAAAGTTCTTCGAGCCGCACAATGGAAACGTATATAAATAATTTCGTTTTTTTTTCCTAGATAAAATTTTTTTTTTTTACATATAATTAGGGGAAAACCCTTGCCAGCTCTCTATGGGTTATTTATAAAGTGGTAGAACGACCACACCTTGACAGACATGAATTAATCGCTTCCCTGGAAGTTTATTTTTAGATCGGATTAGATACAGATGATATGTCTCCATAAATCGATATGTCAAACTTTAAGGTGGGTAGTTATTGATAGATAAAGAATTAACCGATTTTCTTGATATGGTGTATACTTCTGTAGCTCAAATTATATAACCTGTATAATTATTTTAATGATAAATAAAGCGAGTTATTGCTGGGTTTTTGTTGTACACCTTAGATTTGAAAATCCGGCTATTTATAGTTACGATCTATTTTTAATTGTGTTCACTGATTGAAAATCGGAAGTTTTAATAAAGACTTTTATTTTCAGAGTAGGCCAGCAAGACAAAAAACAGCTGTAGTCAAACAACTTGATGATTTTGCCAACCTAAGAAGTCAATTGGAAACATTGGTGAATGATATCAATAAAGTAAATACATATTAGGGGGGAATTCTTTAAAATGAAAACCACAAAAATAACCTTAATTATATAACTACCGTATTAGCATACACGTATATTGACAATCAAGGCCGTAGCCGGGGGGGGGGGCTGGGGGCTGCAGCCCCCCAAATAAAAATAAATATAAAATTATATTGCTGATAGTAACTCATTAAAAATTGACCTAACTTTGCCTTTAAAAACTTGGAACAGCCCCCCCCCCCCCAACTAAATCCTGGCTACGGTCTTGTTGACAAGCGTACAACACGGCTGTTGCTTCAGATTATGTATAGCGATTTATCCAAATTGAATGAATTTATTGTAAACAAAATGCTGCAGAAAGAAAGCACATAGCTATGTTGGTTTGCACTAAATAATTCTTCACAATATGTGAACTTAATAGTGCCTGTACGTAATCTCTTGATAAAAGTGTGTCCTTCCTTATGACAACTACTTTTTTGACAACAGTTTTATGTGTAACAATCATGACCAAATAACAAACTCTCTAGTATCGATATTTACTTTAAGTTCAATAGTATGATCTAAATTAAAATACACTTTAGAAGAACTGTCTGTCTTGACAATTTCATTATTCTTAAAACTGCTATCTGCATTTCAGGATATACATTAAATGTAACATTCATAAGATAAATTATTTCTTTAAACTCATTCAGTTTAGTTAAATTTTTTTTTTTTTTTTTGGATTTGATTTTTCAATGGAAATATTCAATATTTTAATAATAGAAAGTAAAAGGAAATAAAAAACGAATATTTCTAAATTCAATTTCATGTTACATAGGCTGGGTTGGTTATATTACATAGGCTGTGTGTTACAGAATCTGGTTATATTACATAGGCTGGGTGTTACAGAATCTGGTTATATTACATAGACTGGGTGTTATAGAATCTGGTTATGTTACACAGGCTGGGTGTTACAGAATCTGGTTATGTTACACAGGCTGGGTGTTACAGAATCTGGTTATGTTACACAGGCTGGGTGTTACAGAATCTGGTTATGTTACATAGGCTGGGTGTTACAGAATCTGGTTATGTTACATAGGCTGGGTGTTACAGAATCTGGTTATGTTACATAGGCTGGGTGTTACAGAATCTGGTTATGTTACAAAGGCTGGGTTGGTTATGTTACATAAGCTGAGTGCTACAGAATCTGGTTATTCTAGAGACAATCGATCATCTACAATATTTTTTTTCAAATGGTACAATACTGTGTTTTATTCACCTTATGACTTCAGTCAAAGGGGGGATAACTACAGCTGATGATCTGACAATCTATAACAACATACCATGATATGACAATCTATAACAACATACCATGATATGACAATCTATAACAACATACCATGATCTGACAATCTATAACAACATACCATGATCTGACAACCTATAACAACATACCATGATCTGACAATCTATAACAACATACCATGATCTGACAACCTATAACAACATACCAAGATATGACAACCTATAACAACATACCATGATATGACAATCTATAACAACATACCATGATATGACGATCTATAACAACATACCATGATCTGACAACCTATAACAACATACCATGATATGACAACCTATAACAACATACCATGATATGACAATCTATAACAACATACCATGATATGACAACCTATAACAACATACCATGATATGACAATCTATAACAACATACCATGATATGACAATCTATAACAACATACCATGATCTGACAATCTATAACAACATACCATGATCTGACAACCTATAACAACATACCATGATATGACAACCTATAACAACATACCATGATATGACAATCTATAACAACATACCATGATATGACAACCTATAACAACATACCATGATCTGACAACCTATAACAACATACCATGATATGACAATCTATAACAACATACCATGATATGACAACCTATAACAACATACCATGATATTTCAATCTATAACAACATACCATGTAATTTCAATCTATAACAACATACCATGATATGACAATCTATATCAACATACCATGATATGACAATCTATAACAACATACCATGATATGACAACCTATAACAACATACCATGATATGACAACCTATACCATGACCTATAACAACATACCATGATATGACAATTTATAACAACATACCATGATATGACAACCTATAACAACATACCATGATCTGACAACCTATAACAACATACCATGATATGACAATCTATAACAACATACCATGATATGACAACCTATAACAACATACCATGATATGAAAATTTATAACAACATACCATGATATGACAATTTATAACAACATACCATGATATGACAACCTATAACAACATACCATGATATGACAACCTATAACAACATACCATGATATGACAATCTATAACAACATACCATGATATGACAATCTATAACAACATACCATGATATGACAATCTATAACAACATACCATGATATGACAATCTATAACAACATACCATGATATGACAATCTATAACAACATACCATGATCTGACAACCTATAACAACATACCATGATATGACAACCTATAACAACATACCATGATCTGACAACCTATAACAACATACCATGATATGACAACCTATAACAACATACCAAGATATGACAACCTATAACAACATACCATGATATGACAACCTATAACAACATACCATGATATGACAATCTATAACAACATACCATGATATGACAATCTATAACAACATACCATGATATGACAACCTATAACAACATACCATGATATGACAACCTATAACAACATACCATGACATGACAATCTATAACAACATACCATGATATGACAATCTATAACAACATACCATGATATGACAATCTATAACAACATACCATGATATGACAATCTATAACAACATACCATGATCTGACAACCTATAACAACATACCATGATATGACAACCTATAACAACATACCATGATCTGACAACCTATAACAACATACCATGATATAACAATCTATAACAACATACCATGATATGACAATCTATAACAACATACCATGATATGACAACCTATAACAACATACCATGATATGACAACCTATAACAACATACCATGATATGACAATCTATAACAACATTCCATGATCTGACAACCTATAACAACATACCATGATATGACAATCTATAACAACATACCATGATATGACAATCTATAACAACATACCATGATATGACAACCTATAACAACATAGCAAGATATGACAATTTATAACAACATACCATGATATGACAACCTATAACAACATACCATGATATTTCAATCTATAACAATATATCGTGCTATAACCCATGAACTATTCATTTCTCTCTCTGTCTCAACTAAACAGCCCAGAGTTCCTTAATACATCACAATTACAATTTCTTTTTTTAAACTGCTAAACAAAAGCTTTTCATTAATCATACATTAAATAGATCGTCAATGCAATATGTTCTATCTTAATTCCTTTGGATTCAAAAGATCAGTACATACTTATGATGTTTATGATATACAAATATACATATATGTATATGTATGTATTTCTTTTGGAAGGTGACCCAAAGAGGTGACTGCTGGCTGCAAGAACAAGATGATGGTGAAACATATTTTCAAATCAATCAGTTTCTTGTGATGAATATGGAATTCTTCCTGACACGACTTAGTAGCATTGGCGGTAAAAAATAAAACAAACAAAAACTAAACGTAGACTAGAAATTGAAATTAAATTGTAATTGATTATAAATTATTTATATCAACATTAATGCAATAAATATGACATGATATTAAGTGGGACTAAATGCAATGTCCCAATGGATGAAACTGAATGACGTCCTGACTTTGGTAACACATTGGCCATTAGACCGAGTGAAACGTGGCGAGTGAGTGAGTTAAACTTAGTGAGTGAAACGTGGAGAGAGAGAGAGAGAGAGAGAGAGAGAGAGAGAAACAGAGAGAGAGAGAGAGTCAAACATTAGCAAACACTTTGAACTAAATCTGATAGATTACATATGACAAGAAAATAATGTAAAAAACATAAGACTCTTGCTAATGATACCATATTTACATTTTTTTTTTCGCTTTCATTACCCTATGTATTTTATATCCTTAAGATGGAAACCCTGAAGACACAGAAACATGCTCATTAGCCGGACAAGAATCTCAAGGAAAGAAAAACCCGGGATTCATATTTATGGGTAGGGACAAATGTTGTCTGTATGACATAATAGAAGAAATACAATACACAATAATACAAAAGTAAAGACATTTTATCAACAGAAACCCCTAAACAAATGATCCAGATGAAAGTGTTAGACCTGTTATTATATGAGTAATACTGTTGGTTAATAGAAAATAAATTAATGATTGTTTATATACTAATTAAAAACAAATTTATAATCGTATCATGTTTTTCTTATTATTGAACCAAAATAATATTATTAATTATTAAAGTAAATTTTTGATATTTTTGAAGTGTTTTTTTTTAAATGACCTTAAAGTTGATTTTGACCCATGGCGATAAACGTTTTTCACACCCAAAGTACGTAACCGGCTCTTTAACTTTAAAAGTTCCCGTATAGTAATATCCGTTGCAGACGGTTCCTTTTTACTGTTTATTTTAAACATGTTATTAGTTCACATAATATTCATTCACACATGCTATTGGTTCACACAACACTGCATATATTTCATTCACACATGTTCACATAACACTGCATACATTTCATTTACACATGTTATTGGTTCACATAACACTGCATAAATTCATTCAAACATGCTATCAGTTCACACAACACTGCATACAATTCATTCACACATGTTATTGTCATCGTTTGAGGACGTGTGATCGTGCGGTGTACGACGCGTGACAGTCAGTCTTGTTAAGAGGATCACACCAGATACCTCGAACTACATGTCACTGATCAATGTATTACACTGGGCAACAAAAATACTTTTTGAAAATCGTCCAGGGTTTTCCAGTTGAATTAGACTAATTTTGATGCCCTGAGTCCGAAAATGACCTTGGTTTTGCTCAATCAGGACAGGATTTTTTGCTACAGAAATTTAAAAAAAAAATCGTTTTTTTGTGTAAAAAACCACATTTTTGCGGATCATCAGCTGATAAACCCCTGACGATTTTTTCCGTTTTACTCAAGAAATAAAAGTCAACGTATTCAAATTCATTCAGTTTTTATTTATCCACCAAATTTGATAAGCATAAGTATCATAATATTAGTATAACAATGAGCGTTACGTGAAACAAAAGTTCACAGTTCAAGGCATAAATCGGCGTTTCTTCGATTCCCGTGTGTGAGCAGCTGCCGAGTTGTCTCTCTTCAGCCACCAGCAGTAGTCCGCCAGCATGTCTGCGTCCCACCGCCCCTGGTACCTTTCCTCCATTTGGCGGATGTCCTGATGGAACCTTTCTCTTTGCTCATCGCCCCAAGGTTTTCAGGAAACTTCTCCATGTGTGAGAACAGGAAATGCATCTTTATACTCATCAAACACCCGAGTTTTTGGAAGTCCTCTATCATGCTGCCGATGAGTCTGGCATGGTTTGCTGCCGTCATGTTCCCTAGGAAGTTGTTTACCACCTGCACAACCGATTTCCAGGCGGCGCACTCAAGCGTGTTCATTGAGTTTTGGAACTCTGTGTCCTTTATGAGCTGCCGTATCTGTGGTCCGTCGAAAATGCCGGCCTTCAGCTTCTCAATGGTCAGTTGAGTAAATGCTTGGCACATGTAGTTGAAGCACCTCCCATACATGTCCAGAGCACGCGTAAACTGTTTCATTAACCCAAGCTTCATGTGTAGCGGTGGGATCAATATCTTCTCCCGGTCAACAAGAGTTTTGTTTATGATGTTTCTCGCCCCAGGTACTAACTGCTCTTGCGCCGGCCACTCTTTATTTACATAGTGTTGGGCTCTTTCGCGACTGTCCCACATACATATAAAGCATGGATACTTCGTAAACCCGGACTGATGACCATGTAGAAAGTGCACCGTCTTCAAGTCGACGCAGATGATCCATTGGTGCTGCTCATATTGGATTTTGTCGAGCACATACTTCACTACTTCAAATTTCTATTCAAGAGTTGTGGAGTGCGCAAGAGGGATTGAGGCGAACTGGCTCCCATTGTGGGGAAGTACACACTTCAAAGAGCGCTTGGAGCTGTCAAGGAAGAGTCGCCAATTTCTCGGATCGTATTGAGGACCGCCGAGTTTATCAATAAGACCGGCGACATCTCGGCAGTACACAAGTTCTTCCTCCTGGCAGAAGTAGCCCATGTAGTCCTCATGCCTTCTACGGTAGAAAGTGATACGCGCGTCCTTGCCAAGTAGATTTTTCTCTTTGAGTCTGGAGGCCAACAGCTTGGAGAAATTATTCGACAAGCTGAGATCCCGAACCAGATCATTAAGCTCACATTGTGAGAACGGCTAGGAGCCATTTTGTGATTCATACTCCTTTTCTGTATCTCCTCCCTCATCTAAATTGGTGGCCTCATCGTCGCTGTCAGGAAGATCTCTGAACGCTGGCACAGGAATTTCTTCGAAGTGAGCAGCTGGACGACGGGCAGATGGAAGGTCGGGGTACTGGCGGTTGTGCCCAATCAAGTGCTGATGCATTAAATAATCAAGTGAAATTCAAGAAAGATGATTTATAAATGAAATATAATTATCTCTACTTTTATAATTGTGATTATTTTGCTGCTACTTTTTATGCAGCTAATTTAGAGAAATGATTGAACTCAAAACCCCTGATATTAGAACACGTATAGCTCGTCAGGTAGGTCTATGGCTGTATCTCAAGAAGTTGACCTGACCGAGCAAAATCATTGTGATATTCGGACTCAGAACACCAAAATTAGTCTAAATTAGTTGAAAAACCCATGATGATTTTGTGGCTGTTGCCCCATGTTATAATTGCAATTTCTTTTTTAAACTGATCCAGTAGAAAAAAACAATTTTATGCAGCCATACACGCATTTTGAATTGTTAGAGAAAGACAGCATAATACTTTTTTATGTAGTCATTTCTGTAAGGACATAGACAGACATAGATAAATAGACAGACACATTGTTAGATAGTTATATAGATAGACAATTAATTATTGTATTAATGTAGATGTTAGAGGGAATTCTCTGTAGTACGGTGACGCACCTAATGAACGGGTTATTGAACGGGGAAAAAGAAAAGGAAGGAGACACACAGACGGTTGACGAGGAAAGAGATAGAACATTGTTTTGGTTATTTTTGTTTTGTTTTAAGTTTGAAGAAGGAAGGAACGGAGGAGCTAGGAAGAAGTATCTATTGTATTAAAAGAACGGACAACTGGTATTTATCGTAGAGACATGATTTAATGGTTAATGTTCATTATTGAATAACTAGTTCTTATGATTATTCAATAAAGTGATTTCGAGTTAAAAACTGGAGGTGTTATGAACTTGTATAAGTTGTGCAGTTAAAGAAAGTAATTAAAAAATAAATATATAAAAGAGACCACCGCATCCATACCCTGACAATTTCAATAAAGATTAAGCAATAATTTTTTTGTTCCCACAGATGACAATAACGAACAAGATGTCATCGAAATGCCAACAGATTCAAATGACACAATTCGGAAGCTTGAAGAAAATTACTTGTCATTATCAACAAAATATGATAAACTTGTTAAATTCTCAGAAGAAACATCAGAAAAATTAAAATCTTTACAAGAAGAACTCAATAAAGTTCAAGCCATACAAAATGAACAAATCTCGAAGATTGGAATTGATGCTGATACAAAATGCAACTCCAGATTAGATGACATTAGGACACAACTTCAATCATCCAGAGAAGATTTAAAAAATAAACATGATCGGTTATCGAAAAATGTAAAGGAAATGCACACAAAAATTGATAAATTTGATACAGAGTTAAAAGAAGATCAGTCAACTAAAGCTATACAGGACAAAATTTACGACAAAAACATTAACATAAATCCACAGGTAACCTCTTCATAAACATAAATGTATGTATGTATGGATAGACGCGACGCATATAAGTTTATTTTTAAAATAAAAACCCGACTTCGTAAGCATTCTATATATTTAGACAATCATAGAAAACAGATATATGATTATTGTTAAAGATTGTTTTTTTTATTCTGAAGGTCTCTGGACTTCAAGTAACAAGCAAAAAACGTGGGTAGTACTTTATGTATAAGTTAATACAAATTAATACACAATTCACTAGTCTATAGATCTAAGTGGACAACCACGATTAATGTTATTAGTAATGATAATTTATATATATATTTATATTATAATCTCAAGCTCTCTGCATATTATTTTTTACTTTTAGAACATTTTAATAAACGCATATGTTGGTCATTTACATATAAATATATACATTGAACATTTAAAGGGGCCCATTCAAAAGGCGGGAGACGAAAAGTAATTGATAAAACAGTTAATGAGAAAATATCTGATGACAAAAGACAAATAATCAAACTGGAGAAAGAATTACAGGTTGGGAACATCGTTCACAATTTCAGTTTTTATCAAATAATATTTTGTTTATATATATATATATATATATATATATATATATATATATATATATATATATATAAAGTATATATATATATATATATATATATATATATATACATATATATTAAAACTAGTTTATTGTGTTTTCAGTGCCTGAGAAATGAAATAACTAGCCGAACTCCTGAATTATCTCTGGACAGCTTTGATAATGAAAATTCAGCGTATGATAATCTCATAAAGAGATATTTTGAGACGTGGCATCAAGTATTTGTTATAATAAAACAATACAACCAAGAAGGTATTTGTACTGGATTATTACTTCTCATAAACTATTTCTTAAACAATAACATTATTTATTTATGTGTACACATTTCAGTATTCATTGCTAAAAAAAAACACATTGAAGTAGGGTAAGCAGTATACTCTGAGTGGCCGCAGGTGGGGGTGTGGGGGGCAATACACTATCGGCTATTGTGGAAATAGTAGGTGGGTCCCGACAAAAACCGTCCAACTAGAGATTATTGTCTAAAAGTGAAACACTTAAATTTTACACGGATATGATTTATTTTTTCTACCGTCGCCAAATCCGCGAAAAAGAATATGATTTATAAAGTGCACAATGGTCAACTTTTTTTTATGCTTCGTATTAATTATAAAGATAGGGGACAAGTGGCCGAGAGGTGTACATCGATCGACTGCCCAACTGAGAGTTCGATCCTCGGTGATAACCAAGGGAATTTATCCAGTTTCTGGTGAAAGTTGGTTAGATCCCCTTAAGTCAACCCAACATTAAATGAGTACTTGACCTAAGTTGCTCTTTCTATTATTTCTGATGTTGTAGTGTTACGGGTACAACCTACTTAAATAATATCTGATGTTGTAGTGTTACGGGTGCAACCTACTTAAATAATATCTTATGTTGTAGTGTTACGGGTACAACCTACTTAAATAATATCTGATGTTGTAGTGTTACGGTTACTACCTACTTAAATAATATCTGATGTTGTAGTGTTACGGTTACTACCTACTTAAATAATATCTGATGTTGTAGTGTTACGGTTACTACCTACTTAAATAATATCCGATGTTGTAGTGTTACGCAGGCTTGTCCATGGGACAGATTTTCCTGTCCCATCCTATCCCATCCCATTGTAATTTATGTCTGTCCCGTCCCATAAAATCGCCAACTACACCAATCATCAACTACAACAATGGCTGACAGTCTGATTACTGGCGCAATGGTTGTGCCTCCGCTACACGCAAGTGGTAAACAGATTATGCATAAGTGCGTATTGCTTCAGTTCGCATTGCAAATTTATAAGTAATATCCGCCCATCTCTTAAAATCAGGCTGTACTATTGGTGTTAATAGCTCGTGCTCCATCTATTTATTTATACCACATCTTTAGGCGTGACGCACCAAAATGCAAACGAACCAACTTACATGATAGAAGGTTATGTGTATTTATTTATTATCTGCTATCCGGTGTTTCATAAGCAAGATAAAAAACAGATTACGCAATACATATTGAAATGAAAAAGAAGGATTAAAAGCTTTAAAAATTAACAAATTTGGGGTAGCTCAGGTGCACATCAAGTCGCTATGACGCGGCTATTCTGTCCCATGCTGTGTCCCATGGGACATCGAAAATACAAATTTTAGCTATACCATCCCGTCCCATCCCATGGGACGTTTTCCATGGGGTTCCCGTGGGAATCCCATTCCCATGGACAAGCCTGGTGTTACGGGTACTACCTACTTAAATAATATCATAGTTATAGCTAATTCTTTGTTTTTTTTTCAAAACGCACAAATATTTAACAATGAATTATATTATAATACGTAAAAAAATTAATTAGCTCATTTATATATACATATGCTAATATTGATCTTGTTCAAAATAAGCTGCTAGTTCTTCAAGAATGGACGATGTTGCTAGAAAAGAATTTGTAGAAATCGGTGAGACGCTATATAAAACACATGGAGAGTTTTTAGCAACATTAAATACACACAAGACAGATTACATTCGGTAAGACTGACACACATATATATATAAAGCAAAATAACTCTATTTTATTTAAAATCTATTTCAAAACTATCTAATTTCGCATGATATGAAAGTGTCATCAAACTATGAGTATAACATTATATTGTCATCATACTTAAGATATATATTAGAAAAAATAGTTAACAAATTTGTGAAAGAAAAGTGAAAATTAATTACGAAGATGCCAAAAACCAAAAGAAGATGTTGAAACCTCCATATTTTGATCTTTCTGAAATTTAATTTAAAATAAGGCATGTTGTAAATTGAAATTTCCAATTGCTCTAAAATTTCATGTGTTTCATTAAATAGCAACATGGGAGAAGATTCATTTCAGATAGATCCAGAATTGAGGAAAAAGAACGATGCTAATGAAAGATCGTCAGCAAAGCGACTAAAAAAATTAAGTGTTATTTAAATTATAATAAGTATAATTATACATTTATATTCTATTGTTTTTTTTACTCTGAATACTTTACGTCAATGTGTCAGTGTATGAGGAGGTTACATTATTTGTGTGTGTATCTTTAGGTGATAAAATATTCTAAGGACGGGGGACGAATTGAAGACGAAGGTGATGAAGAATCAGATGAAACAAAAATAGAAGTAAGTACGACAAACAGAAAATAGAGATGAGAAGACAAGGATGGTGGTAAATGTTGATAGTCTAATATGACGCCAAGCAGAAAATATCTCTCTATTTTAAAACGAAAAATTTTAAAGAATTGTAGTTTTTTAAATACTTTCTTTTCAGCAAGGTAGACATATTGAACACACTTTTATAATCTTAAAATTGATTTTCTTAAAATTCAGATGAGACATTAGAAGAAAGGGGAAGTAAACGAGGCTAAGAAAGAAGTGATCAAATCAACCATCAGGAATGTAAATAAGAACACATGAAGAAAAAGAAAAAAGAGCTACTGCAAAAATACGTTTAAAATTGGTTGTGAAATTGATTTCATTTACCTTTTATTCTAATACTTTAAAAAAATGATAGTTCTATATCTGAAGAATTTTTTGAAAAACAAATATATTATACTATGAATAATAAAAATTGGTGTTGTGCCTATATTTTTGCGAAATTTAAACATCGAGTTGTAAGAGAAATGATTTTAAAAAAATCATTGTGTGCATATCATTACTTTGAGTAGAACGTGTGGCTGTTCACTTTAATAACGTGGGCCTAACTATATTTCTTTGAGTAGAACGTGTGGCTGTTCACTTAATTCACGTGGACCTACATATATTACTTTGAGTAGAACGTGTGGCTGTTCACTTAATTAACGTGGGCCTACCGATATTACTTTGAGTAGAACGTGTGGCTGTTCACTTTAATAACGTGGGCCTAACTATATTACTTTGAGCAGAACGTGTGGCTGTTCACTTTAATAACGTGGGCCTAACTATATTACTTTGAGTAGAACGTGTGGCTGTTCACTTTAATAACGTGGGCCTACCGATATTACTTTGAGTAGAACGTGTGGCTGTTCACTTAATTAACGTGGGCCTACCGATATATAAATCCATCGATATTTCCATACATCCATATTTTTCTCAATCAACCTATCCATAAAAAAAACAGCCTGTTTCATAAGCTCTTTATAAAACTCTTCATCAGTCCTTCGTCAAAGTCAGCCTAACAACGAAAATTTGTCTGATGACCTCCGTTGTATTATTTAAGGCACACAATTCTCCAAAAACTAGAGGCTTCTGACTTCAGCATTGTCAAAACACTGATGTTCCATCGTGTAATATTACACACTGCTTCAGAGTAGTTGGTAATCGGTTATTGACTTTTGTTCCTTTAGCATGTTTTACCAGCTCTTTGGTTGTTTCCACTACTTCACATGGAAATTAACCATGGGATTCTTTTGATCAGTCGATCCATGACATCTTTTTTAAAAGTAGCCGTCATACAGCTCGCATTATCTATTACAACCACAGGGCTGATCAAACATTTCAACCGATCGCAATTGGCTCGCGAGCTCTAGACTGTCAGTTTAAAAACGCAAAGGGTTAAGGGTTTATATCCAGAAATATATATATATATATATATATATATATTTGAAAATATTAAAATATCTGATATTTTTTTTTAAAGGGGGAGAATTCGGATCTGGTTTCCTCAACAACAGCCGCACATTGCCACGCTTATTTTAATTTAATACACTCTCAGATTAATGAAATAAATTAGTGGTGTGTAGAAATTTAAAACCACGTATTTTATTTGTATTTTAGTATACAGTGTACTAGTATGTGCAAATTAGTGTACTAGTGTATATGCAAATGAGTCTACTGGTATATATAAATAATTAATGTACTGGCATAAAGAAATTAGTGCACTAGTATATATACGTAATTGGTGTACTGCTGGCATACATAAACTATTGAGGTCTCCTCCTTCTCCCCCTTTTAAAAAAAATAGCTCACTCAACTCAATGTTACCTTTAACATTTTTAACCAGAACCAATTACACGTTGAAATAGTGATTTTATCAGCGTGAGTATTCTGTCAGATATACATACAGAAACAGCGCACTCTCAGATTTGATTATTCTCCAAGACCTTGTGTTTTCAATTAACATCTGGGATTTTTGGGCCAATTTTAAAAAAAAATTTAAAACCATTTGAATGTTTTTTTTATTGATAAAATAAAACATTTATTATTTCTTCTAAGAGGGAAAAACTAATACATTTTTTTTTCAATTGTGGTGAAAAACAAATTAAAAACACAAGATGATATGGGAATGAGACCAGCCAATTAAGTAGCCTACATATGATTTCACATAATAAATATGGGTTTAAATCCGTACTATAATAGAGTTTTGAAAAATGACCATTTGTAGTTCAACACTTTCGAAAATTTTTACATGATAATGATAACTTGCCTTACATGTAATAAAGGGAATACCCAATTACACTAAATAGAAAGAAAACATACTAGTGATTTTTACAGTCTCAATATCTCTAATCCTAAAGCTTACTTTATTGTAAAGGTAATTTTTGTCTGTGTTAATTTTTTGAAAGTTATATATATATTTATGTATATGTGTGTACACATTTTCACTTTTAGCAGTGGCGTAATTAGGGTAGGGGGTCCAAATTCAAATGTCCACCCGCGGGGGCCCGTAACAAGTTTCAAATATTTTGTTTATTTTTACAGCTGTACCCGCCACGCGCTGCCGTGATTAAGCCTACTGTAGCGACCACAAGTTGGTAATGTTTTTATAACACACTTTGGAATGGCCGAAATTGCTCTATACTCTGTGATTACAATGCCGGTCATTTCGGTGGGCGATTTTTTTTTTGCGGGAACGGATGGTCAAGCGCTCGACTGTCGACCTAAAGGTACCTGGTTCGATCTCCGGTGAGGACCAAGGAAATTATTCAGGTCATGATTCAAGTTCCCGATATATCTCCCGTGGTGCCTCCATGGCCATTGCACGATCGGCTGTGGTGGGGATGAAAGAAGGGCACCATAAAAACCGTCCCATTAGTAGTTTATAGGATCTAAGAGATTTCATCTCATCCATATAGAGAAGAGAAGACAGACATAGATCATCACTAGAACTCACAATGCACAACTAATAATACAAGTAGTTATGACACCTACTTTAATGTAAAAGTAAGTATTAAGAAAAAATTTGTTTCTAATTCAGTTTATTAATTAACTGCTATTTGTTTTGTAAATTTAAAGGCGATAGGTGAAGAGCTTTCAAAGTTATTATCTAGGCGTGAATCCTATTTACATTTTTATTTAGATAGATAAAACCACCGCCATTTAATCTTGCTATGCACGTTGTTATATAAGTTAGTGCAGTGGCGTCACTCCGGGGGTGCGGGCCGCACAGGGTGACACCAACATAGGGGTGACACCAAAATGAACAATTCTAGATTTCATAACAGAAAGATTTCGGCATAGTCAGAATTATAACCTATCATAGTCAAAAACAGGGTGCCATCATGCAGAGCGTTGGAGCTTATGTAAATTAATATAATTCAAAGCTGCTCGGATGAATCTGGAGTTTTTTCGCAAGCGCGCTAAAAAAAAAGACGGATGTAGTCACATGTAGTTTTATGAAATAAGAGACGTAGTTTATAAACTCAGTTTGATAAAAGTAGTATACATCTTTCTAAAATACAGTTAGAAATACTATCGTTTTTATCGCTTAGATATTTTAAAGTAAATTATCTGAGGCCAAGACCGTCTATGCAGGAAAATTCAAAATATGTATCATTGTTCATGGTGGAGATCTTGAAGGAAGGGGGTAACACCCTGAATTTTACGCACCGAGTGACACAAACAATAGTGGCGTTACTGAGTTAGTGACACTGTTGCATGTATTCCACAAAGATTATGGATTTTAAAATTTCGTCGCGCTGATAAAAACTGATAAAATTTTTTTTATCAAAACTGTCAAAACACAGTTTCGATTTTTGTAAAACACGTTATCTTGACGGAATTTTATCTCCCATTTTTGACCATGCTACAATCCATCTGTCCATAGATACAAATAGAAAGGTCATAGTTCATATACTTATGTCTATTTGTCTGACAAAGTCTCACAATCATGGCGGATGAAACAAGTTTATATATTTTTTGTGTATATTTTTTTTATTGGTGAAATGTAAAGAATGCCATTCTTTGTAGAGAAACTTCACACATGCCGAAAGAACGATTTTACAAAACGGAAAAATCGTGCTACGGAAAGACAAGAGGCTGTGTAATCAAGCAAAGTTTTTAAGGTTTTTTTTAAGAAGAAACCTGATAATATCATTGAAAACAAAGAATACCATGAAGATAAGTATTACCTTTCAGATACTTCATGCACATATACAGCAGTGTAGTAGCAGCTGTCAAGTACTTAGCAAAAACCAACTCAAGCTTACTTGGCCACGAAGAAAAACATGATTCGTCCAGTCCTGGTAACTTCCTAGATTCTTTGAAACTTCTTGCAAAATTTGGTGAAGTTACGTAACATCTCTTGAATAATTCAAAATGAGTGCATAAACTTGATGGGCAATAAAGTTAGGGAATCAATTGTTGGAAAAGTCAAGCAAGTTTGTTACTTTTCTCTGATGTTTGATTCCACTCCAGATGTTTCTAACAAAGAACAAGTATGGGGCCGTCCATAAAGTATGTCACGCTATTTTTAACCATTTTTGATCCCCCTCCCCCCTGTCACAATTTGTCACAAATCTCGGGACCCCCACCCCCTAAAGTACGTCGCACTTTCAAAAAAAATAATTAATTAACAACTAATTAAAATTTAATCGAAAACTTAAAACGGACTTCACTATTAAACTGCCTCAAAATATAAATATTAAAAGAACTATCAGATTATTATATGACTTTACTAGTAGAATAACTAATTGTCAACAGATGTCACAGTTATTCTTTGAAACAGTAGGCCTAAAAATTAAACTTGACAATTATATAATTAACATCATTTATATGCTACCTTTTCATTTACAATGGGTGAGGTCAACTTTGAGATAATCTTCCGATTATGCATTCTATTGGCACAGGATAAGAAGTAGATTAGCGAAACTTGACCTCAGCCAGTGATTAAATAATAAAAATGGAAACAAAACAATGCGACTAAAAAAAGGACTAGATTGACAAATTATGTGAGCAGCTCTTGTGTTATATAGAATCTGTTTATAGTGGACCTGTGAATTATGTTAAGTAAAAAAAAAATATTCACTAGACATCATCCATCATTGGTGAAGTGAAGTGTTCAAACTGTTCATCCATAGTTACGACTGACATAAATCTTTCCCCATCATCGTTTCCTGGAAGGATAATTGCAGATAGATCAACTTCATCCTCATCTAGCCACTCAACATCCTCTGAATGTGCATTTTTCATTCTGCCAATAATTGTCATAAATTATCTTTGCCTTCTAGCAGCGGTTCTAAAAGGACGGAGGCGTTTTATCTGAGTTGATTCTGGAAATTTTTGGGTTGTCACATTATCCTGCGCCCGAGCTCTGTATTGTCCTGTATGTTTCTTCAACATTGTTTGTGAGGCAAAGTATAAGTGACACACTTTGCAAATTCAATCATGTAAGCTGGTCGACAAAGATGGACGATAAAGCTAGTATGGTTGCAATTTAAAAACTCCTGTTGATCTTGGCATAATGTCATTACATTTGAAAGTTTGTGCCACAAACAATGAAGGAAATTTATGAGCATCGGCATCTGCTCTTTCTGAAGCTCTGAGCCCATCAGTTCAGGACCGTTTTAAGGTCATCGTAGGCCCTAGGCACTTTCAAAGTCGTAGGCCCTCCTCTACATCATTTTTAATATTTTTCAAGAATGCACCCGCACTTATTTACTATTTAAAATATAAATAAACTTCTGAGGACGTCATATATGACTTTGCTAAGACAAAGAGCCGAAAATTTAACATACTGTAATTTACAGATCTGCAGTTTGACGTGCTCATCTCACATGGTTATATATAGTTACTTTAATACAAACAGTATTACATTTTATGGCATTCTGAACTTGTTTTCACTTTCGTAAGCCCTTGAAAAGTCCGTAGGCCCTAAGCACAGTGCCTACTGTACCTAGTTGATAAAGCGGCCCTGCATCAGGTGTTTGGTTGATTGGGATTGGAGGAGAAAAGAATATCGAAGGTAGAAAGTTGAAATATGAACTCCTAACATGAGGAATTGTGAACAACACATTGAAAAGATATGCATTTCATGCTATTTTGACATAAAATTAATTCAGGTGTTCACAAAATTTTTGAAAATTATTTTAAAAAATATTACGTTTTACTAAAAAGTTAAAAATTTAAATTAGAAATAAAATTAAAAATACATGTATATATATAAAATGTGACGTCACACTTGGCCTGACCCCCCTCCCCCCTATCACAAACTGTCACACTTTCTTACACCCCCTACCCCCCTTTGGAGCGTGACTTACTTTATGGACGGCCCCTATCCCTTATAGTTCGTTACTTGGATGTCGACATTTTTGAAATAAAAGAAACTTTCCTTGGTTATTTTGAAATTGTGAAGCCAGGTGCACAACATTATGAAGAACTTGTTTTGAAAACTCTTTAAAACATTGGACTTTAATCTGTGCACAGGTCAAATCATTAGTATACTGGCTTATGCGAGTTACTTTATCCAGTGTGAAGTATAGTTTGAAGTAATCCATGGCATGGAAGAGCCTCTTTGCACTATCTCTTGTTCTAACTTCTTTCAAGTGAATACCTGGAACCCTTTGTGGTAGAATTGAAGGAGGTGACTTTCTCATCTTAGCCAATGAAGCTGTGTCAAATAAAAATAATGTAATTAATTATAAATTAAGTTTTTTTCATTTTTTTTTTCCATATAAAATAATGTTTTAAATGTTATAATAAAATATATAAAAAATATATATCAAACAAAACAGAAGACTATAGTAATAGTACATATATCTGTGTGCTCTCCTATCAGCTGATTTTTGTTTATCAATCAGCTGAGAGTAAAAGATTTATATAGTACCATGCATTAAATTGAAAAATAAAATATTTAACATGTATTTCTAATATTTTTTAAATTTTTTAATACACTTACAGTAATGGTCTGCAAAAATTTTATAACTAGCGTGATATTAGGTGATTATTTAGCATATAACAGACCGTAAATCGTAAAAAATATAACGAAAAAAAATACAGCATGTTGTTGTGAGCATTGGTATACTTACACATGATTATTAGATGCATTCAAACTTCCATTGAACGAAACATTTTCAGCATCTGAAACATCAGAAACGTCGGTTAGATCCCAGACTTCATCATCACTTGAATCTAACTCGGAATCAGGCTGAAAATCTGAGTCAGAATCCATTATAATGAGCAGGACGAAGTGAGCCTTGACTCTGCCGGCTTTCAAAATGGCGTTCGGAGGAAGTGTCGTAATCGGCTTTGTTTACGTTTTTAAAGTCGCGAGAATTTATATTTATTATAAAATTTCGTAAATATTTTTTAAATTTTAATGTACTAAATCCATTTTATTACAATAAAATAACAATTAAATTTTTAAAAAATAAAAAATAATATTATTTGTATTAAGTTAAAAAGAATTGCCAAAAATAGTTCATTTCTTTGTATGCCGTCGTTTAAGATTTAATGCAGTCACAATGAGTGGCCGTCGGTCTGATCTGCAGAAACGTCTCTTGGACATACATCCAAAAGTACCACTTCTGAACTGAGATAATCACTCTCTCAACTTGCAGCTCTTCATTCGGCTGAGATAGATCTAGAAATTGTAATCCTTTTTGGAACTGTTCATAGATTGCTCAACTTTTTTTTCCAATTCACCCCAGAGATAGGACAAACTGAAAGAAACTGGAGCCGGGAGTCTAAAAAAGGAGAGTAGTACAGGGTGGTCCTCAAGAGAAGAAGCTATGTCGTCAGTTCCCTTGCATCATGACAAAGCTGCTGAAGAGATTAAGACCATTTTCATGCTTTCTGCAAAATGATGAGAAACGGACGAAACTGATCACCCAATCCATCGAAAGAGCAAAAAATGCATTGAATGCTATGAATATCCTGCAGGCAAAACAACCAGAAGAAAGAAAAGACTTGATGAGTTCTAATGCAGGACTAGAAATAGAATTGCAATTTAAACGTGTTGTGACAAAAGTGATGGACATACTTCATTTGAAGATGAAGAAGAAATTCCAAAGTTTGCAGAACCATGTGGACAACTTTGAGTTTCTTCTTGAACCAAGACACCTGTTCAATTCTATGGATGATCACACACTGTTTTACTTTTCCCTGTTTGTATAATGACTCACGGGCCAATCAGTTGTTCAACGAATATTTCTATCTTCAGTAACTATGCTCAGAGGCGTTCTTATGGACAGGCGACTGCAGAGGAGCCACGATTCTACGAGTCCATTCCGCGGGGCCGAAGATTTTATTTTTATTCTGCAAGCATTTTATAAATTAAAATTGTATTCGGTTGTTATATTTACGTACACATTTTAATAAAACACAACCTGGTGAGATTGTGAACCAACCGTACCGTGACTGTTTATTAAAAAAATAGCATTGTAGTCCTTTAATTTTAATATCAGCAGTTAGGAGACTCAACAATAAAGCGGGTTGGTTTAAATGGATTAGAAATAAAAACAGAACAGATCCACAGATTAAAGAATTTGGAAAGATGGAAATACGTTAAAGGTGAACTTTTTTTAAGACTGTCAATACTTACACCAGCTCATAATCAGTACTCTAGTATTCGCATGTGACTACAGTGATTTATTACACTAATTAAATACATACATACTGATTATATTAATAGTAAAGACTACTACTTGATTGTCTTTTTTAGTAAAACAACAACAACAATATATTAGCGAATAAACTAATTCTGAAAATTATAATTTTGATTAAGATGAGACCACTCAGGGAAACAAAGATAATAACTTCACACCTGGAAGGTTTCGTTGGTTTGAGGAATCATCTGGAAGTGTTGTTGAATGAAATAAACAACGTAATTACATTTACATACTTCACTGAATACTTTTCAAATAAGGATACAACATTTAATTTTATTAAAATAAATGTAAAATCGTTAATTGTTTTATATAAGTTGTATTCATAGTATCTATCTATCTACATATCATATCTATCCAATGTTCATAGTATCTACTATAGGCTTCTCTCTCTCTCTCTCTCTCTCTCTCACTCTCTCTCTCTCTTTATATATATTGATTAGAAGAGAGAGTCAATGGGAGGTAATTTCCAACAAGAATACATGTTTCCTATTTTAGGAATTGTAGATTAACTAATGTATACCATTTAAAAGATTCTTGGTTCTTGTACAGTAACGATTTTATTTTATATGAATTCATTTCTAATTAGCTCATCATTTGATAAATATAAAGAGTTAATAAACAAATATTTCATCATATTTTATCATTTTTGTCTTCTTTTAAGATTTTAGCTATAGGCGAATCCTGGCTGCAAGGAAATGAAGAGTTTGGAATTTTTTCAAAAATAAATAACTTTCTAGGTTTCGAATTTTCATCTTGTTTGAATAAATTAAAAGACATTGCAGGTAGGGTCGAGTTTCTAGAAAACAAAATTCGAAACTAATTTAAACTGATATTTTTTTTTAAATAACTAAACGTTAGTATCAATCAATAAAAACATACATTTTGAATTTTTAACTTTTAAAAAAAAATAATAAAGGAAAAAATGAAGACAGTGGAAATGAATCGCATTCTGATGAAACATAATTTCAAGAAGCAAAGAAAACAATTCTTGGAGATCCTGTCAGAAAATCAGTCAAAGAGTATCTTGTTTGTAAGTTAAAATTGTTACTATAAATATTGAAATATTAAAAGGAAGTTAATAAACAAACAAAATAAATTGTTAGTGTGATTAATAAAATTTTTTTTATAGAACATTGTTTTTCAATTTTTTATTCGTAGAAGAGAAAAACTTGACATGTATGACGTAGATTATACTTGAGATGTATGCAGTAGAGTACACTTAAGATTATGAAGTGGGCGGCAGTGACCTATATAAAGGGCGGCTGATGAGGTCAACCAGGGCGGCACTTTACTTGCTACAGAAGGGGAGGGTGACATTTTGGGTGTTTAGTGCCGCTATAACCTCAGATTAGAGACTAATTCACATGCATTGATTCAAATTGAAAATCGCTTCAAATATTTTGTCCCCTTCATAAATGACATACATTAAAGAATTCCTAAAAAAACAACAACTCTGCAGTCACACTTTCCTCTACAAAGTACTACATATTGCGTGCTTAACTACCTTAGATTCTGATATTAATCCTTTGAATTGCAAATTCGTTGTGTTTGAATCTTTTAATAATCATATAAAGTAGATGAATCAAGTGATGGGTCTCATTTAAAACTTCATTATTTACAAAGGGCGGCATCTTCTGAACGTTGTTAATGCAACAACTCTGACACCTTGGATAGTGTGTGTGTAGGATTGGGTGTGGTGTGTATGTGTGTGGGGGGTAGTGTTTTCCGTACTTAATGCAATGATGCCTCAGATAACGAACTTAATTTGTATAAAAAGTTTTTCAATTTCAAATCGAATTATCTTTTATCCTATTTCCTTTTATTTATTTCTAAATTAAATAAATTGGGTTGATCCGTTTCTGCCCACATAGAAAAAAAAAACCCAACAACAACAACAACAACAACAACACGGTATTTTACATTTGTTTTCGCCATCATTCAGAGGTTCTGTTTTACTTTTGCACAGCTATTACTGGCACCGTAGTGACTAGGCATCTGCTGTCCATTAAATTTTATAAAACATCAGAATTATTTTAGAAACCTCATTAACTAAATTGTCCCTATTTTCTATATTTTAAAACAAGGTAAATTTTCGCCAGAGGTCAGAATCTGCAGTACATAGAAAAGTATGGTATCCAAATTTCTGTTTTGAAAACAGAATTCTACTTCGTTTAATTTTCGAATCAGATATGCTACTTCAATTTAGCTTTAAGGTTGAATTGGTCATTTGGCAATGACGGTATTTAATGTATTTAAGTACATCGAAACTTTATATCTATTCACATTCTATTAGAATGAATTTAAAGTCATAGTTTTAATGTAAATGTAGAGAATACCACACATACTAGAGTTCTATGCTAAAAGCGAAATTCTTTTTATGAACGTAATATTAAAAAAAAAAAAGAGATTAATCATTTCTTGATTTAATATCAAATTGTTATAGTATACTTTATTTTTTCCCCGTTTTTAAGATGACAAAGATGCCCGTAACGTGAAAGAAACATTACAGGGTATTATAGACAAAATGTCCACGTTAGATCAAGCTGTACAGATCAGTAAAGAGAATGGTTCAACATTAAATGCAAAATTCATCAAATTATCAAACAAAATGTCAACAAAGATAAAAACTTTACAAGAAAAGCTTGACCTACAAAACGAGAACTTTGAAACCAAATACAACACCAGATTTATTGAGATTATGGCAGAACTTCATTCAGCCAGTGATTTTATTCAAGCTAAGACGGAATCCTTCTCTGAAAAAAATAAGGAAACTGAACGAAAAATAAACGCAGAGCTAAATGTTAGGTGTACAGATATTCAGTCCAAATTTGAAGATCACACAGAAGGTGTTATCGAGAAACTGAAAGGATATAATACTGAATTACAAACCCAGACAAAGATTATTGCTGAAATAAAGCAAGAAAAAGATTCTTTTACATCTAAAATAACTGAATTGGACAACAAATTATTATGTATCACAAAGACAGTTGAAAACATGAGCATTTCACATGAAAACGTTCCATATAGTTATGAAAAGGTGATTTTTTTGTGTTTACTTTTTATATAACTTTAAAAAATTTCTTATTCCTAGAGGATAATTTATTTTTAACTCTTTAGAATATTACGAATTAATTACTTAATACTAGTAATTAGTTTATCATTACTCGTATTCTCTTCGTTTATGATAACGTAAGAAATAGCACACATACTTCAGTAGTTTTACCTGCTCTATGTTCGGGTATCAAACATTTTGTATTGGCCAATAGGGGTTATACAAAAACCGACTTTTAAAAAACCGGTTGTCGAAGGTCAATTTCTCAAAAAACCGGCGAAAACCGGTTTTCGGTTTTACAATAAAATAAGTGAAATAAACGATTTTTAAAGCATTCTAGCAATAATTATTTTCAATGTATGCCGTATTTAATTGATGGGCATGAAAATGAATAAAGTTTAATGTAATTATGTCAACCAATTTTTTAAAGTAAAATAATAAATACAAGAAAAAAATTATCAATATGACAGAAAAATATTACTACTGCCTACTGGGTACATATATTAATATTCCTTTAAATTGCATATTGACTTATCATATTTCTATCATGGCCATTGAAATGCTAAACTTTGTTTGGTAGTCACGAATGAGACTTCATTTTTTCCCGTGTTTCATTCATATTAAGCTATAAATATACGTGGCTGTCAAAGACACGAGGTTTGGTTTGCCGCTCACAGACAAGTTCAGATTCAGTCGTTGTGATGTAGACCTCATTACATGTATAGTACTTATTTATATATAGTCTATAGATATTACGGTTCTTTTTTTACTCTTGGTATTATCTTTGTCTTTTTTTCTCTCCCTCCCTCCCTTCCTCTCCCTTCTCTCTCTCTCTCTCTCTCTCTCTCTCTCTTTCTCTCTCACATCCTCTGTCTAAGTTTCTAATGTTATCTATATATGTGACACAGTACACAAATACCTCTGTACCTCTATGGACCCACGAGTCACGGCCACATTGAATGTCCATTTCAAAAAATTTCTCCACTGAACTCTAAATTCACTCCTCGCCCCTCCCTTCATATAATTATCTCCCCACTACCCCACTCCCATCCCTGAGATGTATCGGTTACACCAGTCATTACAGCGGCTGTACGACGGTCCTGCCTTGTTTAGGTTAGAGGGGTTGGCGGGGGTGAAGGTGTTGGATGACGAACATAAATTTAGTCAACTTGAAAAAAATAGCCTCTGTCTATTGTTTAGTAACGAACTAAGAAGATACCAATCCCCCCATCCCCTCTCCCGTCTCAATGATATGCCCGTTTCTAGTTGTATACTTCCCGCAAGTAAACACTAAATTCTTGCGCAAAAATAATCGGTTTTTCTGTGGAATTAGTAAACGACCTGAGTTTAGCCCTCTTTCCAGGTCGAGGAAACAACGAATACAATAAATCTCTCTATGTGCATATACCCTCCCCCTCAAGTTACCCCTGTACCACTGGTCACGCCTTCTCTCTTGTATCGCTGAACAATTACTTTCTAACAATGACCAAGTACACGGGTCAGACTGACGTGGGAGTTCATTGGAAAGTCAACGTTTCCCAGATTTCTCTGCAATTCATCTGAATGTAACAACATTTTTTTTATAATTGTTAAGTGCTAGGCTAAAACCGACTTTTTAAAGCCCAAAAAACCGGTTGTCGAATGCTTCGAGATTCGTCGAAAAACCGGTTTTTCACCGCCGGATTTTAAAAACCGACAACCCCTATTGGCCAATGACAGAACTTGACTGATATCCAGCATAAATATTTCTCTATCCACTTTTTTTATTGTCTGCCCCCTACCCTTTTCACTTATCTTCCCTCATTCTATGTTGTATTAAAACTCATACATATTCCGTTATCTCTCAACCTTTGTTAATCTGTTTTCTATCTTCTTCACATCTCAATCCTGTTTTCTCTCCTAACGGCCGTTTTTTACTGTTTCCCAATCCCATATTATTTAACCATTTATCAAGCTAATTGTTATGGGTATTTACAAAAATACATATTTTATTTCGGGATTCATATATATATATATATATATATATATATATATATATATATATCCTGGATTCATATATATATATATATATATTATATCCTGGCATAAGCGATACTCTGGGCAATAACAAACCGTGATATGTGGTCCTAGATACAAACAAATAAATTTGGCTTTCAAATCTCAGTTAAAATATTTGGCATTAGGAGAAAAAAAAGGAAACACCAAATATTGATACGTGTATTATTTTTAATTATATGCACATTCTCATTATATTTTGAACTGTACAGAAAATGTATCTGGAAGCTAACTTAGTAGAAAAAGATTATGAAGCTATAGTCGCTATACACAACATTTATCAAACTAAGTTAGCATTCGTTTTATATTTCCCCCTAACAATTGAAAAATTTGTTGATATCATGTTTCGGGGGAGGGGGGAGCATTTTGTAATGATATTTATGAACGGTGTTACATGATTTTTCAAAATCAATGTTTGCTTTATAAGTAAATCACATTTTTATCTTAAATTTAATGTCATTTTCCTTTGTTTAGATTACTGAGTATGATGAGTCATTCTTTTCCAAAGGTAATTTATATTTCACTTTGATTAGCTTTTGGTATAAACTTTATTAAAATTTAGTTTATTATTATTTTAATTTTTTTGCAGATATTTCGGTTTTAAGTCTGTAACACACAAAAAAATATTTTTGATTGAAAATTTCATTAATAACAGTCCATGTAAGTTAGTTGGCAGATCTCAACAAAACAAACAACAAAAAAAAAAAAAACAACGTACTAATTTACAAAAGACTCACAAGTCATTTATGGAAAATAAACCCTTAAAGAGAATTCTATAATTTGGTAATAATTATTTAATCATAATACACGGCTTATCTGGATCTTGGGCTATGTGACATGTTTGTTAGCATGATAGATCATGTCTGTCAACACTGTCAACACTGGGAGTGTATCTACATGTATAACTATGTTATCATGTTGTTTTCCTAAGGCTAACAATGGACTGACATTTGACAACTGTGGTTCCCTTGATATTTGAATAAACCGGCATTGTATATTTCCCATACCTATATATGTTTAGTCATGATCTTGGGTTACAACTCGATGTAAAGCTAACAAAAGTGTTGACATCTGAATACTGAGTCTAGAACGGCTAAATAACAAACTGTTACCAAAATACTTAACGCATTATATTTACAACATACCCTAGCACGGAGGTTTTATCCGGGGGGTGGGGGCGTTTGTGAATGTAATAAAAGAAAAGTAAAAAAAATACACTACATTAATTTTGTATTAATTCTTTTCCCATTAAATTGATGTATGTAATTCAAACATGTATCTGTATCTCTATCTGTTCAGGTTGTCATGAAACTCTGATGTCAGAAGGTGGAGAAACTGATCTACACGAACATTTAAATGGCTGTACAAAGAATCCAGGTCATGCAGGGTTTACACCTGTTGAAAACTTTACAATAAAACAGATGCCTGAAGGTCTTTGTAACAATGATTTGTATAAATTCGTCAGTTGTGTAGCTGACATAACAGTTAGAGTTGATGTGAAAATGACCAGTCCACATAGACACGTTTCAGATCCCTTTTACGACATAAGAGGGACAACAAATTTAAGAACAGGAAGTGGGAGAGTGACGTATTCAAAGAATATGTATTCAAAAAATATCTCTCATAACCTTTTATCTCAGTTGTGTGTATTTTATGTGTACACAGCAGCACAAGTTGTTTATGATGACCTAGAGGCCAGCCACACGTCAATCAGACTGTTTTATGATAGTGAAACGAGTCCAGTGGTCAGTGTTGATGATGTCGAGATTGTCAATGTAAATGTCGCCAGCGACTTGTGCAAGTTAAATGTGTCACGAGCGATAAAAGGGTCATTAAAAAAGTGTTTGGTCTGTACACATCTCTTTTAGATTCATGGGATTCAATCAAAAAGACCTACGAAGATTCTCGAGATATTCACAAAGTGAGCTTCATAGTTTCACATCCTCATGGATGTTCCAAACAAATCAGTTTTGGTCGTTGGGTCAACCGATATCAGTTAGGGCTTTATAATAAATTTACCTATACAACATGTACATGTCCAGGGAGTAGTGGAGCCACAGTTTATTGTTTAGGGTTTGAAGAGGGAGGTCAGAATGTTCAACTTGTTCACAGTGGAAGTTTAAACCCTAAACTTAATTACAGCTGTGCCGGGGTGACATTTTGAGCGACCTGGGAACAATTAATAGAGGCTAGACTTGTTTTTATGCCACTAGCTTTTATTTGTATTTTTATTTGTTTTTTGTTTGCTGAATGGGTGTACATTTTTTGCAGACTTATTGTTCACGCCTCTCGTAAATGTTCACATTTGTATTGATTTTTATAGAGTAAAAGATGCATACAATTACAGAAATCTTGTTTGACAAATAATAATAATAAAATAAAAATGAATAAGTAAATATAAAATATAAGCATATTAGACTTTGTTTTATATAACAATGTTGCTCTGCCTATTTAGCACTAATTTTAGAAACATAATAGATACTCGACTGTCGACCTGAGAGTCCTGGGTTCGATCCTCGGTGAAAACCCTGTGGAATTTTTCCAGGTGAAATGTATTTCAAAGTCGACCCGAGAGTCCACCCAGCTTTAAATGGGTACCTGACCTTAAGTTGGGGAAGTAAAGGCGGCTGGGCGTTGTGCTAACCACACAACCCCTTCATATGCCGAGGTTATAGAAACAGGTGAATTCTACACTTCATCTGCCCCGATGGCCCGTTAGGGTTAAGGAAACTTTACTTTTAATATAATAAACGCTGGCGTATTTATCCAAACCGTTAAAGAATAGCCCAAGTAGATATAACCATTTACGTTTCTTGTTTAATAAAAGTTATAATGAATGTACAATTTCTGTTTTGTTATACTTTGTTCGTTAATGGGTGTCAAAGGTCAAGCACAACTTAGAACAAAAAGAAAACAAGTCATGGGGAAGGGTGAAGTAGGAGGTCAATATTAAGTATTAAAAGGTTAAAGAAAATAAGTGAAAAACTATATATTACTATTATATTAAGAGTAGCCTCATATAGTTACGCACATAATTGTACTACATTTTTTAAAACTATTAAGCTGGCCCCATTTATGAGGTAAAGTTGTCCAATTATTATACAACTAGTAAACATAGGCCCGGTACCCGGACCGGCTACTAGGCACGCAGTCGGAGATAAAAATGATGATATATATTCGAGCGCTTTAACAATCAGTCTATATACAATCAAGCAATTTAAGTCTTTTCCGTTTCGGACAAAGGACATTGTAGAGCATTTTCGCCGGACCAAATCCGCATTTTTTTTCCGGGTTACAGCCAGAAATATTGCACCACGGGCATGAATTTTGATAAATTTAGAGAGGAAAGTAATCATGTTGAATAACTATTACAAAAATAAATAATGAATCAGCCCCTTTGATTAGCTTTTATTATTTATATTTAAAATATAAGCAAAAACGGTACATAAGAAACTCTTATATTTTGGCTCTGAGAGGTCAGATCGCGAAATGGACTTTTGATGTACACTTGGCAGGCCAAGACCTACAAAATGATATATACATCATGGGTCTAGGATTTATGGTTGCTGAGATCTAGGGCGCTCCATTCTTAATATAGCTTATATAGTAAAAAACGGTACGTTATAAGCCCCCTTTTACGGCCCTCAGTGGTCAGATCGCGAAATGAACTTTTGCTGCACACATGCCAGGCCAAGACATACAAAATGATACATACATCATGGGTCTAGGACTTATGGTTATTGAGATCTAGGGTGATGACGGACAGACAGACAAAACGGGGATAATAGAGCATTTTTTTTCGAAAATGCTCTAAAAATAGCATGTCTATGTACACGAAGTGGCCCCAATGGACATGAACAGATTATTGTAGCCAAAACACATTTAAGGGACACTTAATAATACATCGAATAAAGTTCATATTTTATATAGTTCATCCCAAAGATAATAATCCCATTATGGGTACAGAAGGTTATTAAAAACAACCCCCGACTATTAAACTTTGAATCTAACATCCAACTATACATAATTTGCACTCACAACACAATATCATTGACTAATCTTAATTCATTCATAATATTTTAAAGGACTCATTCTCAACAGTTCTTTTTTTTTATAATTTATCAATTCTCTTTCACTTAGCCCCACACCCATCCTTCCCTTCCTCCCCCGCCCGCCAGCCCCCTTCCGCTCAAGACATGCTCGAACGTACGTACAGTCGACTATTTTAGACAATTATGTATTTAGACTAGTAAACACAGGCCCGGTACCCGGACCGACTATTAGGCACGCAGTCGGAGAAGAAAATGGTGATATATATTTGAGCGCTTTAACAATCAGTCTATATACAAAAAATAGCATGTCTATGTACACGAAGTGGCCTCAAAGGACATGAACAGATTATTGTAGCCAAAACACATTTAAGGGACACTTAATAATACATCGAATAAAGTTCATATTTTAAATAGTTCATCCAAAAGAAAATAATTCTCATTATGGGCATAGAAGCTTAACAAAAAACAACCTCCGACTATTAAACTTTGAATCTAGCATCCAACTTTACATATCATTTAAAAATCTTAATTCATTAATATTATTTTAAAGGGCTCATTTCCAAACAGTTCTTCATTATCTGCCTCTATGTATCTATCTCTATCTATCTATCTGTATGTATCTATCTATCTATATATCTAGCTATCTCTATCTTCTATCTATCTATCTATCTCTCTTTGTATAAGTCTTACATATTATTGGCACCACAGTCACAAAATAACAAAAGGAACATTTAGTATAACTGAATGTTCTTAGAACATGTATTATTTTAATTTTCTTCTATTTAATTTTGATTCAAGAAAGAGTCATTTGATGAACAAAATGCGCACCAAACATACTCTCATTTAGTAAGTTGTCTCTTTTCAGTTTCTATAATTTTGGAATTCCCCAGACTTTTTTTATACAGACGGATGACGCGCGCTGTTTTTATTTTTTAGCGATATATAGATTTATAAAAATACTAAAACATGACATTAGTTCTCTTTATGTATAGCAAGGCTGATTTGTCTTTGAATAATACATAAATATTTATTTTCTTTATGATGCCCAATGGTGGGATAACGATAAGGGCGATAACTAATGATACTGCTGAAAACAAACAACAGCTAGAATAATTGTTTGAAATTATGTCCCTTATATTGATATACCCCCTTATCTATAACTGGGCCTACATTATTCATTTATTGGATGGTAATATATTTGTAACATTTCACGACACATTTTTGAAATCATATTAGCTGTTTTAAGCAGGATGCCAGTTTTCTTAACTACAGCAGTGGCTGCAATATTATTTTAAATCTACAGAAACTATTAAACACTGTACATTATTTAAACATTATTGAATCGAGACACGGGCAATAGTCTATTTATATTTTAAAATGAAATTGTATTTTTACTTTTCATCTAAAGAAGACTTGAGGCGGATATAAAAATACAAATAACTATGATGGCACCCTTATTATTTTACACAATATAAACATGAGCATGCGGCTGTATAATACTATCAACATTTTTCGAAGTATATATATATATATATATATATATATATATATACATCGTCAATGTGGTATTTTTTTTTAATAACTTCAAAGTGATGTAGGCTTCTGGATGGTAAAAAAGGTTCAACTAGTCTGTTTTTCAAATACAGATTATCAGTATAGAGGCTATAATATGGGTGAGCCACTTTATAAATTACGGACCACAATGTGCTTTTAAATATGACTAACATGGTCTGACTAAGAGAAAATAGATGGGGTATTTATATAAACTAATACAAAAAAATGTTGATTGACGTTCATTGACCTACATATCGTATAATGACCATACCTGCACTATACAATATGTTTAGAGTTGAAAACACTGTAAAGATCAAATTTGAAAGAAATTAAGTTTTGGTTTAAATTATAAACACATGCATTTAAATTTTAAATGATAACCATTTTGGCGAACTCGTAGTTGTTATGTTTGACGAGTTCTAGCTAATGTTAATTTTAACAAAATCAAAGGTACTGAATTTAACAGATGATAAATTAAAACAAATGTCCACAGAATATCTAATAAATTTAACAATATAGTCGTGTTAAGTTCAAAACTGTAAAGAACATGGCACTACATTAGACTTAGAAGGAGTGTATGTAGATACATGACACTACATTGGACTTAGAAGGAGTGTATGTAGATACATGACGCTACATTAGACTTAGAAGGAGTGTATGTAGATACATGACACTACATTGGACTTAGAAGGAGTGTATGTAGATACATGACACTACATTAGACTTAGAAGGAGTGTATATAGATACATGACACTACATTAGACTTAGAATGAGTGCATGTAGATACATGACACTACATTAGACTTAGAAGGAGTGTATGTAGATACATGACACTACATTGTACTTAGAAGGAGTGTATGTAGATACATGACACTACATTGGACTTAGAAGGAGTGTATGTAGATACATGACACTACATTGGAGTGTAATGTAACACAGAAAAGCTGGATCAGATCATAGAAGAGCTGTGCCAGAGTAGAGAAGTTTCATAACAATATAAAAAGTAAAAATATTTGGTTCATAATAGCTAACCATCATAGTGAACTTTTTTTTTTAATTTAAAAACGAACACTAGTGCCCAGACGATGTCTTAAACCAGAATTGTAATATTGGAATTGAAGGAGAAAGTAAGCTATTAATTCTCGACCCCCCCCCCCCCCCACACCTTTTTTTTTTGGGGGGGGGGATAGGGAGGCGAAATCCTGTTGGTATCAGGGCGGAGAGCATGTTTGATGCAGCTCCTCATATCATCAAAGTGAAATAAACGATATAATACACTTTTATTGTTAATTTATTTCATTTAGCAATTGTATTTAATTGTTGCTTACAATAAATATTATAACATGTTCAGTATCACAATAATTTTTTTTTTTTTTTTTTTTTTAACGCCGCCATTGCCAGCATGGTAGGGTGTAGTGTGCCTACCACACCAGCACTGTTGGCGGCGCTGATGCACGTCTGCCATGCCTACAGAGCGGCGGGGTGAATGTGCCCGCTATCATCTGGAGGGATGGCAGAAAGATGGGTTTTAATCCTTGCCCAAACTGGCCAGACCAGCAGGGTGTGTGTACACAATAAAAATAACCACAACAGAGTATCACAACGTACAATAAAATTAGTCGCATACAAGTGTCACTCTCTGATCAATGAAATAAATTATTGGTGTCTACAAAATTCATACCACGTATCTGATATGGACAGTGTACTAGTGTATTTAAATTAGTACAATAATATATATAAATAATTAATGTACTGGCATATATAAATTAACTCCCTTAGAAAAAAATACATTTTGGAATTGCCTAAGTGTATATAAATGTGCATATTCTGTCTGACACACATGCAGGAACAGCGATTAACGCAGGTACTGATGTGAAAGGTCACAACCGTTTATTGTGGACATAGCAAGGATAATGCAATCTGGAAAAACAATCCATCTTCATCACAATAGACAAACATTTCGTAAATTCATTTTATTATTACATTTTTAGCTGAAAAAAAAATAAATTGTTAACTGGAAATTTATCAAACAATGTATGGAAAGTGTATCAGAAATTACTGAGCCTCGAGAAATTTGGCGCCGGCCGTATTGATTGTACAAATAAAATTATGTTAAATTAAATAACTCCGGTTATCTCTTAGACCTTGTGTTTTCAATTAACATCTTGGGTTTATTTTAAAACATAGAACAATTCGGATGTTTTATTTTTTAATTGATTAAATAAACCATTTTTTTATTCTAAAAAAAATAATTATCATATACTTATTTTTACATTTGTGGTGAAAAACTAATTAACGACACAAGATGATCTGGGAATGAGACCGGCACACATTAAGTATCCTACATATAATTTCACTTAATAGATATGGGTTTGAATCCGCACTAAAATACTTAGTTAAGGGAGATTACCATTAGTAATTCAACACTTTCGTACTTTGTCCTATATGATAAATTGCCTTACATGTAATATAGGGAATACCCAATCACAATTTATAGAAAGAAGACATACTTACACGTGATTTTACAGTTTCAATATCACTAATCCTAAAGCTTACTTTGATGTAAAGGTAATTTTGTCACCGTTCAAAGTTATTTTAGCATGCATATTTGCTATATGATTTCAGTCGTGTTTATTTTCCATTTCTTCCTTGTATATTTCTTTAGTAACTATACTCAGAGGCGTTTTTTTTAATGAAAGGCAACGGTATGTTTTATAACTTTGCTAAAAATATTTTACAAGATTAGTGTAACTATTATACCAGCTTATGATAATTTTTCATAGAACATTATATTTATTTATCAACTGGTCACTCTTATCTACACCCCCCCATATATTTATTGTAATCCTGTATTATGGTTGGTTGGTCAACAGTAAGTTCCTAAAATTTCCCATTTACTTAGTCTGTCATTTAAATGTTCCAAATCCATTTGCATTATGCATAGTGAACATAACCGAAACAGTTTTATTGTCCCTCCATCGTACTGTCAATAACTCCCTTTCTAACTCATTTCATATCCCCTCTTTTATATTTTTCAAAGATTGGGGAATACCTTTACATGTCCTAAGAATAGTTCCACATGCTCCTACCCCTAAATTCCATAGATCTTTAGACAATTGTATAGTAGTATAAAAATTATCGACTAATAATTTATACCCCTCTTTAGCTAAAGATTTAATTAATTTCATTACCACCCCATATGCCAATCCAAAAGGCCCATTATCCTGTTTACCTATAAATGAAAATCATAAGTATACCTAGAAAGAGAATCAGCTAATACCCATAACTTCATTCACCACTTAGTCGGCTTATCCCTTATGTACTGCCTAAAAATATATCTACCTTTATTTCTTATCATTCTTTAATATATTGATATATCTTGGTAAGGCTGAAACAATTTTATACATTACAATCTAATAAAGTTAAAGAAAAAATGTACTTTACATAACTTGTTGGTTTTGTCTTCAGTTTGAGGATTAGACACCTTTAGAAAGCTCATTATAGATTTCAATCTATCACGAAACATAAAAGCTATGGCCCAAAGTCCATTGTATAGTGATTTAGTAGACCAGAACTAACAAAATCACTTGGCAAGAAATGGAGCGAACACATTTTTGAATATTTCCCAGGCTGAAAATTTTGGCAGGGATTAGCTCTAATCCATTTTTCACATAATTCCACATTGTTTAATGGATACGAATGAAAAGAAACTCCTTTACTTTCCGCTTTTTCAACACTGTCATATCCACTTTTGCATCCGTATGCAGAACACTTATTGACCATTTTCTTAGTTATTTATTATATTTAAAATTAGATTTATAAACCACAACAATTATTATACGTAAATTTTACCGAGAAAAAGAGAAATTTTAGAAAAACAACAGTAATAACACAAAATAAAACCCGAATAAACAATGAACGAACGAAAACAAGCAAGCATGTATATAATAGTGCAACTTTGTTTAACCCTTGCGTCAGCCTAAACCGTACACGGCTAGAATGAAATTTTGTTTGGATGTCTATCCTGGTGTTATATCTAGATATCCATGGTGATGTAAACCAAGAATTCAGGCGGACCTTAAATATCAAGCTGTCGAAGTGACCCAGTGATGACAATTCACGTGCAGTAAGTTGGAACTGAGAACGCCAAATGAACATCTCAAAGCTGTAAATCAGTTTTGTCATCCACCGGGCCCGGTGATAAGCTCAAGGAGCCAAAATCTTTTCATCTGCACCACAAGCTGCACCTAGAAAAAGAAGTGACAGTTGCATAAGCTCACGATAATCATCTCTAGGCTGAAACGTTGTTAGCTGATGCTGAATGAAGTGAATGAGTTCATCCCGAACTGGATTGAGAACCACTGCAATTAATCTACATCCATTCCACTTGCATACGTTGATGTGTCAATTGAGCCCCAATATTTATGAAATCTCTGGAATAACTTGACAAATGGTCTATCAGTGAATAAAACACTTTTAGAACAATGAGTTGCATTATTTGGTGCCTGCACGCTAAGCTGATCAATTTTCTGCCACGTTTCTTCTTCAGAAGAATGCAGGCACCTGCATTTATGCCAGTGTTACTAGCCGTAGTGTCGAAACACATGAACTTGTTGTTATCAGCAATGTTCCATTCTTGAATAAGATTAAACACGGCAGTTGCCTCGGCCTCTCCAGTTCCATTTGGCGATTTTGTTACTCCCAGCAACTTCATTGTTCCATCAACGGATACCAGAACAGCAAGACGATCAATTAACTCTTTGGATGTTAATGCAGGTAACATTTTTCCATCCCAGTGCGCAGTTAATGGGCAGTTTGGATCAAACGATGCATGAATCTCTGTAGCTGCTGCTTCAAGATGTTTACGTCGACTATGTCTGACTGATTCCTTGTTAATCGCCAGGACTGCAGTACTGTGGACAAGTGATTCTGTTGCTGATGGAATTATGTAAGCGTCGTTCTTGTCACTGATTTTACTTCTGTCAAATGCAGATACAACCTAGACTCACAATATTGGTGGATCGGACGATCCTCACTGGTTTAGTAGACACTTCAGGTGGTTCGGGGAGTTCATCAGGATCATCGGGATCAAAACCATCGTTGATCTTAGCTTCTGTGTCACTGTCATTGCTGACACTAAACTCCATCTTCTTTGCCTCATGTTAAATCCACTTAGCCTCATTTTCCTTACAATATTCTTGCTCTAAGCGCCTTTTATGAGACCTTTGTTCTTTCCGAGCTAGCACCATATCCAATGGACCCATGCAACCACGCCTCCCTTTATCTCTTTTTGCTTCAAAAAATTGTATGTCTTCATGTACCTGCATCTTAGTTAAAGCTTTAGAATGTGCAACATCCAACAAATAAGTATAACTTTCAGTATATTGGAGCCCCTTCCCCTTTAGTATTTGTTCTGCGGGATACATTTTTTTCTTATTCCAATCCATGCTGAATGGAGATCCTTTATATTGGCATTCTTTGCGAACTGGAATGCTTACCTTATGCCAGAACTCAACAACTTCTTTCATTGTCACTGTGGCACTAGTGGTAATATATATTGCACTGACATGAAAATATAAATAAGTAACTGAAATTATATAAATAAGTAACAGAAATTGCCCCAGGTTTGCCTTGTATGTCAAATACAGGCATTTTCGCATATAATATAAAACTTCGACTCCTTTGAGCAACCTCTATATATCACTGTATCTTCATGAAACTTGGTAAAATTACTTAAAATAACAAAAGAAAAAAATTAGGGGGTGGGACAATGAAACTTAACATTTTTTCCCTATACCTTGAGTGGCACCCTTATATATATATAAATTAAAATCCCCATATTTACACAGACGCACACCTACATGCTGATACTGGTATATATTTTAGGGTTTATCACAAGTAACGTGGCCTTGGGCCTCGATGTATTACAAACTACACTATTATACATGAATGTCGATACTTATTCCAGCTCATACCCTCTACTCTTGTATTCTTATGTAATATACAATGTTACTGACCATAGAAATATAAAGATTGTCATTTTTTTTGTTTACTCTGAATTAACTATTGATTGTGTTTATAGCAAAAATTATAAATTAAAACAATCAACGATTTTATATTTAATTGCTCTAAACTAATTCTGGAAATTGTTATTTTAATTAAGATGAGACCACTCAGAGAAAGGCAAATAATAACTTTACATCTGGAAGGTTTCCAGGGCTTGATGAATCATCTGGAAGTGTTACTGAATGAAATAAGCAGCGTAATTAGATTTACATCCCTCATTGATTACTTTTCAAATCCAAATACAACATTTAGTTTTATTATATATATATATATATATATATATATATATATATATATATATATATATATATATATATATTACGGCTGCTGATTAAACTGCGTTAATTTGCGATTAAAATTTTTAACGCAACACCTAAATGCGTTAATTTGACCAAAATACTGAATGTTCAGTGTCGCAATCCGCACACACACACTCACCCCCAGGTATGTCGACAAAATCCCCACTTGTAATATAAATGAAGATGTATTTGTTTTATAGCCCTACGACAAGTAAACTTCCTGCTCTATTCCCGGTCGATGTAAAAAGAGAAAAATTTCATTCACTAGTTTATACTGTAGTGTATTGTTGAAGTCAACTTGAAGGTTAAAAAAAAATAAGTGTATCATGAGCCAGGTTATAATTAGATCAAAATAACGAGATTCTAGAAATTTTGTATCATCATTTTTTGCGCAAATTTTTTTATCACTTTAATAGTTTCATATACATGACACCTGTCAATCAAGGCCTAGACTGTACACGAGACAGTGGTTGTATTTTTTCAGAATTATTGTGACACTGAGCTAAATTTAATATTTTATATATGGCTGTTTTTTAACTACAATTAAAGCGTAATTAATGCGTTAAAAATATGCGACTACACTTTAACGCAAACATCAAAATACGTTAAATTTTAGCCAAATGTTGTCATTTCAGTAATCAGTAATTAACCCAATTCTATAACCATAACCAGATCAGACAAGATTTAAAAAAAAAGCAAAAAAATAATACCCCGAACACAGAAACTGTCACGTTGACATAAAATCATAGCAGCCACATGGCCTTGAAACAATAGGAGTGTCATTTCTTAATTCTAATTATGACCCTCAATGATACCATTAGTCAACATCTGCAGTAGCGTGCTCCTAGTTTGATTGACAGGTGCCATGATTTGGAAAAATGGGACAGAGGGGGTACGGTGGTTGGGTAAGCTATAAGTAATGTCATCTTTGTGGGGAGAGAAGCTGCTAAGTGTGTCAAAAATCTAACAGGATGGGAAAGGTGGGAATAAAAAAAACACGCGTTAATAATAAGTGAGCAAGTACTTTCTGGCTAGCTATACTATTATTTTATGAAGGAAAAGGCACATATGAGATAGAAATGACGTGTGTATTTTGTTTTGGGATGGGAAGTGAAGGGGTACGTACGGTAGTGGAGTGTTGGGTAAACAAGACATACGTGGGGGGGGGGCAATGTGTAGCAAAATAGAGGGGAGAGAGGTTGAAATACGTCATTATCTCGGAACCTATGGTACTAGAAAAACACTTGTTTGGCATGGTTGTTGATTAAAAAAAAACTCGCATCACTTGACGTGATGGATAATGTCAAAAAATTGGTCCCAATAACTAACTCAACAGACATATGTGCTAATGCTTAATAAATCTGTTACAATTAATTATACCTCTTTCGTAAATTAATCTGACTTGTTTATTATACCAATTTTATGCTATGATATTATGACTTACTAGTCTGAATACAAACAAAATGTATTTATTGTGTCGATTAAAAAGTGCGTTAATTTTCGATTAAAATTTTTAATCATGCGTTAATTTCGATCAAATTTTTTAATCGAACAACAGCTCTAATATATATATATATATATATATATATATATATATATATATATATATATATATTCGTTTAGTGTTTTATACTAGTGCTATATATCTCCTATCAATCAATCAATCAATCAATCTATCTATCTACCTATCCATCTATCTATCTATCGTGTATTTATTTATCAAGCTATTTATTATCTGCTTTTTGGTATCTCTCTATTTATATATCTAGAGTAAATGGGAGATAATTACGAAAAATAATTCATTTTTCCTAAATTCTCTAATAGAAATAGCAAAATTTAATTTCAAAATTTTTATTCTATTATATCTTTTTATCTTGAAGATTTTAGCTAAAGGTGAATCATGGTTACAAGGAAATGAAGAGTTTGGAACATTTTCAAAAATAAATAATTTTCTAGGTTTTGAATTTGCATCTTGTTTGAATAAATTAAGAGATATTGCAGGTAGGGTCGAGGTTCTAGAAAACAATGTTCGAAAATAATTAATTAGATAAAAATTGATTTAAAAAAAAAACAATAACTGAATATTAGTATAACTCTATAAACGAACATAATTTTAAAATTGTTAACATTTGAAAAAAAAAATAATAAAGGGAAAAATGAAGAAAGTGGACATGAATCGCATTCTGATGAAAGAGAATTTCAAGAAGCAAACAAAACAATTCTGGGAGATCCAGCCAGAAAATCAGCCACCGAGTATCTTGTTGGTAAGTTAACAATGTTACTATAAGTAGAAATAAATAAAAAAAAAAACAATGTTCTTACATTGACAGAAAAGGTTATAGACCAGTGATTTTCAAGTTTTACTTCGTATCAGAGTACACTTGAGATGTACGCAGTAGAGTACACTTGAGATGTACGCAGTAGAGTACACTTGAGATGTACGCAGTAGAGTACACTTGAGATGTACGCAGTAGAGTACACTTGAGATGTACGCAGTAGAGTACACTTGAGATGTATGCAGTAGAGTACACTTGAGATGTATGCAGTAGAGTACACTTGAGATGTACGCAGTAGAGTACACTTGAGATGTACGCAGTAGAGTACACTTGAGATGTATGCAGTAGAGTACACTTGAGATGTATGCAGTAGAGTACACTTGAGATGTGTGCAGTAGAGTACACTTGAGATGTGTGCAGTAGAGTACACTTGAGATGTGTGCAGTAGAGTACACTTGAGATGTATGCAGTAGAGTACACTTGAGATGTATGCAGTAGAGTACACTTGAGATGTGTGCAGTAGAGTACACTTGAGATGTATGCAGTAGAGTACACTTGAGATGTATGCAGTAGAGTACACTTGAGATGTATGCAGTATAGTACACTTGAGATGTATGCAGTAGAGTAAACTTGAGATGTATGCAGTAGAGTACACTTGAGTTGTATGCAGTAGAGTACACTTGAGATGTATGCAGTAGAGTACACTTGAGATGTATGCAGTAGAGTACATTTGAGATGTATGCAGTAGAGTACATTTGAGATGTATGCAGTAGAGTACATTTGAGATGTATGCAGTAGAGTACACTTGAGATGTATGCAGTAGAGTACACTTAAGATGTATGCAGTAGAGTACACTTGAGATGTATGCAGTAGAGTACACTTGAGATGTATGCAGTAGAGTACACCTGAGATGTATGCAGTGGAGTACACCTAAGATGTATTCAGTAGAGTACACTTGAGATGTATGCAGTAGAGTACACTTGAGGTGTATGCAGTAGAGTACATTTGAGATGTATGCAGTAGAGTACACTTGAGATGTATGCAGTAGGGTACACTTGAGATGTATGCAGTAGAGTACACTTGAGATGTATGCAGTAGAGTACACTTGAGATATACGCAGTAGAGTACACTTGAGATGTATGCAGTAGAGTACACTTGAGATGTATGCAGTAGAGTACACTTGAGATGTATGCAGTGGAGTACACCTAAGATGTATTCAGTAGAGTACACTTGAGATGTATGCAGTAGAGTACACTTGAGATGTATGCAGTAGAGTACACTTGAGATGTATGCAGTAGAGTACACTTGAGATGTATGCAGTAGAGTACACTTGATATGTATGCAGTAGAGTACACTTGAGATGTACGCAGTAGAGTACACTTGAGATGTATGCAGTAGAGTACACTTGAGAAGTACGCAGTGGTCTATATAATGGGCGACTGGGGATTTTAACCCGGGCGACACTTAACTTGCTACACAAGGGGGGGGGGGCATTTTGGGTGTTTAGTGCCGCTATAACCTCAGGTTAGAAACTAATTCGCATGCATTGTTTTAAATTGCAAATAGTTTCTAAAAAGACATAAAATAAAGAATTCCTAAATAATCACAGGAACCACTTTTAACTCTGCAGTACGACATATTGCATGTCTTTTTACCCCAGTGTCTGATTATATTCATTTTTGTTAATAATAATATAAAGAGTATGAATCTAGTGTTATTTCCTATCTAAAGCTTGATTATTTACATCTTTTTTATATTACTGACAATGAGCGGCATCTTCTGAACGTTGTTAATGTAACAACTCTGACACCTTGGATAGTGTGTGTGTGTTGGATTGGGTGTGGGTGCGTTTGCCTTACTTAAATGCAATGATATGTGTATAACAATTGTTTCTATTTCAAATCAAATTATATTTTATGCAATTCCTTTTTATGTATTTATAAATTATATTCAATATGCCCATTCTTTCTGGCCAACAAAACACCAAATTGGCCATCATTCAGGCTTCTGTTGTACTTGAGTACATCAATAATTGGCACCGTAGTGACGTAGACATCTGCCGTCTTTAGATTCAAAGAAATATCAAAATTTTTTTAAGAAAACCATATCATATATGGATCTGTTAACACATTTTCTACAATTTTAAACATTGTATTTATCATATTCTAGTACAAATTAGTTCCCTAATCAAGGCTTATTCCCTTGAGGACAATCGATTGAATAACAGGCCGATCTATTCCTTTTTTTTTTACCTTATTTCTCTATATTATTAAAATTGGATTGATCCGTGGCGGATACTCACAAACAAAACATTTTTAACAAATTTTAGCCAGCGGCCAGCAGTTGGCGTCTGCCGCATGATATCAACATGTCTGTTGAAAATAGTTACAATTCTAAATCGTTTGATGACTGAATTATTTATTTAATGTTAAGGGTACATTGAATTTTGCCAAAGCCTGTATGTAATGTATCAAATGATAGCGAATATTTTTATATATTCGCTTTATATTAGAACGAATTTAAAGTCTTAGTTTTAGAGTACATGTAAGGAACATCACAAAGGGTAAATTTCTATGATAAAAGCAAAAATCTTTTATCATATGATGAAAACAAAAATGATAAATCATTTCTTCGATTTAACATCAAATATCATTGCTAACTTTAAAATGCTTATTCCCGTTTCTTAGGTGACAAGGATGCTCAAAATGTAAAAGAATCATTACATGATATTACAGACAAAATGTCCACGTTAAAACAAACTGTAGTGATCAATAAAGAGAATTATTCTTCATTAAATACAAAATATGACAAACTCAGCAAATTATCGGACAAAATGTCGACAAAGATAAAAACTTTACAAGAAAAGCTTGAACTACAAGACGAGAGCTTTGAAACCAAATACACCACCAGATTTAATGAGATTATGGCAGAACTTGCTACAGCCAGTGATTTTATTCAAGCTACGACTGAATCTTTGTCTGAAAAAATTAAGGAAACTGAACAAAAATTAAATGCAGAGCTAAATGTTAGGTGTAAAAATATTCAATCTGAACTTGAAGATCACAAAGAAGGTTGTATCGAGAAACTGAAGGGATATAATACTGAATTACAAACTCAGACAAAGAATATTGCTGATATAAAACAAGAAAAAGATTGTTTTACATCTAAAATAACTGAATTGGAGAACAAATTATTATGTATCACAAAGACGGTTGAAAACATGAGCATTTCACATGAAAACGTTCCACATAGTAATGAAAAGGTGATTTTTTGTGTTTACATTTGATATAACGTTTAAAAATTCTTACTTCATAATGGAGAATTTTTATTTTTAAATCTTTAGAATATTACGGTTTTATTTAAATACGGGTATAATTAATTTATCACTGAATATATTCACTTCCTTCAGGGTAAAATCAATAATTAAAAAAGCACACACACACACTTTAATATTTTTACCTGTTCTATGCTCGAGTATTTTGTATTGACCAATGATCAACCTTTACGTGGACCAATCATTAAATATATCTCTATCCAAAGGCGTAACTATGGTTGGTGTCAACCCGTGTGGACCATTCGGGGTGTTCCTCCTCTCAACTTTATTTCAGAAAGATGCATTTTAATTTCATTAAACTTTGTTACTAAACTATCTCTTCAATTTTATGAAACCACGTGACTACACGCGTCCTTTTTTATTTACAACCTTTGCAAAAAAACTCAAGATTGATACGAGCAACTATGAACTGTATTAATTTACTTAAGTTCCAGACACTGTTCGTGGTGGAACCCTGTGCTACTGTTCTGTAAGGTGACACCCTGTGTCACTGCTCTATAAGGTGACAACCTGTGCTATTGCTCGATACGGTGACACCCTATGCTACTGCTCCATATGGTGACACCCTGTGCCACTTCTCTATGTGGTGACACCCTGTGCCACAGTTTTATATGGTTACATCCTGTGATACTGCTCGATACGGTGACACCCTGTACTACTGCTCTATTCGTTTTAAACTTTGATCGATCATAAATCCGAGTATACTGATTTCTTTCTGCTATGAAATTTAGAAATGTTCATTTTGATGTCACCACTAAAATGGTGTCACCCGCGCAGCGCGCACAATCCTATTAGCGCTACTGTCTCTACGGATGGTCGTGTGATAAAGCGCTCGACTGTCGACCGGAAAGTACCTGGTTCGATCTCCGGTGAGGACCAAGGAAATTTTTCAGATCTTGGCTCAAGTTCCCGCTATATCTCCCGTGGTGCCTCCATGGCCAGTGCATTAACGACTAGGGTGGGGATGAAAGAATAGCATCATAAAAACCGTCCCATTAGTGGTTCATAGGATCTAAGAGATTTCATCTCATCCTTACAGGGACATCACACACTGTCTCTACCCACTTCTTTTTTCTGTATTCTCTGTCTAGAAAGAAAATAAGGAAACATCAATATATTGATACGAGTATTTTTTTATAATTTCAAGTGTACTCGTTATATTTTTAAGTGTTCAGACAATATATCTGGATACTTAGTAGAAAAAAAAATTCATTATTTAGCTATAGCTGCCACACACAACATTTATTAAACTAAGTTAGTATTAGCTTCACATTTTCCCTCAACTATTGAATCATTCGTTGATATCATATGTGTGTGTGTGGAGGGGGGGGAGGCGAGTATCACTTTTTGAAATGGTATTTGCAAACTGTGTTACATTATTTTTAAGTTAAATTTTTGCAATAAAGTATTAATAAATATATTTTTTTTCTTAATTTGAATATCCATTTTCTTCTTTTAGCTTGCTGTGCATGATGAGTCATTCTTTTCCAAAGGTAATTTTATTTCACTGATTCTTTGATTAGTTTTTGGTATAAACTTTACTAAAATGTATTTTTTTATTATTTTAATTTTTCTTTTTGGAAATATTTTAGTTTTTAGTATCTATCACACGAAATTTTTTTTTTGGTAAATACTTTTATTTATAACAGTACATATAAGTTTGATCGCAGATCTCGAAAAAATATAAACAAACAAAAACCACAACGAACAAACGTATTAATCCACAAAAGCCTCCCCGGACAAAAGCCTCACAAGTCATTTATGGAAATATAAAGGATCCTTTGTTGTTCCCATAAATTCGTGACGCTTAATATAAACCAACAAACAGAGAAAGAGGGATTTATAATTTCGCTTATTTCAATAATAGTCATTTATTAATAATACACGGCTAGTTTTGATCTTGAGCTACCGGTAGGTGAAATGTTAGTTAGTATGAGAGATCATGTCTGTCAACACGGGGTGTGCGCTATTAGTGAGATCTAGTCTGTCAACACAGGGTGTGCGCTATTAGTGAGATCATGTCTGTCAACACAGGGTGTGCGCTATT